>VWZO01016483.1:0-10518 GCA_013396975.1 Bucco capensis | reverse complement strand
ATGGGTTAGGTGCTGGCTGCCCGGAGAAGAAACTACCGGAGAAGCCATTATGATTTTGGGGGATTTACCAGCTAATGTTTTGGGGCTAGATTTACTCAAAGGACAGGCATGGACAGACTCGGAAAGAAAGGAGTGGGTGTTTGGCATGCCAAATGTTTCAATTTGCTTGCTTCAACCAGCCCCTGTCTGTCCCCCTCCAAGACTGTTAAGGTGAAACCTTATCCTTTGCCATTGGGGGCAGGGACTTAAAGGAGAAGGGAGTAATTGTTCCAACACACTACCCTTTTGATTCCCCTGCCTGGCCTGTTCCTAAACCTAATGGGAGGTTGCAACTGACAATTGATTGTGGACACCTGGATGCGAGCACTGGCCCTTTAACTACAGCAGACATTTCTGAACTGATTGTAACCATAAAGGAGCAGGCTCATCCCATCCTGGCAACCACTGATGTAAAAGACATGCTTCTTATGGTTCCTTTACAGGAGTCAGATAAGGACTGTTTTGGTTTCACATGGGAAGGGATACAATGCACATTTACAGGTTTTCCCTGGGGATATTGTCACTTCCCTACTATCCCCTGTTATGCTCTAGCTCAAGAGCTCACCCTAATTACTCTGGAGGAAGGAGTCAAGATGCCCTACCCTGGGTAGCTTGGCAGTTGGGTCATGACACCTCTTATTTAGACATCAGACCACTCAAAAGGACATAACTAAGCTCTTGCCCTTACCAAATATGGAGATGTCAGCCTATAAAAACACAAAAGATTCTGTATCTACCTCTGATCATAGTCTGGTGAAGGAAAAATACTCATCTACTGCTTCTCTCAGGAACAGTGTTCTACTTTAAAAGAAATTAAAAGAAACAAGACTTTAAACAGTGCTTCTCTTTTCCCAAATGTTAGCACTCCCTCACTGTTTGTAAACATTTACTTAGCCGGAGCACCTTCACTCAGAACCAAGGTAATGATTACATTATGCTCACCATGGCAAGAGAACGGAATGAGGCCATGACAACAGCCTTGTTGGCACTGACTAGACAATGACGTAGGCTTGCACTGCAGCAGGCTCAATTGTGAAAGAGTGGGGTGAGATGAGAAAAGACAAGTGTGGGGAAAAAAAACAACCAACCAACGAAACAGGAACCTGGATTTAGAGGTAAACCACAAAGAAAAATGAAAGTTTAGAGAACAAGCAAATGTAGTATGAGCTGAGAACTGAACATGCCAGCACAGCCCTAATGGGATTTCTCACATCTTTTCATCAATATAATTGCCTTTGAAACAGCTAACAAAGCAAACTATAAGATGCTACCTTCTTTAGTCTTGGCCACAGCTAAATCAGTTCAGTAAAACTTCAGTGGTATGACAAAGCCTGTGTAGTCTACTGCCAAAGCAGGAGGCAGAAGCACTACCCTCTACCTGGCTAGCAATCACACAGATGAAAGTACTTTGTGAAGCTAACTGAAGCTCAGGAAAAGTCTGTGTGTATACATACACAGAGACACACATAGAGCAGCAGTCTGTCAGTGAGAGCCCCTCAGCAAGAGTCACCAAAACCTCGATGGAGGGCACAGATTAGAAAAGAGTCAGGCCTAAAAGGCTAATTTTACTATACCTGTTGGACAGCCTTTAAAGGCAGCTCTTCCCCATCAGCTGTGTCTCAGACACGCAAGGACTCTCCTGTAGCTTTTCAGCTCACACAGACTTTGATTCAGCAAAAACTCTGACCTTTGAGTTTCAGATGATCTTTAATACCTCTACAGCCAGTTAGTAAACAAACAAGAACCACACTTGTACTGCCTGTAAATATAGCCAAGTGCACTCAGCTCCCTGCCCTCCTCACAAATTTACAACAAAACCAAACTTTTCTCTTCCTATTAGTTTAGAAAAAAAGCACCTACCCTTCCTCAGTACACAACTCTCTTTTATTTTGATCCATTACTCTTATGTTTCTTCACGAACTGGTTTGAGAAGGCAGAATAAGAAGCCCTGCATGCCTGGCTTCCACAGATCCCAACACACCAGGGTAAACATCGCGACAGCCACAAGCAACAGCAAAACAAACGAACTACAGAAGGGATGAATGATAGATGTCATGGTAAAGAAATGTTTTTCACAGAACTGTGACAATCCAGCAAAACTCACTGAGAAAAACAATCAAATTAGGGAGTTAATTATTAGTAGAATTTATACTATTTCAGTGGATAAGACTCCCACATGTGCACTGCCCCCATGGTAGTTGTTAAGACCCACACAAGCAGATATACCAAGATCTAAGTGACAGCATTTAAGTCTCCCATAGGGGTTGGCTTTCCCCTGATGTTTCACTGCAAAATATCTTGACTTTCTGAAGCAAGCTATTACTGAAGTGGCAACCTGGACCAAGATGGAGTATCACTCTGGTCCAGCTTGTTCTACTTTCCAGAATACAGCAGACTTGGGGGAAAAAAAAGGGCCACATATCACAAACGCAGGGGAGATGCTCAAAAAAGAACATGAGTGACAAATAATTTTCTCTTCAGCTTTTAAAAATGCAACTTGCTTACACCTACAGAAGCTCAGAAACAGTTATATCAATGAGGTAAAGAGACTCTTGCTCTTTGCAGTTCCTCAGGTTTCCACTAAGGCATGTCACAACCAATAGAAGCACAAAAGGGCAGGGTAAGATGGAAAGCAGAATTTAACTTCAGTTGAATGGGGTAACAAAAAATTTAAACATAACACAGTTGCTGATAAGTAGCCAGTGATGAAACACAAAGAAAAGAATAGTAGTACCAAGTAGATAGATTTTTCTGTCAGTAGAATATGACTGGAATTGGCCAAATCTGATTTCACTGCAAGATTTAAGGAATCTTAAACTAAAGGAATGGTTTAAAGCAACACTAAAAGAATGATACTGCTGCATTTCCACAGAAAGTCAAGTGAGGTAGGAAAAAACATGCCTCACAATGTCTCATCTCCCTCCTCCATACATACTTACCTGCCTATGTTGTTCATGAGAAGCAAACCAATTTGTACATTTAGAAAGCCCTCAACACAAAGTACATGTTATCACTACTATCAACAGCTGCTAAACACCATCTCCCAAATGCTGAAGAGAGAAGGCAACACCACATTTCATCTCTGGGTATCAAAGCATTTACTAATGCAAATGAACCTCTGCCTAGCACAAAATTAAGCACTTTTTGGAAGATGTCATTAACTCTAGGAGTGTGTATCTTTTCCCATGTTTGTATTTAGTTTCAAATTTACCAGCTGTAACAGTAGAATGGAAAACTCAGGAGATTGTGCACTGGCCATGCAGGCTCTGGCAGAAGCTCCAATTAGCCAGGGTGTGTGCTGCATGGAAACTCAACAACCAATGGCACTTCTATTACTGACAGTTTTATTTCTTTAAACACCAGCCACATTGGAAGTTTCACTTTACTTTTTACTCCAGAAAAAAGGTCAAACCTAAGTGTAACAGATGCTGCCTGGAATGCCCAAGACACATACAAGAGCGTGTGTGTGGTCCCCTTCACCATTACTAGTTAACACAGCTTTCAGGAAAATGAGAAGTGTGCTTAGTTTTTCTAAGCATAAAAATCTTAATATTTACATTAATCAAATACCACAGGGTCTACTTAAGTCAAAAGAACAGTTATTTACAAAGCAGCCCAACCAAGTAGAACTATTTTCCCGTGAAGATCTTATGCTCAGTCTAAGCAAACAGTCCAAGTCATACTAGATAGACAACAGTTCTATATGTCTCTGTAGTAATTACACCGAAGAAGCATGGTAGTCCTTAGTTTGAAAATAGAAATAATTTCAAAAGCCCAAATCAGAAGCACAGTGAAAATACATAATGATAAAGCATACACTGGGAAAACATAGAGGGTAGCTTGGTATGATCAAAACATGAAAATATTTACAGGGAAATGAACAGAGAGTAGAAAGCCCTGCTTAGTAAATGATGGGAGATTTTTAGTTCATTTTTGTAAAAGAATAAAATAGAGACTAAAAACCACAGGCACCTGAGGTTTGCATTTCTTCCTGGATAACAAGTACTTTATAATATCACTGAAGAGGTGTGTAGCTTTACAGTTCAAAGCGACACGAAGACAACAGAGTGCAAACATGGGGGTGACTTTTACTGGGCATGGGGAGGAAGGATGGATGGACTGTAGCAAACAGGAAAAAAGAGGAAAATTATATAGAGAAAAGGGAGAGAAAAGGAATAGAGCTATGTGGGAAAGAGTGAAACAAAGGAACAATTATCAAGAAAAAGTCATTGTCAGAAAGTGCAAATGCTCAAAAGAGAAGCACCATGGAGAAAACTGCATTCCCTGTCATGATCTCCAAGGAAGGGAAAGAAATGGAAACTAGGCAGCAAGTAAATATTTGAAATAATTAATCAAGGACATTTGCCATCAAAACAGATTATCTTAACATGTATGCATCACCTTTATGGCTCATTCATGTGCATCCAGCAGAACTGGTTAGGAAGGGAAATGGTTTCTGAGAACCAGCAAAGTGCTTTAGTGAATTCATATTTCTGATAAGAGAAAGCAGTCTCATTTCAAAGTTCTAGAATGGACCTCTTAAATTCCCCCCCTTCCTCTTGTATGATGGGTTGCATTCAATATAATTCACGGGAGAAGCTTTCACAACACAGGGAAAAGGCAGAGCCATCTGGGGAAGGAGAAATGCCAGTTTGATAATGTAAAGGAAATGGCCTAGCATGGTTCATCATTCAGCCAATGCCCTACTTCGGATCTTGCATGTCCTTATGTGGCATCACCTTGTCTGCACACAAATAAGGAAAGGATTCCTCCCAATAAACCTATTCATGGTGTGGAAGGCATGTGGCTCAGACCTCGTCTGCCATCAGTATGACTGCTTGCTGCTCTGAAATGCCATGACCCTGACTGCTCCAGCAGTCCAGTCTGCAGAAAGGCCAAGGCAAGCGGTGAAGTGTTAAAATCATGATGTTATCTGTGTTTGCCTTTGTCCTTTTCTCTCCTGCTATCAGCTAGCTGTATGTCTCCCAACAAGCAAAAGAGCAAATAATTGCAATCAAGGCCATGTAACAACCTTCTGCCCAATGCAGCAGCCCAACAGCTAGAATCATGCCATCTTTGTGAGAAGAAATTTGCAAAAAAAGGGAGAATGGCTACAACTAAAATAGTAGGAGAAGACCTCTCCTTGTTCTCTTCTGCTTTCTGCTCTCATCACGCAGGTAGGAAGGGAACAGCTTTCTCAGCTGATGAACTTCCATTGCTAAAATTCTCTCTTTCCATCCCCCTTGTGTTTCTGGCTGTCAATGACTAAAGAGTGGTCTTGAAGAAGGAAAAATAATTATTTATGTATGAGACAGATAAAAGACTGTCAGTTTCCATCCTGCCACAAAGCCACTGCCTTCTGACAGCAATGCTGTAATTAAGTTGATAGCAGTGAGCATTCTCTGAATTACTGGGTTAAAGAAGCAGAGCACTGTATTTAAACCTTTCTCCCCATTCAGATCACTTAAACAATTCTACTCATGGCTTGTTTAGGCTACTCCTCCTGAAAGCATTCAAAATTAAGAGCACCCCAAAGAACTAAAGATACCTGGTTTGCTACTAGTCTTTCTCTGGTTTTAATATACCATGTCTGACACAGACAAAGCAATGCCTTATCTCCCTTATACCAGTCATAAGCCATCATTATCTTAAGAAAAACAGCATTTAAAGAAAAATGCAAACAAATGACCAGATTAATGAAAGGTAATCATGTGTTGGGGTTCCAGCCAGCCAGCCTGAAAACACCTAGAAGCCCAAATCCCACAGGAATGAACTTAATGTCAACAGAAAGCTATGTAAAGGGTTTGTGCCTAAATGGTAACCCCCAATTTACAGTGAAGTCGACAGCTACCATGAAGAATTTCAAGAGGAAGAGAGTAATTTATTTCTCTCATTTTATTCTTCCATTAAATAAAGCAAAATAAGTCAGAAGCCTGTTGACTTTAAGTCCATGTAATTCCTCCTCTACATTTTTCATTTATCATTGTCAATAGTTGATCTGGACAGTGTTGCCTCTTCAGGCTCCTTGTGCTTACTTTTATCTCTGTCTTTTATCATAAAGCAAAGTGCATGCTACATTGCACAGGAGATCCCTCCAATATTTAAGATGATGTGAGGGAACAAGCACTCACCTAAGCTCACAAATGTGCCTACAATTTTACAAAATGGCAATTCCAAGTTATGATTCACCCTCACCAAGGAACTAATTAAAACTAAAATTAAATTGTTCATTTTTTATAAAGGGGAAAACCAATAAAGCCAGTAATCTATATCCAAATAAAAGGAATAAACCACATTTGATATTACTGTAAACACATGCTGCAATTAAAAAAAAAATGGAGTTTTGCCCGTAATTCAGTTCTAATGGGGTAACAAAAAATTTAAACTTAACACAGTTGCTGCTTAAACATCTTTCCTTGTATGCACTTTGAGGTTCATAGCAGTAACTTCCAAGATGCCCAGTAAGTACCATAGCACAGCTATCTGTACAGAAAAGACACATAAGAAGAGATACTTCATCCAATACAATGAGTAAAAATTACAGATATAGGACTTCTTCCTGGATGGAAATGCTCAAAGCTGAATGAAATCCCAATCTGGAAGAATAAATATGGTATCTTGATGCCAAACTGTGAAAGGATAAGACTTACTAGCAGATTGGCTATATCCACATCTGTTTAATCAGGTGCATTTTGCCCTTTTCAGTAGGTGAGAGGAAGGAAATTTGCACACATGGAAATGGAGAGAACAGGTAAAAATAACTTATGTTTTCAGAGGAATGAGGTGAAAGAAAAAAATCAAAACCTCTTACTTAATTACCTTTTACGTGCTTAGGCAATGTTCAGCCCCAAATTCAGCTTAGCCAATGCTCAGAAATAGACATGCATCTTCAGGATCTTTCCCACACTTTTGAGGTATGACAGCTTGCTTTCTCCTTCCACACAGTTTTCTCAAGCTCTGCTCCTCACTGCTGCTGCTTCCCAAAATACCTCTATACCAAGCCACTGATGATGAAGGCTACAGGTGCAGTCAGCTGGTGACAAATGAACAAATGCTGAACAGACTGTTCGCTCCTCCCTGGGGGCTCCCAATTGCCACCAAGCTTGGCTATATAAATGCTCAAATCATCACCAAACCTTCCAACAAATGGAAATAGATATCTGATCCATCCACAAAAGTCTCTACGACCATATGAACTTGTTTGAAAGAATATTTAAATGCACTATTTTAACTCTGCCTACCATCCCTCTTCCTTTATATTTTCTGGGATGCAGAGGTAAAATGACCTGGTATGCAAATTCATTTAAAAAGAATATAAATCATGCAGTTGCTTGATCATATTATTCATTGTGATAATTTTTTAAGAATAAAAATGCTAAAAAGTCAATTCCAATTTATTTAAGAGAATTAAGACAAACAAACAGCGCTGAGTGCACGGGGGGAGGGAGGGTGCCTCTGCCTCCCAACACATGCACATGGTGTGGGCCTCGTTCTTAGTTTATATTCTCCACAACAATACATATTCATAAATGGGCGTGTTCTCTTCAGCACACACTCTCTTCTTTTCCATGTCAGGATGCAGAGCTACAAAGTGGTGGGTGAGAGAGAGAGAGAGAGAGAGAGAGAGAGAGAGAGAGAGAGACGGGGCCCCAGTAGCAGCAGGCCGCTGTCTGTTAGCNCTCTTCCATGTCAGGATGCGGAGATACAAAGTGGTGGGTGAGAGAGAGAGAGAGAGAGAGAGAGAGAGAGAGAGAGAGAGAGACGGGGCCCCAGTAGCAGCAGGCCGCTGTCTGTTAGCTTCCCCTATCCAGGCACCCTTCTGTCTGCCACCCCTAGAGTGACCTCGGCTTGGGTGCTCCAGACATCAACAACCAAAGAAAAAAAAACAACTGACCCCAGTCGATCCACACCCGATGTCTCTCATAAGATATTAAAAACTACATATAACCTGTGGTTATATAAGGAAAGGTCGTATTTTATCATCTTGTCTCTATATTATTACACAAATCAGATATACATACATTACAATCCCCCATCTTTATAATATTGACTCGTGTTTTTAGTTTCCAATCAAGTACCATAAGTGAATAAAGGCACAGCCAATATTTGCATTCCTTGTATAACCGAAGGTACTAGTCTAATAAAACAAGGTACTAAACACAGAATAATTAATAAACCTGCAAATATCCCTAATACAATTACTACTATCCTGTCATTACCCTACATCCCTCCTGAGTTTGTCCCATTCCAAGTTTAAACTGGGACATGTACAATTTTCAATTACTAAGGTTCACAAATATTACATTCAGTGACTTAACTATATTTTCAACAAGATTTATAAACAGATTCTTAGCAATTGTGGGGATTTCATGTTTCACTCCTGTTTCTACTTTGTGCAATTTCAATTTAAGGGAAGTTCTTTTGGATCATAGCATACAACTCTGTCCTCTTCTTTGCATAGGGCATGCTGGGTTCGGTCAGAGACGCAGCCTCCCAGTTTTTGACTTTTACAGTCATAAATGGTGTGATACGCTAAGGTGTGTGAGCTGACCCTTCCCTTCCTTGTATTTATCAAGCAAGTTATAACACACTGGCGACTGCTGTTCACAGAACATTCCCTCAAGTATTATCAGAAGAGGTCCAGACAGGGCCATGGCACTCGGCAGTCACAGCCCAAAGGGGTTGCAGCCCTTGGCAGACTTTTATAGCCACAGCACTGGTCTCCACTCCAGTCTTGCCCTCTTTCTTTTAATAAAGGGGTAACCTCGTATGTCAATTTTTTGCTTGAAATTAAAGGTAGGCTCTTCAAAGCCTTTTAAGTACCCTTCTCACCTCTGTGTGCCATGTCCCAAAATTTAATCTCATACTTTAAATAAATCCTTCATTTATAACTCAGGGGTTTTGTTCCCAAATTTCACAGGAGCTGCCATAATGAAGTTCCCACCATTACCCAACTTTATCAACTCCATTTGAAGGTTAACTTGGTTTCTCCTGGTTCACATGTTACTTTCCACTCCTTTATTGGACCTTTGACTCGGGATGTGTGGGTCCACCCTTTTTCTGCAGTCTGGACGGCAGTATCTGTAGTTAACGAAAAAAGAAAAGGTCCCTCCCAAAGAGGGGATAAAGTCTTTTCTTTCCAGGTTTTTATCAAAACCTTGTCTCCTGGTTTTAGCTGATGGATTGCAAATCCCAAGGGAGGCGTTTGAGCTATTAGTCCCATTTCTCTCAGTTCTTTTAACCTTTTTCCAATAGAGATAATGTATTTTTGGATATCTTGATTTTCAATCACATTATTTCCAAGGGGCATTCCTTGAGAATATGGCATACCATATAGCATTTCATATGGGGATAAGTCTGCCAAGGGCTGCAACCCCTTTGGGCTGTGACTGCCGAGTGCCATGGCCCTGTCTGGACCTCTTCTGATAATACTTGAGGGAATGTTCTGTGAACAGCAGTCGCCAGTGTGTTATAACTTGCTTGATAAATACAAGGAAGGGAAGGGTCAGCTCACACACCTTAGCGTATCACACCATTTATGACTGTAAAAGTCAAAAACTGGGAGGCTGCGTCTCTGACCGAACCCAGCATGCCCTATGCAAAGAAGAGGACAGAGTTGTATGCTATGATCCAAAAGAACTTCCCTTAAATTGAAATTGCACAAAGTAGAAACAGGAGTGAAACATGAAATCCCCACAATTGCTAATATTCAAAAGTGCCAACGGTAAACATTTTGTCCAAGGCATTTGTGTTTCAATCATTAATTTAGCCAATTGCTGGTTTATGGTTTGATTTATTCTTTCAACCTTTCCAGAACTTTGTGGGTGCCATGGAGTGTGGTATTCCCAATAAATTCCTAATGATTGACTTAATATCTTTATTACTTTAGAAGTGAACTGTGTACCTTGATCCGAATCAATACAGTGAATTATCCCATACCTTGGTATCAAATGTTCTAATAATATTTTTGTCACCATCGGGGCTGTAGCTCATGCTACAGGGTAAGCCTCTACCCATTGCGTTAGGTGATCAGCTATTACCAATAGATATTTTATTCTCCCGACCTTTGGTAGCTCAGTAAAATCAACGTGTATTTTCTGAAAAGGTCAGTAAGCTATTTCTCTTCCTCCCATTGCTACCTGTCGGTACACCTTTATATTTATTTTCTGACAGGTTAAGCATCCTTGGGTAATTTGTGTGGTAATCTCAGAAATTCCAATACAGCCAAATTGTCTAAGAAAATGATCACCTAATCCTTTTGCACCCCAGTGTGTTTGTGCGTGTATTCTTTCTAATATTTGTCTAGCATAAGCTTTTGGTAACATTTCCCGTCCATCGGGTAATGTCCATTTTCCTTGTTCCAATTTTGCTCCTATCTTTTCCAGTTTTGCTAGTTCCTTTGGGGTAAACTTCTTTTCTCCTTGTATTTCTTCTTCCTTGGTATTTCTTTGTGTTTGCAGTACTTTAACCTTAACCACT
>VWZO01016479.1:25336-42971 GCA_013396975.1 Bucco capensis | reverse complement strand
TTGCTGTGAGAGCTCACTCAAGATGATCCTCTCCATGATCCTTCCTGGTACCAAGGTCAGGCTGACAGGCCTGTAGTTGCCTGGATCTTCCTTCTGGCCCTTCTTGTAGATAGGTGTCACATTAGCCACCCTCCAGTCATCTGGTACCTCTCCTGTTGACCAGGACTGTTGAAAAATAATGGAGAGAGGCTTGGTGAGCTCCTTTGCCAGCTCCTTAAGTACTCTTGGGTGAATGCCATCTGACCCCATAGACTTATGATTGTCCAGATGCAGAAGCAGGTCATAAACCACCTCTTCCTGGATTATGTGGGGGTTGCACTGTTCTCCATCCTTGTCTTCAAGCTCAGCAGCCTGATCGCCCTGGGAGCAGTTGGTCTGCCCATTAAAGACAGAGGCAAAGACAACATTAAGTAACTCAGCCTTTTCCTTGTCCTTGGTTACAGTGTTCCCCCCCTCATTCAGCAAGGAATGGAGATTCTCCCTGGTTCTCTTTTTATTGTTGATGTATTTGTAGAAACTTTTTTTTTGTCCTTTATGTCAGTGGCCAAGTTGAGTTCCAGCTGGGCTTTTGCCTTCGTAATTTCCTGGGGGTTCTTTTCTTTATATATCTTCCTTCTTATTATCTTCCTTGTTACTGAATCAGTTTGTCAGTTCTCAAGGAGGTGTAGCTTTGAAAACAGGAATTTGTTTTTTCTTATTTTATAGTTGCTTTGGCCTGAACTCTGCAGTCTTTCAGAGACTGTTCTTATGGAAACAAATAATTTGAGTTGAAAGAATTGTTCACCTCAGAAATCTGTCCATCTCAATAATGCCAGTCTAACATCATAGGTGCAAATTCCACCAGACTGAATCTGAACCAAGAGCCAAGTCCATCCCTGGCACCTTTACAAACAGTTCCCCATTTAGGAAAATAACAAAGCAGCTTCTAGTTCACTCAAGTGATTTTTTTATTATCCCCTGCAGACCCTTGACAAGAGCAAATGGCTGACTTAGATGACAATAGGAAAAGTCTTGCATTTTTTATTCTAATAAGGATAGAAAAGCCAGAATTATAGCAGTTTGCCAGCTCGTGGGGCAGCCATGACCAACCTCCAGAGAAACTGCTGTCCTGGTGCCACGATTATTAGACAACTTTCACAGGTTTTTCCACCAACTCCTGTAATTTTTGCACTCTCTAAAAACTCATTAGGCCCTACAAGAAATACACAATATGACACTGTTGAAATAGAAGCCAGGAGGTTGGAGGAGGAGCTGGAGATAAAAAACTAACTTTCCTGTTTGGCACAGAAAAAGACAAGCTCACAAAGAGGCAGGGTTTCGGAGCCAAGAAGTTTTTTCTGAGCCTCCTTGTTTGTTTTGAGGAGCTCAGTTCTAAGACAACAAGTACAGTTATTGTATCTCTGAGAATTAATTAACCCTGTATGGCCCTGGCATTTAAAAGAAAAGCATGAGCTACAAATGCATTTCTCTGTAGCTTTACTTTCTCAGTGGCAAAGCAGGAATAAGAACTAATGCAATGAATCAACACTAAGCCTTTGTATATATTGTGCTTAAAGTAGCTATATCTGAATAATAGTATCTTTAAGCTACACATCTGCTTTAATGACCTTGGATTATTAAAACCAGAAACATTTAAAAAAAATCATTCTCATGCCCTTTTTTGGTATTCTTTTTTCTTTACAGTTTGCTGTGTTTGGGCAATGGAGCCAGGCAGGACATTTCCTCTTCCTGCTGGTTTTAAACAGGTTCACGTTCTGATTTGAATATAGAAACAAATCGTTGTTGTGGCTAGGCTTCACGAAAGAAGAGCCTGTGCCTGATAGAAACAAATAGAAACCTCCCTTGTGGAATAGGTTCATAGTATTACAAGCTAATTTTGAAATTAATTTAATGCAATTCTTAGTTTACATAATTGATGTACATTGTCGATGTGATTTGTTTAAAAATAATGAAAATATTTTACCTTTCAAACACTTTTTAAAAAAGTTTGGCAGAAAACCTATGTTTTGGACTGAGTACATGGAACAGAAATCAGGGAAATCAGCAAACCATAGTCTTTCTGTAATCTATGCAAGCGTAAATCCAGAGTGATTTTACCAGCGGTAGTGACATTCATTTGGATTTGCAGCTGTGCAAAATGATAGTGTCTGTTATTTTGTTATTCTTGTGTGGGTAATAGCTGACACATCTTAACTTTCATTAAGACTTTGGCCTAGTTTGAATATTTTATTCTATTAATTTAAAGAGACTGTTTCATTATGCAAAAGAACCTGGAAAGGAACAGCAACTTGGGACAAATGATTTAAAATTAAGTGAAATCAATGTTATCAGTGTTAAGACTGTGGAGACTCTGGTTGGATCACATTGTGTGGTGTAACTCACTAGCAGAGAACAGAAAGGTCCCCACAACCATACTGCATTAATCTTTCCCAGGGTGAGCCCATGGTCAAATGCATCTGAGCAACAACCACTTACCATGTCGCCTCCACCAGCACAGTCATCATAAGTAGTTGCTGTATGCCTTCCTCCTACCCCAGCTCTAAGTTAAGATTTCTGTCATTACCAGTTAAGCCAATGCAATTTTATTTCATTTTAGTCACAAGCTAGGAGCACCTGCAGAGTCAGTTCCTACAGCTCAGCTCTCATTGTGACAATTGCAGCAACTTGAGTGCTTATTCAAGCCCTAAATATTCAAATCAGGATTTATGATCTCAGGCTTTGGGAGATGCTAGGGATAAGCCTCCCAGACTTAGAAGATGATAAACTGAAGTAGTCCAAATACACAAGCTTTCTTGGACAGGACTCTGTTTACAACATAGCTTGTGCTCTTCCCTCATACCTACTAGTCCTTTTTCAGCACAGATGTAGTGGAGAATGCCTGAGTTTAGAGACTGGGGCACTGTTTCTCTATTTTATATGCACTGAGCACGCTGGCCTCTTTTAAGCAGGCAGATTTTTTAAATACGAGTTTGTGAGCTGTCTGAAGAATGCTGCGTGCTCTGCTAGCCTGCCTGCTGGGTCCTCAGCAAATCTTAGTCCAGAAACTGCACTGAAGATTTTTCTTTGACCTGTGCTTTCCATGCAAGCTTATGCAAGTCACCTAACCTGTAAGACCCTCAATGACAGGTGGGTACTATGAATAGGTACTATGAAATGAGTCTTGTTTGAACCTGACAGTGCATTTTCTGCACCAGGACTGATCAGACTCCTGAGTTTCTCAGCCAGGTTGTGCCGGTGAAAAAAATGCAAGACCCAGAGCATTTCCAACCCCTGTAACAGGTTTTTCAGTATATCCTCAGGTCAAAATCCAAATTGTTGGGCAGGGACTCTCACAAGCTAAAGTGCTGTGTTTGCAAGAACTTACTGTGACAAACTGTCTTTCCCTACATTGCCTTCACTTTTCCCTCACGTATAGGCCTCTGTATTGCAGCTCTGGGGAGACAGTTACTAGTGTGACAAGCATGTTCCCTCTGCAGCCCAAGAAGGTAAAGAAAAAAAAAGAGAAAGAAAAACTGGAGCAGCCACCGGCCATCCCAGCAAAAGGTATGAAAATAGAGATAGAGGTATTCCAAATCCCAAGCTTGGGATGTCAGGACTCTGCCACTGACTCTGCTTGTGAGGTAACCTGTGCTCACTCCTGCTGTGGAGAGAAGAAATGACCCATGCTAGTCACTGACTCCAAGCAAGAGGTCTTAGCTCCCACTAGTCAGAGGAGAGAGAGGAAAATCTGTAGCAGTATTCACCCTGCTCAAAGAGAAGCTTAAATTTAAGCAAAATGAAATTGCATTTTGGGGATAGACTGAGGGAAATCAGCACATTGCACTTTTAAGATTGCAGGTGCACTTGAGAAGTCAAGCAAGCTGAGCAAATAAAGATCAACCTCTTGGAGACCTCACTTTCAGAGGGGATTTGTGATTTCCTCTGGAGTCAGTCTCACAAAGTCGTGGGTATGCTTTCTGAGCACTACTGCCAGTGCTGAGGCACTGGGAGAGAGGAGGGAAAGGACCTGAAGGTTTACTGTGGGTTAGATTACAGGTCATCAGCTCTCAAGGTGTGTATTTGCTCTGGCATCTGCACATAAACAGCACTTTGCGTATCAGATTCTTTAATCTTATGGATTTTTCTAATTCTTTAGCGCTATGCTTCATTGTAAAATGTGTTACCTGAAATACAGTTAAACTCTGGTACATGTATTTGCTCCTAATCTGCTATTAATCTGTAATTTATAAACTGCTAATGTGTATACTAAAAATGACAGTTAATGATAATAATATTAAGTGATCCCTTAATATTTATTTCCATAGCCCCAATAGCTAATAGTTTTCCTAAAACCAAGCTCTTGAAACCTCAAAGAAAATTGACCCTGGTAAGTATTTTTCTATGATATTATTTTCTCTGTATTCTTCTCTCTCAATACAATTGCTGTAATGTTGCCAAAACTCTATATTGAGAAACTATTTTCTTTTAAGTAACACTTTTTCAAGTGGTGAATTATATTGGCTCTTCTTATTTTGAGCATTGGGTTACACTGGATTATGCTTTCCAGCTTTCTAGCAGTCATTGTGCCTACAAATTTTACCTGTTCTTCAACTTGCTATTGCTTCCCACATGCTTCTGGAAGCTGGTGCATTGTAAAAAACACCAGCTGCTGACAGAGTCACAACTGTATTGGTCACACTGCTTTTGAGACTTTTCAAGTCAGAAATGGGGAGTCTGATTCTGCCTTACAGTGATGTAGGAATAAGTGAATTGCAGGAATAAGTGTATTCATAGCTCATATTAAGGAAATCCCACCTTATATGACAATTCTTGTTGGGTATGACAAAAAACCACAGATATATGCCAGATGAATTAAATAGATGGAGAGATGTTTCTCTGCTTTAGTATCAAAACAGTACCTGGACAAGACACCTAGGGGTAATAGAGACAGAGTTTTACACCAGCTAACTTCAGATGCTTGTGTAAAGAGGGTGGTCTGCTAGGCTCCCTTTATAGTCAGTAGAAAGAGAAATGAGTTAAAGTAGGAGCCTGATGCTCCTACAGATTCATACTAGATGCTCTAAAGTGCCTTTGGGGATCCCTTTTCCCTTCTCTGGCAATAGAGAAAGTCCAGAGTGACTAACTCTGTAACATAGGTGGAGGTGAGTACCTAGAGGCAGGCCATGTGAGTAACCCAAACACCTCTGTGATGGCTTCACTTTCAGATGAGTGAACCTTCCACCTTTTGTCAGAAAAAAATCTCTGCCATTTCCAGCTTGGTCAGGGTACAACCCAGGGTACATAAGTGCAATGCCAAGTGCCTTCAGAAGAGCTAATCTAAAATCTTAGAAGGTATTGATCTGTGGCTGTGGAGCTTACCTCTCCTCTGCTGGTCCTGCAGGGATTGCACCTTGGCCAGGCTCTGCTCGTACAGGTCAGGCTTCAGTAGAAGAAGTCGAATTTCAAAGTCCATGAAAAAAACTTATATCCATATAGAATCATAGAATGTTAGAGGTTGGAAAGGACCTAGAAAGATCATCTAGTCCAACCCCCTGCCAGAGCAGGATCATCTAGATGAGGTCACACAGGAATGCATCCAGACAGCTCTTGAATGTCTCCAGAGAAGGAGACTCCACAACCCTCTTGGACAGCCTGTTCCAGTGCTCCGTCACCCTTACTGTAAAAAAGTTTTTCCTTAGGTTAATACCAAACCTCCTGTGGTCCAACTTGCTCCCATTCCCTCTTGTCCCAACATTGGGTGCCATTGAGAAGAGCCTGGCACTCTCCTCCTGACATTCACCCTTAACATATTTGTAAACATTAATGAGGTTCCCTCTCAGTCTCCTCTTCTCCAGGCTGAAGAGACACAGCTCTCTCAGCCTGTCCTCATAGGGCAGATGCTCAACTCCTTTAATAATCTTGGTGACCCTGTGCTGGACTCTCTCCAGCAGCTCCCTATCCTTCTTGAGCTGCGGGGCCCAGAACTGGACACAGTATTCCAGGTGGGGCCTGACCAGGGCAGAGTAGAGGGGGAGAATAACCTCTCTGGATCTGCTGGCCACGCTCCTCTTAATGCATCCTAGGATGCCATTGGCCCTCTTGGCCGCAAGGGCACATTGCTGGCTCATGGACATCCTCCTATCCACCAGGACTCCTAGATCTTTTTCCCCAGGGCTGCTGTCCAACAGATCAGTTCCTAGTCTGTACTGATACACGGGGTTGTTCTTTCCCATATGCAGTATTTTACANCCAGGGATGGAGGTGAGGCTGACTGGCCTATAGTTACCCGGGTCATCTTTCTTGCCCTTTTTGAAGACTGGCATAACATTGGCCTTCCTCCAGTCCTCAGGCACCTCTCCCGTTCTCCAGGACCTCTCCAAGATTATGGAGAGTGGCCTACCAATGACCTCTGCCATTTCCCTTAGCACTCTTGGGCGCATCCCATCTGGGCCCACGGACTTGCGGATGTCCAGTTTGCTCAACTGATCTTTGACCCAAACCTCATCAACTGAGGTCAAAACTACCTTCCTCCCATCTTCCTCTGCAGTTTTGAAGTTCTGGGACTGCTGGTAGTTGGTATTAGCAGTAAAGACCGAGGCGAAGGTTGCATTGAGTAATTCCACCTTCTCTGTATCCTCGGTCACCAGTGCACCCATTTAATTCCTCAAAGGGCCCACACTACCTCTAGACTTCCTTTTGCTTCCAACATATAGGTAATTATGTCAGGCCAATGCTATGCTAAGAGGACAAAGACACAGTTGAGAGCACTTAGCATCAGGAGATGACACCCACCCTTTGCTGTGTGCACCTGCATTAAACACTGTGCCCAGGCACATGCCTACATGAGAAATCAGTTAGCCTTCAGCCCTCCTAGGAAAAGCTCTCATCAGTTAAACCACTCAGACTCTTCCTGCAGGTCAACAAACCAAATGAACACATGCTGAACTTGAGATAATTCTTATTCTTCCTGGAATAAATCCAAGGATATGGGCCACAAATAGCTGTTGCACTTCTTTTCCTGCTACACAACCCCAGTCAAGGTTCACATGCTTTGGAGGTGAGCAGGAATAAAGCCTTTTCAAACAATGAAATTAGCTTTGTTTTCCCTAGCGTGACTGAGGAGCTACATGCTGCATTGCAGCCATCAGAGTCAGTTTGAATGCCTGGATGTTGGACTCAAGTCTGGCACTTTTTTCCATATGTTGCTCTTTTCCTCTCCATATTTCATCTCAGAGTGCACCTGGAGAGACATCACAGCCTGCAGAAAACACACAATCTATGGACGTGAGTTTTAAGCAAAAAACTAATCCAGTAAATACTATCCAAAGGTTTGTCCAAGACCTAAACTCACCTAGCAATAAAGTGCAATAAAGTGCAAAGTAAACTAAAAATTCAGAACATGGGCAGGACACTCCCCAGAGCTATTTTCCATTTCTGTTCCTCTTGCCTCCCTTTCCAACACAGTTGGTTAAACCTCTGTCTCAGTATTCTCAGAAAAACGAAATGCTTTTCAATGATTTTTCAGTGAGGAAATTAAACTAATTCAAGTAAAGGAAGTTTCAACAAAGATACAAAATGGTAATAGTAACAGAGAAAAAGACATTTAATTAATCTAAGTGAAACATTTTATTGATTTTATTAATTTTCAGCAAACTCAACTCCCCATTTTTTTAATTCTCAGAAATTTCTCTGATTTTAAATTTACAGTCTGGTTTGGTTTTTTGTTTTTTTTTGCAGAAAGTTTCTATCATCATCCTGCTAATCTTTGCAGGATAAAGTACTTTTTTCTTTCCAACTGTAACAGCTGGTATCTGCACTAGGTCTTTTTTCAGTGATGGCACATAGTTATTAGGTAATCTTCACTGCAAAGACAGACTCAAATTGCTGAGTTTCTGGACTTCTTATGCACTTTCCTTGTGCAACCCAAGCAAGGTACCACATCAGGGCACCAAGAGAATATTCTAGAAAACTTAAGCAACCAAGCTGGAGTATAAGGGAACATTACAGAATAATTTGAGTGTTTGGGGAAATTTTTTGTAATAACCTAAATACCATCAAAATTATTTCCAGAGGACAAGTGCTTCTGGTTTCTTGAAAGATGTTTATAATAAGCTTGAGAATTTCTGTTGTTGTTAACGTGCTAGAGTGGGTTGCAGTATAATTTTACAAGAATACAATAACCTGGGTAAAATATGGACATAATCTCAATGAAAATGAAAAAAAAAAGTTTAACATTATATTCAATAGCACAGCCTTGAGTAAAGCCTTCTAAAAACTCTGCTCAAGTCATATTGCTTTTGCTTTAGCCAGAATAACAATTCTATGCTCCCCTTGTTGCAAAAATATTCCCCATCAGCGTCATTCTCTATTAGCATCAATGAGAAATGTGTACAGATCAAAGGGAACAGAGATGCTGAAATGCAAAAAGGGATGGTTTTTATAGCATGCAAGAAGCACAGAGAGTCATTAGGAAGAACAAACATTTGAAAGGCTCACAAATCCTGCTCTCTAAGGTCTGTTCCGCTATAGCCTTAAGTACTTAGCCCTTTGAGTTGGTAGAGATAAATCTTACACTTTCTTAACCACATTTTCTGGTAAGCCTTTCATTGCCTCCTAGAGATTAACTGCTATAGCCCAAGAGTGTCAGTTATAGAACATCATCTAAATGAAAAGGTTTCTGTGTCTTTTCATGAAGGGTTGTGCCACCAAGCTTAGGATATCCTGTGTGATTTACTAGAGCCAATGGAAAGGTTAGGCAAAATCCTTCAGTCTTCTACAAAATAAATGTTGACTTCATCATTTTCACACTAAATTTTAACAGAATGAATACTTACACAGATAAGACAGGCTACAGGGAATCTTCCTGATTCTGTCACTGACTTATGTGCCCTTTGCTAAGTTATATAATCATACCTAATTTTAAATCAGGTAAATACATCTGGTATTACAGATGATCCCCTTGGGCTTAGTTCTTCAAACACATGGTACACGCAGAGGACATAGTCGCTTTAAGAGTTGCCTTCTGCTGTTCCTACTATGACTAATCTCTTGAATAACCTCTTTATTGGAGTGTATCTTATCTTCTCTTGCTCACCACAACAGAATACATATTGTTGACTTATGTGATTTCTGAAGCAGTGTGTTTTCATTGGCAATAGCTGACCTATTTAAGAGAAGCATCCTTCTACATTCAGCTCATACAGTGTAGACAATATTACTTAGCATGGATTGGATCACTGGTGGCTTGGCATCACATAATTGCTGAGATTTTCTTTTGATGATGATGATGTAACAACTACTTGAGAAACTTAAAGGGCTTATGGTTATCTAAAATGGAGAAAAATTTATGGAATTAGTTCTGTTAACTTTGAGTGAACGCATAATTTTTGGCATCCATTCTACCTGCCTGCCTTTTTCAAAAACCACTTACTTATGTTTTGCTGAGATTTGCAAAGCCATCTTAGAGATCTGGATTTGCAGGTTTTTACAGGTGTAACAATAATGGGAAGCTCAGGTTTCTTTCTACAGCCTTGAAAATCCCATCCTTATTTATCATTATAGGCTAAATGCTGACAATGTGCTGAGTGTGAGCCATTGCAGGTCAGGACAGTCCCTGTGCTGCAAGTGCTTACTCTGTAATGAATAACATGTCTGAAAGTCTGGAATTTGCAAGTATTCAAAAGACAGCTTCCCTTCTTCTGCCATGTCCACAAAACAGAAGGATTATTTTTGTGTGTTGACACATTTGGAGGAATAAAATTGTCATTAGGGAACGGAAAACTTCAAATACTTTGGGCCTTTTTGAAGGATAAGAAGAAATCAGTCTGATTTCCACCAATGTTGGTTTAGAATCTAACAATAACCCTGCAACTGTAAAAGGAATAAAGTATTAGCAAAGGTGAGGACACTTTTCCCCAAAAGCTGTGTGATACTGTAAAAATAAGCTGAACAAACCACTGCCAGGTGTACTTAATTCAGTTTATGAAGATAGATGGACTGGGTCACCCCTTAGAGTTGCTACCTGACATAGATTTGTTAGATTCTGTTTCTTTAAAATAAAGTCATTCCATAGGACTTAGTAAATCAGCAGTTTCCCTGACATTGTTATCAAAACTTCTGTAGGATTCACTAGCAAAGCAGATGCAGTGCTGAAAGAGGCTTCATATTTTTGTAGATATTGTTCCCAGGAAGCCTGGGAAGTGTTTTGTTTTGTTTTGTTGGGTTTTTTGTTGTTGTTTTTTGGGGTTTTTTTGGTGAGTTTTTGGGTGTTTTTTGGGGGGGGGTGTTTGTTTTTTACTCTACGGAGTAAAAATTAGTAATCTTGATGGAAAGAACCTGTCATTTTAACTGGTAGTGCCACTAAAAGTCATACTTCCTACTCTCTGTATTTTCCAATGTCCTGTTTCTCAGCTTTAGCACTGAGGAGACAATGGCTCCCTTAGTATTCCAATACACTTTTGGATAACAGTTGCATTCCTAGGGGATAACTCATCTTGCAGATCTAGCTTCAGAATTTCATGAAGGTCTGCAGAAGTAATTTTGGAAGTTCCTCTCTTCCAGGGGGAATATCTGTCTTTCTGCCTGCAGTCAAGACACTGACACTGGTAAACACCTAAAGCTCTAAAGAGAAACCCCCCATCTTTCTGACTCCTGAGTTACTAGGAGCCACCCCACTGAAATTCAGGGGGTTTGAGCATAATGTTTATCTATAGCCCTGAGGCACACTACTGATTTCAGCACAAGAAAGAGCACACATTCTAGAGAGCGTGGTCTAGACACCTTCTAAGTGTGCTCAGGCAGTGACACAGGATGCACCTGAGCTGTGCCATCTGGACGCTATCCACATTTTTCCTATAGAGCTCTTTACTAAACGTGACTACAAAACAGGATGTTTCTCAAATATGAAAGAGAAAGGGCCAAAGATTTGAGTTTGGCCTGCACATGAGAAAGGGAGAGGAAAAGTAGTAGTTCCAGCACGTGTTTACTAAGAGAGAGGTACTTCATGGCACTGGGGCAGACCTGTTTTCTTTGTGCTGTGGAGCAACCTGGAAAGAAATGCAATTCCTATAGAGACTGGATCAAATCTCAACATCATCTCCTGTCTCTGCACCTTTCACAGTTGCATTTCCTGCACCATTCCCCTGGCACCACAGTGTGCATGCAACAGCACAGCATGGCCAATCCATAGGTGACAATTTGCCATGTACTGGTCATCAAAGCAGCAAATTATCTGGGTAATTGGCAAGTTTTTATCCTTGCTGACCTAGTCCATTCACCCACAAGCACAGGGCATGCCAGTGAGGTTTCATTTTCAAGTGTTGCTGCATGACATCAGAGTTATTAAAAGTATTCCAGTCAGAGTTCCAGCTCGGACTGGAACTCGGGACTTAATGCTTGTTAAATCCAGAAAAAGCAGAGGTGGAAATTCAATTTGGTCTATAAACACAATTTCTTTGCCCTAGTGTTAAAGTCATTCTTTATCATATCCCAAACAAAAATTCCATTACATGCGATCATATAGACCCGGAATTCCAAAGCAAATGTCTGCAGCAATAGTCACTAAAATATTTCAGATTGAAATGAACTGGAAAGTGACCCCTTTTCTGCCTATTTTTGATGGTAAACTAGAATCAGGGAAATTACTATTTTTTTTTCTTAATTACAAATTCACCTTCATTTTGTCATCTTCATGATAACGGGTGAGGTCATGGAACAGTGAGATTGCAGCAATCTGGAAGCGCAAGTTGGCATCAATTGTTTTTCCAGGCAAGTTAAATCTATGAGGTTATTATTTGCTTGTTTTCCTCAAACCTAATTAAAAATTTGGATAGAAGTGATCTTAGTTAAAACTTCAGGAAATTTCAGTCTGACAGTGCTCACAATAAATATCCTTGAGGCTGCTGAGGAGCAAACCAGCTAAGCCTAGGAAGAGCAAAATTGACGTTCCTGGTAATGATGACAAAAATCAGAGTAATTTTAATTAAAAACACGACCCTTTTAGGTTATATACTGGACAAACCCAACCCCCCCAAAAGTATGTATACAGATACTGTATTTTCTTTTAAATATTCACATGGTAGGTTTTGCAGATTGTTTATTAAGAAAAAAGTTCCTATAAATGAACTCTTTCAAATAATTGCCCATGGGAAGCTCTGTGATTGTAGAAAACTGGAAATAAACTGAAAGAAATCTGGGAGAAGAATCGTTTTGCATTTGCCAGAAGATACACTGGAAAATGATGACACTTCCTAATTTATATTTCTGCAAAGTGTGTGATCCTAAGATGAGAAAACAGACATATAAAGAGTAAAGATTATCTAGAAATATCACATTGCAATAGAATTCCATTTAAAGAAATTATTTCAATGTTATTTTAGAATGATGATGCAATTTTTCAGGAAAGGGTCTTGTAGCCATAGAAATCCCAATGGCCTTCTAAGTGAAGAGCCAAGATGGAAAGAGAGATGTGACTCGCCAGTCACTTAGTGTCTCTTCATCTTCTGTCCTTGTATAAGTCTCATCTATAACAACAGCTATCGAAGCCACGCTATTACTCCAAAAAGAAGGTGGTGGCAGGATTCCAGGTTTACGCTGCCAAAATGCTATACAATCCAAACAAGAGATAAAATCATAGAATTAGGCTTTTTTCCCTGCCTGTTAAAAAAAAAAAGTGGTTTTGGACAAACAAACCAGCAAAATCAAATTAAACATGCGGTTGATAAATGAAGTACAGAAGAGTGTATGGAATAAAACCTTGGCTACCATAGATAATTCAAAGTAGTGTTGGCTTCCATACACTGTTATTACAGATCTTTTGCTGAAGACTGTATACCCGTCACAATCTTGAACCTCCTGTGTGTTTCCTCATATTTTCAATAAAATTATTACATACTAGAAATATGCATAAGGGAAATTATTCTACACATTTTATGGTGTGTTGTTGCTTGTAGCAGTAATTGAAGTACCTTTTCCACTTATGAAAGTACTAATTTTATTTGGTTTTATTGCTTTTCTAGATGCAATTATTTATTTAGTGTGTTTTGGTTTTATTAAATTATGTTTACTATAGGAACATCATAAAAATGTATGAAAGCAACACATCAGCCACTACTGCCCAATGACTTGTTTTGGGGAATCCAGTGTTATTTTTCATATCCAAACATAATAGAATAAAGTAAGAATAAAGAGATAATCTACACTGGAAAACAATGCAATTTTGAGATAATGTAATAAAACACCTGGACAATATGATTTCATAAATCTTAGTTCTAAAATTTACATGAGCTGGGCATTGGGGTGGCTATTTTAGGACATGCAGCATTTTCTAAATGGAAACATAACATGAAATCCACCAAACGGGAAAGCATATAGAGATTTAGTTTGCTCTGAGCAACTTATTCCTACAGAAAAATGAAAATATTTCTACTTCAAAAGATACACTGGGTCAGTCTTGAGAAATGCAGAGTTTTACTCCAGCAGGGACCAACAGTTTGTTTGTAAAGTTTTATCAGATTCATTTTTAGGAGGTTTTTCACATGCAGTGTGTCACTGCATTGACAGTTCTGAAGTGACACCCACTGAAGTTGGCAGAAAAACTCCCAATGCCTTCAAATAGAGACTACATGTGCTATCATACACTGAGAATAAATTCTTCAGCATTTGCTGGTCTTACTGTGATGTCGAGCCTCAACTCCTGTATTTAGCCTCTGTACTACCTACTGAATAGATGGTGCTCCCAGCATAAGACAGACATGGACATACTTGATTGGGTACAGAGAAGGGCTGCAAAAGTGATCTGAGGGCTGGAGCACCTCCTCTATGAGAACAGGCTGAGAGATTTGGGGTTGTTCAAACTGGCAAAGAGAAGGCTCTGACAGAACCTTATAGTAGCCTTCCAGTACTTAAAGTGGCCCTACAGGAAAGATGGGGACGAACTATTTCAGTGAGTGTAGTGACAGGATGAGGAATAATGGTTTTAAACTGAAAAAGGCTAGGTTTAAATTAAATAGGAGGAAGAAATTATTTATATGAGGGTGGTGAGACACTGAAACAGGCTGCCCAGACAAAATGTGAATGCCCCATCCCTGTCAATGTTCAAAACTAGGCTGGACAAGGCCTTGAGCAACCTGGTCTAGTGGAAGGTGTCCCTGTCCATGGCAGAGGGGTTGGAACTAGATGATCTTTAAGGTCTTTTCCAACCCAAACCATTCTATGATTCTACGAACAACCCGCTCCCAACTGATGAGCCAACACACACAAAGGAACCTTTCTCCCCTAAGCCACCACTCTGAGTCTGGATGAAGTCAACAAGAGCAGAGAGGCAGCTCTTCTGTAACATGTGGAATTTGTTTAGTAAATTTTCTAGATAGTGTCTCTTCTAGCTACATTTTATAGTTTTAAGTCTAAGACTCAACCACTGTAATGCATCAGACAGATAGGACCTTTGTTCTAAACTCCAAACAAAAGTATAGCTTGGCAGAAGTGGTTAAATACCATTGGAATAACAGCAACTCAATTCTATCCATTTTTACTGTTTTCTGCATATTTTTAACATGGTTTTGGGTTTTGTTAAGAAACATAATGAGAGGTACTGTGAGTGGCTGTGAAATGTAACTTTTCTGAGGTTTAAAGCTGGGAAGCAAATTTGACATACACACTTGAAATCGTGAAATCTGCAATAACTAATACACATTGTTCAAATTTGCAATATTTGAATTGTCAAAATAAAATATTCAGTATTTGAGAAACAAGGAGAAATTGGAAATGAACCTGAAAATCCCACTATTTCTTGTTTCTTATTTTTAATATAATTTTTATTTCATCTTCTACAAACTAACTCTAGTGCAGACTAAACTAATTAAGAGCACAGTAAAATTAGCATATGTGAGAGAAGAAATACAGCACATTCTATAGAATATTTACGTTAAGTGGTAACAACATTATAACTGTAATTTGTTGGTTCTGTTTCCTAGCCAAAAATCACAGAGGAGAATTTAACATATGCTGAACTTGAACTTATGAAGCCAATTCAGGAAGCCAAAGGCCTTCCCAGTACAACAGTCTATGCACAGATACTCTTTGAGGAGAACAAGCTGTAATAGTTCATTCCTGCATAAACATCCTTTGTCTGTGTTCTATTTAATTCTTGGTGTGCTGTTTATTTATAAAAATCATGTAAATGTCCTTTTTTTTTAACATTTCCATTCATGTACTTCTGTTTTTCTGTGAGACTTTTGAACAAAACATAGTTGAAGTAAACATAGAAAAAGTGGCTAGTCTACAAGTGACATACCAGAGAAACCCTCCATAGTGTTCACCTCCTTGTTTTAAATAGATTGAAGTTCCGTTTGGGATATTTTCACTAGTAAACATTCCTTCTTTGATGCTGGTGTGATGACTCGAGCTGCAAACATCAACATCTTGGCAAGCCTCAGGACTAGTGGCAGGTCTCATGCACATCAGCTTCCTTCTGAAGACCAATAACCAAGAAATTCATCAATTTAATGCTGTTTTTCCCATCAGAAAATTATTAGCTCAGTGAAGCTGAGACATTTTTCTGCAGCAAAGAAAAGGCAAAAATTATTGCTTTTTTCATGCTTTTCTGCTCCAGAAATAAAAAGGTTTGTTTTCTGTATTTTCAATTTCCTTTTCTAAATAACATTGTCTTTAAAAACTTAAACTACTAAAGTTCTTAAGTGCTTGAAATCAAACATTTCAAAATAATTGAGAGGAAACATTAATAGTCTCAGTGATTTAAGGAAGAATATTTATAGCTTGGGAACATTTTCCAGGATTTGATTCTTTTTTAATTCTGTTTGGAAGTAAAGGAAAGCTTGATAGTGAGTAAAGGATTTTGACAGAACCAGGACACTGCTTTTGGCTTTGATTTAGATTGATGCTTCCAAATCTGCAGAAGTTTCCTCCTGTGGCCTGCATTACTGAGCTGCTGATCTAGAGGAAAAAAGATCACACAGCTTCTGCTTTAGTGTGGGGCAGACTCCATTAATGCCCTGCTCACTTAATTCTTTGGGAAGATCAGGGCTCAGGAGATAGGGGAATGGACTTCTTCACATCATGATAACTGAGAAGAGATTCTACCTTTTCCTTTGGTAAACATTCCATAAAAAATGGGCCATTCTGTGCCATCCTGGACATTTTAGTTATGAAGGATACCTGAACTGATGTTTTCAAGCTCCTAAATCCTCAATGCCTAAATTCCACCAAGGCTCAGGGAGAGTTGAGTATTCAGCATCTTTCAGCCCCTGAGTAACTGCAGAGATAATGGAGATATAAAATGGAAATGGGCTCTTTCTCACCATCAGGCCATGGAGATCTGATACTTGGCACATGCTGGATCCTCTCCTGGTCTGGGAGGGAGTCCTTTTACAGACCACTCATTTAGTAGTTTTTACTATGGATTTTGGAGTAGTATGTGCAAGCTTTGAGTTTTGGAACCCTGATGAAGGTGACCTAGGTTTCTTCCTCCCTTACGGGTCAGACCTTTTTAGTGATACAACTTCTCATCAGAGTGCAGACCTCAGCTAGGAAACATTGCAGAAATACTTATGCCCTTATTCCTGTTACTTCACAGGAATACAGGAGAGTAGAGTGGGGTAACTTGGCAGGGATAGGGACACACAAAAAAAGGGAGAGAGCACATCACTGCTTTTTGGAGTGTTTCACCAGAATAAGCAAGTCTCTATAAACTGTTTTTTAACTTCTTTGAACAGGGGTAGAGATTAGGCAGCATACAGAATCTGTTACTGAATAGTCAGGATTTGTAAATGTAAAATGCAGTTACCTTCTTCCATATTAGAGAGAAATCTCTTGTACTAAAAAAAAAAAATAAAAATTAAGAAAAACCTTGTTAAGCTTGCCATTATGTACTGTACTAATTTCAACTCTAGCCCCTCATCAAAACATTTCTTTACAAACCAAGACCAGCTTTTATCAATAGGTTTGCTAGTAATTATTTGCATTTGTGAGCTGTCAGGAAAATGTTTGTTTCAGCTGTTTATTATCTAAGGATTTAAGCACACATCAAAAGGGCATGGTATCTTCCATTGTACTCTGATTAGGTGATGGACTTTTAATGACAACAACAATCAACTTATTGACAAAAAAGAAATTAGTGCTAAAGAGTGATCAAACATTCAGGGATAAGTTTGGAACAGCCAGAGTTGGACTGACTATTCAGAGAGTATGTGTCTTATGCAGACAGCTGTAAGGAAGGCCTTAGAAAAGCATAGAATTTATTAGTGATTCCTTTGGAATTAAAAATAAAACCCCCCTTAGTTGTGAAAATTTTCTGAAGTTTGGTATATCAACATTCCTTGTGCATACAACTGACCGTTGTTCTCATCATTCAAAAAAATTATCTACTTTGTTTATGCCTAGTGTTTTAATGAATACCATTCTTCGTGTGTTAATATTCTATATATTATTGTTTCTGTTTGATGTATAATTCCCCCAAATAATAGTTCATTGAGCTAAATAAATTATCTTTTTTGATGAGATAAGTTCTTTTAGTCTGTGCAGGATTTATTGCTTGCTAGAGAATAATTGAAGTATATATGTTTATCTTGTACTCAACATTTCACTAAAGGCAAATCGTGCCTGACCAATCTGGTGGCCTTCTATGATGGAGTGATCACAG
>VWZO01016479.1:1047-24932 GCA_013396975.1 Bucco capensis | reverse complement strand
TAGGACAAGGGGGAATGGATATAAACTGAAGGAGGGGAAATTTAGATTGGAGATTAGAAGGAAATTCTTTACCCAGAGAGTGGTTAGGCACTGGAACAGGTTGCCCAGAGAGGTTGTGGATGCCCCATCCCTGGCAGTGTTCAAGGCCAGGCTGGATGCGGCCCTGGGTGACCTGGTCTAGTGATTGGCGTCCCTGCTCAGTGCGGGGAGGTTGGAACTGGATGATCCTTAGGGTCCCTTCTAACCTGGCCATTCTATGATTCTATGATTTAGACAATCCCAACAGGTGGGAATTGTATTTTTCATTCTGCAGAAAATTCCATGATTTTAAAATATTTTCCATTTTGTGACTAACTTCAGATGACAGAAGAATCCTGAAAGGCAACAGATCAGCTGAGTGAAAGGAGGCTGGAAGTATTACTTAAGAGAATACCTATCTTCCTGAGCAGACATTTCCTTCCCATTTTCTTATGCAGTGTCCACCCAGAGTTAATAATGTCGATCATATTGCTGGACAAAGAAAAACATAATCTCTTACGTTGCAGTTATTTTACATCTTTAAGTATCAAAGCAACTCACTTGAAAGATTACAGAGAGGAAAATTTCATTGAGTATAATGTGCTTTATTGAGAGAAATGCAGAATAAGTTGGATTTAGCTCCTAACAGGAATTGCAAGGCTGAATTAATCTCTGGCCTATCTCCCTCTGGCTTCAGCAGAACTGCAGCAGAACTGATTGTGGTCCCCTGCTCTCTTATGACAGGAATTTCCATGAAGGCTCTTAATACTTTATTACACAGCATTTGTATCCTGCTGAGTCATACTGTTTTGGTTACTCCTTCTGTTTTCATTGGTATAACATGGCCTAGTGCTGAAATTTTAACAAATACAGCTTTATTAGTTTCACACCCATTTAGTATCAGATTGTTAAATGTTAGTGTACTGCACTCTATAGCTTTAAATAGAATTAGAGATGTTTACAGCTTTGGTTAAATGCACCTTGTTCCTTCACATTAAATTTTATTATTAGAGTCCTCCATCAGCAAATAGGAGTAAATCATATTAGTGTCATGGGCTATGTGGGAGTTGATTCTGCAGCCCAAAGAAAAGGTATTTTATTTCTCTTTATTACAACTTTCTAATTTGTAGGTGTGGTCAGAATGTCATTTTCTCTGTAATTACAACCAAATTATTTGTTCTAGAATAACTGCAATATAATTATGAGGTCCTCTTCATTAAGAAGTTCAATAAATTTGTGGCCTTAGCTAAGGTTTGGCCAGATTCTGCTGATGTCATAGCAGGAGTCAGACTAGATGAGGTCTTATTTGATATTTGATTGTAGGTCAAATTCTGCTCTTTGAGGGCTTTTCAGAAACATAGCTAGTGAGTGACATCCATATACTAAGATCCTTTTTAGCTTCAGTCTAACCTGCCAAGACAAAACATAAAATTCCTGAATTCCACTGCACAACAATTTCTTTTCTGAGTTCCCCGTATTCATCAGAAATATACTCATTTGTTGTGCTTTGTTTTACCAGCTTGTTTGATTCCATTTTACTACCTTGGTTGGGAGGCAAGGTAGATAAAAAGACTTATCAAGGATTAGGTATGCAAATAAATACAAATCTAATATTGAAACCAACCCCCGGATAGCAAAAGTAAAATCACCAAACAGAATTAGTTCTCTTCTAGCTCAAACCAGGACAAGACTGCATGTCAGTAGAAGACTGAGTTTCTGTTACTCCTCTCAGAAAAAAAGAAATAAATAAAATGGAGATAGAATAGGTTTTGAGAAATCAGCTAGTCTACCATCTGATTTAAATTGGTAGTGGTTGGTCTAACCTCTTCTTATGAACTTACAGTCATAAGGTTCCATACTCTCCTCACCATCCATTTCCACAACCCTAATAATTCAAAATGTTTCCTAGTATATAGGCTATATCTTCTTGCCTTTTCCCCAGTAGATAAACAGAAAATCTCCCTTTCCTCTTAACAGTCTTGTTCATGTTTGAAGAGTTTTGAAGGGAAAGCTGAAAAGAGAATTAACAACTTCAATTCTGTCAGGCTTCCTTCCCTCTTGTAAAGAACAAATGATTCCCAACACTGCTTCTTTGGAAAAGGTTAACTAATTATTTCAGAGAAAACAGCCTTGGATTTCAGGGAATGGTTAGGTTGGGTTCTGAGTTGGCTTCCCAGATCCCATTTTGAGCATAGCATACAGAGGAAAACACCTGCTGGAATACCTGCGCAAAATACACTATAGCTCCAACATGTATATCTCAACCTCTTTCTCTGGTTGCCCCAGCTCTTTCAGAAAACTTCACAGCAGTTTTGTATTCCAGCATTTCCACTCAGAGGCTAAATGCTGAAGCAATGTGCTCTACAGACTGCATATCAATAGGTAGAGCAAGAAACCTATCTGTCTTGACACCATGTTTTGTTAAGTCTTTCTTGTTTCTCACCAGCATTGCTGGTTGTTTGCAAACCCATCAGAGGCTTTTCAGTCTTTGACCACATCAGTCAGAAATGTTCTGGCAGCCCTTTTCAAGCTTCTAGCTGAGACCTGCTCAGGTTTTCATTTTAGTATACAATACAGCTAGTCACTGCAATTGCATTTCTCCCTTCTGGGCAGTATCTGGAACTCACACCAGGGAAGCAGGAGGTCACATGCACAGGATCTCCAGCCAAGCTCAATTGTGTTCTGGTCTGGGTTATGGGAAACTTTTGGGAAAGGGACTTCTTACCTCCCTGTGTGCCTGTTCCCTGTGCTTCTCTTGAATGCACGCAGTTCAGTCAAACTCAACCTTTCTCTCTTGGATTTAATTTGAGTTGTTAAAATCCTGTCTGTCTTATCTGCATCAATATATTGCCATAAGGAAGCAGATGAGAATATGATGGTGCATTAGGGTTCTGTACACATAGCTGCACAAGTTAAGATCACCTTTGGAGATTTGCCTTCCTGTTCAGGGCTGGTGTGTTCTTGGGTACAGTTGACAGCAGTTACAGTACATAGCTATAGCTATAGCCCCACATCTTTCCTTGAGAAATTAGCCCTTGATCCTTTTGGGTTATTTTCAGGAAAGAGGAAGCCTGCAGGAACTTCTCTAACTGCTGACAGTTCCCTCCTGACATCAAGGAGTTGCAGCGCACAGAACCAAGACATCACATAAAATATACAGGGCAAAAACACATGGGAAAGGGCATCAGTTATCACTTTCATGGTAACTGGACATGTGTCCTCCCCTTACCATAAAGGCAAACATGATGTCACTGGATGCTGCTCAGTGGTGCTACACTACTTCCTTCACCTCTGATTCTTTCTCTTATGCATAGGAACTAGAAGGGAAACTGCTCACCACTGTGTGTGAAGAGATTTTTCAGGCAGCCAGTTAAACAGCTTTACAGATGTCATTCCCTTGCACTAGTCCTGTGGGAGACAAGTATATAGAGGATCCTGGTCTAAGCACTCAGATCAGAGAGGATGAACGCTATTGTCAGTCAGCCATTATTATGCCATTATTATATGGCACCTCTACACCTTAAACTGTCCTACCTTGCAATGGCACTCTGCTCTCATAGGATCACATGCTCTTCAAATCCCTCAGGCAAGCATAGCTATTCTCACTTCTACCTCTACTCCGTCCTTGCTTTCTCTCAAAGAGCAAACAACCAGAGGATAGGAGAGCTCTGTCCTGCCAGGGAACTAACTTGAATGCCAACATTGGTAAATCACTGTGCACATGATGATGCAAATGGCAAAGGCCACTCCTATGTATTACTATAAAAAATAACATTAATTGGGATGCTTTCCAATTTCCTGTACAACCCATAATTAGGTTAGATAAGAAACTAGCAGTGTCTAAGTGCTATAAATGTCTAAATTAAGTTATTTTGAAAGTGCTCAGCACTTTGACATTTGAGAGTTCAGAGTAATTGGACTACTGAAACAAAATTGCTTCTGTTATTTAAAAGGTCATTATCTTCTTTGGGTAGATATATAAGGACTATTTTCCACTCCACTGATCTGTTCTATTTAGTACAATTAGACTTGCTTGAGTAGTTTTCTCGTGGGCCTCCTCCCACTTATCACAGTCCCAGCGCTGCCACAGGGAAGGGTCTGAAAATATACAGCCCAAATACAGAGTATATATCCAGCTCATAATCGGGCTCTGATGAGCCAAGAGCTACCCAGAGCTTGAAACAGACTCTCACTATGAACACCACAGGCTGCTACACCCAGTAAGGTAGCAACTGTGTCCTTACACAACCAAAGTAGACCAGGCTCTGGTTATAGACAGAAGCCAACCTGTCAGGCAGGCAAAGACTTTGGAGCAAACCTTCCCAGTTAAAAGGGGTTGCCTTTTAAAAACTTCATGTGACAAATTTCTAAAAGCCTCCTGAGACTTAGGAAGAGCTCTGAAGACAACCTGTCTGTAAGGTAAAAAGCATAGGAAAGGCTGGCAGCCTTCCACTCCCCCTGTTCCCTCTCATACCTCCCTATCAGCCTGACTGACTTCAACGATGGTAATTGCTGTGCACATATTTGAAGAGTGATACCAGTAATGCAACAACTAGTCTGATCTCTAAGTGATGTGCGCAACCATAAGTAAGCATATCACTCTGGCTACCTGGCTCAGAGGTGCCTAATACCAAGCAGAAGGAGACAAGAGAGCTGGGATCAGGTCCAGAGGTTTTCCAGGCTACTTTTCAACTTCCCTGAAATGTCTCTTACAGAAGATGAGAGACAAGCACTACAGGCTGCGTTTTCATGCAGAAAGAAGCATATTCCTGTGAATAATTTTAGCTCATGTGGCTCTCAGATAACTTCCCTTGTGACAAGACAACCACTGGCAATCATGAACAAGGTGATCTTCTTACTAACACCCTCGTATACAAGCTTTGAAATCCATGTATGAAAAGGCTTCGGGAACACATGGTGACTATCACAGGAGAAAATTTCCTGTGGGAGTTACAGTTCAGTTTGCATAGATTTTTCAAAACAGTTTTGAGTAAATTCTTATTTGTAAGGATACAAAGGCCCTGCAGTGCACAGGCAATTCTGCAAACATTGCTTCACTGGTGTGTATTAACCCATGGAAAGCTACAGAAATCAGACAGTATTTAATGCTCATTGTAACATTTAAAAGAATTCTATTGGCGAACAAGGAGGCAAGATGGTCTTTGCAATAACCAAGTATGTTTGATTTAGGCATTTTAGGGTTTATAGTCCTCAATTAGATTAACTGACTTTTAAAGCCACATCAAGGTTGCACTGTTCCACATTTCTCTTCTTGGTTTCCCTATAGGGCAGAGTTAAGACTGTGTCTTATTTCTGTATTTCTTATCCTAATGGCATTAGATTTCTTTTAAGGGTAATTCTCACCTCAAGCTACTTAACCCTTGCACAATTTGGTTCTGAGATAGTAACGACACTGTTGATGTTTGCATTGTGCCACTTACAATAACTATGGAGTTATGCTGAAAGTATTTGCTGTGGAATTGCTCTACTTGCTTAATCTTTCAAGCCTAAGAGGAGCAGAGGAGAGAAGGAATTATCAATTTCTCTCAAAATTCTTATAAAATATTAAGGAGCTTGATTTTTCACATTTTCTCCATCTGCACTAAGGGCACAAATAGCACTGAATTTTATCACACTATGGCCTCAGCCTTCTTACACTACAAATGCCCATTTCTACCATGCAGGGTGATTGTGAAGGTAAATTCTGAGTTGTGTCTCATATACTGACATTCCAGAGAACATCAGGACAAGGCTAGGAAAGGAGGCAGTGAAGGAGAATGGAAGAATATGCTGACCAGTTGTACCAGTTCTTCATCCTCACCCACTCAATCCTTTTTGCCTGCCTTGCTCACTATGACAAAAAAAAAAAAAAAAAGGGGGGGGGGGGGGGGGAAAACCACACTAAAAAACCCGAACCCCACAAGATTAGGAAACCAAGATTGCCATAACACATGCTCTCAAGGGAGCTAGATAAAGGCACAATGACCAACCTGGGTATTCCTACCTTCACTTTGCAAACAAGATAGCTTTTCAGAAGGTGTGCATACATTCTCATACAGATTCAGGGAAGGAGGAAAAGTAGGACTAGAGATATTAACAAACTTGTAAGAATAAAGATACTACAACAAACTCATCTAGAATACATTTGAGGCCACAATATTTTCTGATCTGAGGATATTAAAATATGGGGTTTTTATTAAGCTACATTGGTCTTTCACATAATCAAAGCATTTTTATTTGCTAGCTATTATTTGTGAAATACTGTGTATTATGACAAATTCAGTATCTAAAATAACATTTAAAATATAAACGTTTTCCCAGGACAAATACTGCAAAATCTAATTGTCTGTGTGCATGTCAATCAGTATGTGTCTCACACCTTTGGAGCCCATTCTCTAATTTCAGACTTGACTGTTGGGTCAACTCCAACAACACTTTGGAGATTCAGTCCCCAGTCATAGGCTCCAGTTTCTCTGATTCTTTCATGCTCTGCAGGGTCATTTCTTTTTTTTTCTGAAAGGCTAAAAAATTCCAAGAATTCTTGTCTGTTTCTTCCTACCCATCCACAGACCAGCAGCAGACTCTTCCCCAGTCATCACCAACTAGGATCTTGGAGGAATTTCTTGAGAAAGAAAGGAAAAGAAAAATGTTTAAGAACAAGATACAAACAGGATCAAGGCTTTTCCCTGTATGTGTAGCAATTAGGAGGATGCAACATTCAGGGGAATAGGTTATCTTCAATGTTAAATTTGAAGAACAACGATATAGTGTTGACAAATATTTGTAATTCAAAGACTGAACTTAGAATTGAATCCAAACTTTCCTGAAGTTCAGAGAATTAGGTGTGGTCAATATGTATGGCTAGACTTCACAAACGAAGATCCAGGGAGGGCTCCACCCACGCTCCTCATCAGCGCCTTTTACAAACGTGCTGATAAAAAGAGGATAGCGGATAGCACCCTCAAGCCTGCACAATGGATTTTTTTTTTTTTAGGTGAGACACAGCATGCGCAGAGCTGGACCCACCCTTTAGTCCTAAGGTTCATCTGCCAGGGCCTAGCAAGTTTGGACGCTGGCAGCCAAGTCCTTAGGATGGAGGTTTAACCTCTTAGATAGAAGGCCTTACAGGGCTAAACGAGCTCCATCTCCCCGGGTTTGGAATCAGAGTTGTCCTTCTCCTAGGATGACTGCCAGAAGGCTAATGAGCACATCCAACCCATACAAGGATTATAGGAACATAGGTATCACTCCCCACACTTTAGCGTGGGCAATGAGTTTAATGCTCCCTCTGCTGTCGGCACAGTTATCTCATCAGGGGCCACAGAAGGCCCCAAGTGATTTTCAGACTGTGCCTAAGGTGTGGTCAATATAGCCAGATCAAAAGCTTTTGCCCTTCTCTGAGACTCTATGAGTGTTAAAATACAATACGTTGCCCAGATTCAGAATTCAGACTTGCTAGCACATAGGATCATCCAATCTTTATGGTTAGAAAAGACCTCTAAGATCATCAAGTCCAACCATCAAACTGTCACCACCATGCCCACTAAACCGTGTCACTAAGTGCCATATCTACATATTTTTTTAAAACCTCCAGGGATGGTGACTCTACTACTTCTTTTGGGAGCCTGCCCCAAAGCTTAATAACTCTTTCTCTGGAGACATTTTCCTAATATCCAACCTGAACCTCCCCTGGCACAACTTGAAGCCATTTGGTTTTGTCCTCTCACTGTTAACCTGGGAGAAGAGACCTGCCTCCATCTTGCTACAATCTCATTTGAGGTAGTTGTAGAGAGAGATAAGGTCTCCCCTGAGACCCCTCTTCTGCAGACTAAACAATTTCAGTTCCCTAAGTTGCTCGTCATAAGACTTATTCTCCAGACCCTTCACAAGCCTTGTTGCCCTTCTCTGGACATGCTCCAGTGCCTCAGTGTCTTTCTTGTAGTGAGGCACCCAAAAATGAACATAGTATTTGAGGCAACCTCAAATGCTATGGCTTCAGCCACTGAAACATCTACAGCATACACCGCAATCAGCACTAACGAAACTAGCCCTCACCCCCTAAACTTCCCCACTTCCAGTGCATATAAACATCACACTCACTTAGTTCTTTAAATTTAAGCATTCATAATATAGGAATCATTTTAGCAACTATCAAAATGCCAGCACTTTTGGAAAGAAAGACAGGAAGTGTTTTACATTACATCGTAACATCCTGGAGTAGGAGAGAACAACAAATATTACAGCCAGATGAAACTTCAGGAGGTGCATTGAGTAAACTAACATACTGCTAGCTGTGAAAACTGAGTGAAGTTTAACAACGCAATTGTCCTTCGGCCAAAAATTTCCTGTTTACAGTTTAAGGAAACAGTAACTCCATCAACTCCTAGGATAGTGTTTTTTCTATGGTGCAAAGACGGTGTAACAGCTACTGATCTCTACAATTATTCTGGCTAAAACCTGCTATTTCTCTTGAGTTGTCTCCTATCTGACCAGTGACTTTTCCAACACCATTCACTTAATACAGTTATCCAAGCCAGCTGCCAGAGAAACTGCATTTGGCTAAGAGTGATTCCACTGAGATTTAAAAACAAAACAAAAACCAAAACAGAAAAAACCTCCCTAACAATAACCAACAGAAAACCCAAAACCAGCACCCTAAACACAAAACCCCAGAACTAATACAAACTCCAGAATAAAATAAAAGCCTCTGCTGATATAGGGCATGGCAGCAGAGAGCCTTGGGCTGACACAGCCCCTCTGCAGACCATCGGTAGCAGCGCAGAGGGAAGGGAGAAGGGACCATACCTGGATACCGCCAGAGCCGTCACTGCTGGGCTGGTCTTACTTAGTTTTCCAGTCAAGGCAAGGCTGGGATTCAGTTCCCGACAGAGAACAAGATGTTTTCCACACTTGTTACCTGTTGTGTGGTTTAAAAATAAATGTTTGAAAGTGTCTGGGGACAGCATGGATGGGATTGTTATTATTTACGGTCAGCAAGTTGTTAAGTTGAGAACAAATATATTTAATCTCAGCCTGTGCTGCTGCAAAATAGACCCATCCCAATTTAATTTGTGGCTATGATAGTTACATGTGCTGACGTGTGGCTGTATCAATTGTGTGCTAAATTGGATTTGTGTATTATTGCTTTCTAAATTGCATGCCTAGTTCAGCAAAATTGTTCATCAGTTTTCACTAGCTCTATGCTTAATAAGATGCCCCATAATACCTTGCTGCCAGGATATAATACAGCCCATAATTGCCTAGTAAAAAGAAATTATATAAAACCCCAGTATTATCAATTTATCTAAATCTGCTCATAACAGAAACAATAATTAAATGCTGAGAACATTTCACATACACAGACATACACACACAGCTAACAACATAACTCAATCACAGTTACTTTGGTCTTTTTAATGACTGTGTTTCGTATTAATTTTATTTTCTTTAATGCATAGAATAAGATGTGGGAATATTTGGGCATTTAAAATAATCCCAAATTCATCTGAATACTTTAAGGCAGCCTGTCATTTCTTTGATTACCCATCTCAACTCTCTAATAAATAACACTGTTGCTGTATGCATTGGAGAACATTCATCCTTATGCTCATGTGCAAACAGATGTGTTATGTCTATACACCACCAGATGTCTGGAGTCAGTGCTTGTCTCTGAAAAAGGCACAAACAGGAGTATCCTGCTGTGCTCTTCTAACTAGCTTTTAAGTCCTTATTTAGAAAACTGTTTAAGACATAAATTTTAAAAATAACTGAAATATCAGTTTGTTCAAAGACATGCCTATGCAATTGTACCTGGGTAAACAGGACATTCAGGAACTTATGGACAAGAACTTAGGGAATTCTTAAAACAAATTGGACTTTTCTACATGTAAAAAGGTTCTGTAAAATGACTTCAGAACACTACAAGGATTTTGGAAGGAATGTTAAGTCTTTTGCTTTGACTTAGAGTAATCTCTGATTAGACACCACCAAGCATGTAGTTACCACAGCCAGACTATCTCACATCTGGCATCCTTGGTGCTCTTGCACCTTCCCTAGAAGCACCTAGCCCTAGCTGCTCTAAGATCTGACAAAAGGTAGGATGGACATCTGTACGTATAAGCATTTTCACCCAGCAATCTAAGTAATGTAGATGCCAAGTTCCATGTAGACCACTTCTGAGTAGCTCAGTGGCAATGCCCAATTACTGTATAATATCTTCTTATGCAGATGTTACAACCATAGCTCTATATTTATGCACGTATTGTGCCTTAAATTGAAGTAACAGAGGATGACTGTATTGAGGACAACAATAAACAAGTGGTGTAATTGATACATGCTCACACCACAATCCCTTTCTCTTATAAAATGTGCTGCAAAGAGAAGCATGTTGTACTATTTAGGATGTGTCCTTAAAGCTCCCTGGCAGGTTTCAACTCCTGTATTTGTTAGAACAGAGAAGTGAGATTAAGCTGTTTTTAATACCAGTCAGCACTGTAGTCCTATCATCTTATTAACCTCAGCTCTGCGAGAACTCCAGGGTATCAGCTTCAACTTGGTACAGACTTGAATAAACAGCTCCATGCACTAGGGACTAGTGCTGGCCTTCCACCAGCCTCTGACCCAATTTGAGGAGGCAAAGATAAACTTCCCTGCTTCATCCCAGGGCAGGACCTGGCACTACTTGCTCTGACATTATGTCAGGATACTTTAGTACAGGCCATCAGCAGCAGTGCCAAGGGAGTGGGCTTTCTGAAGCTAGGATAGTTCATTAGTTTCAAAGGTTTATGGAGAAAGGTGGTCCACCAAGCTTGACAGAATGCATGACAGAACATGAAGAAGCTTTCAGCTTCATTCAGGCAGGATGTGTCCATGAGACAAGTGGCTCAGGGGTGCTCTCTGTCTCTAAGATAGGGCAGTGACTACTCACTACTTCTGCTACTTCTTACAGTAAGTAACACTGCACCAGTTATCTGCACTATCTCCCCTTTACACCACTGTGCTCACACATCCTCTTCTTCCTTACAGCCAACCAAGGTTTGCAATACACAGTTGCACTGCAGCAGCCCATTCTGTAGCCATACCCATGTTTCCTGGCTCTTCCATTGTGCCCGTCTGTGGTCTCAGTACAGCGGCTTGGTTTGGGGTGCCAATGTATTCAGTCTTCCACAGCTGTACCAGAAGGGAGGTAAAAATGGAAAAAGCATGGATTATAACAAGACAATAAGAGACATGGCTGCCTGCTTCCCAGCAAGAATCATAGAATCCTAGAATGGTTTGGGTTGGAAGGGACCTCTGGAGGTCATCTAGTCCAACCCCCCTGCACTGGGCAGGGACATCCCCAACTAGATCAGGTTCCCAGAGCCCTGGCAAGCCTCGCCTTGAATGCCTCCAGGGATGGGGCCTCAGCCACCTCCCTGTGCAACCTGTTCCAGTGTTCCACCACCCTTGTGCTGAGGAACTTCTTACTAATATCCAGTTTAAATCTAGTCTTCTTCAGTTTAAAACCATTACCCCTTGTCCTTTCACTACAGGCCTTTGCAAACAGGCCCTCTCCAGCCTTCTTGTAAGTTCCTTTTAGGTACTGGAAGGTCACTAGTAGGTCCCCCCGAAGTCCTCTCTTCTCCAGACTGAACAATCCCAGCTCCCTCAGCCTGTCTTCATAGGAGAGGTGTTCTAGCCCCCTGATCATTCTTGTGGCCCTCCTCTGGACCAGTCCAGTGTAAGCTGGACTTCTAACTTCAGAAAAGGATTTTGCAGTTGTCTCTCCCTCTGCCACTGTGCTGCAGAGCATCACACTGGAGAAATGTATGCAGAGAGCTGGTGGGGTTGCAAGGCTGACATGTAAGAAAGACCCCAGTAATCTAGGAAGCTCTCTCACCAGAGTGGAAGTTGAATAAGCAGTGAACTCCTGCTCCCAAGAAAGTATGACTTAGTAGACTAACTCTCAGAAAACAGGCTTAAACATATTTCCAATAGGTAATAAAATTTTTGCTTTCAAAATCATACGAGAATGAAAATCCTATTTTCAAAACTTTTCATAAATGGCAAAGACTCATCCATTCAGGAGTATAACAGCTGATAAGAAGTAAATGTCTTACTCTGATTTTCAGCTTTTGCCCTGTGCTACATTGTTAAGAAAGTGGCATGGGCTTTAAGCAGCTCTGTCCCTCCACTGAGGATGCAAAATTCTGCCTCTGGTCTACAATGGTTCAGGATTCCCGTTCCTCTCTCTCACCCACCTACCCTCACCACTCCATCTGTGCTTCCTGTGATGATGATGCTGCATGTGTCCCAGTCCATCATTTCAGCAAAGCAGCAGCAAATAATATGGCATTTGGGGCTGCAGGTGGTGTTAATGCTTGCAAGAAGCTGGCCATTGACTGTCCACAGGTATAGGTAAGATCCAGCACAAGAGATAATATCACCCTGTAACAAAGCAAGAAGCAATGTTTCAAAATCCTACCCTCATCCCCCTCACAACACTTAAAGTGCTGATTACAGGCTTGTTTTGACTTAAATTTTGACTTTGCTTTGCTTCTGGGCAGATGATGTAAATCACAGAAAATAAAAATTAAAAATAAAAATATAAAAATTTTTTTTTTTCTCATGAAAAATTCTGATATTTTTACATTGTAAAAGCTCAAAATAACTGTTACAGATTTACAAGATCATGCAGAAAGGAAGGGTTTTTTTACTCTTTTTTTTTAAAGAAAGCACTTATTTAAACATTCTTTTTCTATTTTCCAGAAAATTCAGCCTTATGGTAAAAAACCAGACTGACCTAGCTACTGTCAGGGACAGGGACAGTGCACAGGCAATGCCTAGCACGGGTTCTGGGCCAGGGCTAGCACACTTAAGTTTTACAAATAACACTCTCTTAAACAAGGACATGGTGTTCATCTGCTCAGCTGCCTTTGGTGATTCAGCAATCCTCCTCTGCCCCTCACAGGTTGCTTAATGTCATCGCATTTCTAGACCTGTTTTGCATCTGACCGATGACCAGCTCAGCATTCAGCTACCTGCACTTCTGGTGCACAAAATATCCTTTGCAACTGAATCTCTCCTCTAGTTTCCCTTCCATGCAGGTGTGTAGTCTTACCATAGACATCACATAAGGAGCATACACACAGGTAATCTTTTATGGGCAAGAAACACACAGAACCAAGAGTCAATGTTGCAATTTTATACTATCTTATCAAAAGTTCTTTCTGATCAAGTTACAAATTGAAATTCCACCGAACCTTTCCACCACTGTAGCATATTAAGAACTATCTAAATAGAACACCATCAACATAGTCATCTGATTTGGCAAAGGTCAATGTGCCCTTAAATTAGCAGCACACATCTGGTTTAGCTCAACTAACACCATACTTCACTCCTGCCTGGTTTGGGACCAGGGCTGTTCACACTGCAGGGCAGAATTCTGAGGATAAATCAGTGATGTTGTGACTTGCAAATAATTGAAGAGACTAAATTTCAGCTATTTTATCTGCATGAGATTTTATCTGCTAATGATCTGCAGTGCTTTCCAGGTCTAGACCAGAGATTTAAAATTAACTGAAATCATTAGTTACAGGAAGCTTATACAATTCTTCTTGGCTTATAAACTTTTTGGGACAGCCTTTTTATTTTTGTGTCAATGTGATACAAACACCATGAAGTTAGTATCTATAAATGGAGCTTCTAGACGCTCAAGCAAACACCAAAACCAACAATCACATAATGAAGAGCTATATAGGGTTCTTATTTCACAGAAAAGTGTGTGGTTCAGAAATTTTCTTCCAACAAAACTTTGAATTTTCCAGGAAAAATTCCTTGTTACTATACATGTGATTTTGAGTCAATTTAAATATTTAATGTAACATAATGAAAACACTTCGTGTCTATCATTGTTACAATATATAACATTTATAGAAAATTTAAACAAAAACACATTTCAGAATAAAGTATCCTGTTCTGCTAGCATCAAAAAGAACATTTTCATCCACAACATATGGACCCCTTAATTTTTTTTTCCTTGAAGTTTAAATCATGTTTTCCTAATGTTTTTCCTCTTTTCAATGAACCTTTCTGCAGACTGTTATCAATCAGTTTAACCATTTCCACTCCAACAAGCTGGAGAACTGCACTTGAATTTATCATCACACCATTTCTGGCATGGACCATCTAGGTTTTGCACAGCTCAAGAAGAGAAGCAACAAACTGAAAAGTCTACTGTCGAGGGTTGGCTGGTATGTAGAAAGAAGAGGACTCCATCCTCTTGGGGTCTCAAGCTCATGCTCTGTGCCAGCCCACTGCTTCTGCTGGCTTCATAAAGAACCACCAGGGTATTCTGAGCTGCCCTGATAAAGCTGCTGACCACTTTACACTAAGAAGGACCCCTGAGGCTGGGAGCGGAGATGGCGCTGAACAGACTAGTTAATTCCAACTCTCAATTACTAACCATCAGATTGCATGATTAATAAAGCTTTGACATGAGATGACTGTTTTGGCATACACTAAGTAGAGGATATCTGCCTGATTTCTTACTGCTATCAACTCCATTTTGCTTCTCTTCATGCAAGATCCAGAACTCGATCCAGCCTTGAATTGTCTGAGTAGGCGGAACCCTGCTCTAGTATATTAACAGGGACAGAAAATACAAATGTGCAAGCAACTGTTTTTGGAAGTAGAAGGTTGAATAAATCTCATCCACAGTGTTTACATTAACATCTAATGTTTTCCCATCAATATTCATGCAATCCTGGCCAGACACAAACCACGACAGACTTATATCCGTTGTTATCAACAGCTCCCTCTGCGCTTGAGAGTAGAAGGGAAGGCAAACCATCACTGTTGCTGCAGAAGTGTAAGGTAGTTGTCAGCTGAGGTGGCAGACTAAGGGCTAATGTCTCAGCCGACATGGCACTACTGCATGAATGTCAGGAGAAATTAATGAAATAATGGAGGCACAAGGTTATGAGTGAGCCAAGTGCGGGAGCTACTTGCGTAATACTTTACGCACCATAAACCAGAAGTTGTTTAATCTGCTATCCCCCATCCAAAGATGCTTCTCCATAGCTACTCAGCCTAAGATGTTGCTTTTAGTGCTTGTGTCTCATCATTAAGAACACTATTAGTAATATCTATAGAAAGAAAAAAAAAAAAATCAATGTATCAGACTCTTAGGATGTTTTTATGTTAGGAAGAGCACCCATTAAATTATCATGAAATGTTCATAGATACATCAGAAGAAAGATGATAAATGAATATCTTACTGTTGAATCATTGATAGCAACAGAACAGAGGCTTGTCTCATGGGCAGGAAGCTGGTTTATGTACGTCAGCTGGTTCAGGTCCCAAATGATGCAGGTTCTGTCATTGGATCCACTCACAAAAATGCTGTAGGTCACAGATGCAGCAAGACAAGTCACTGCCTGAGTGTGCCCATACAAAGCCTGGTGGGGAAAAAGCAACCAATAAACCATAGCAGAAGGTGTGGTTTTCCTTTACAGAAGGTTTATTTTCCCCAACAAATCAGCCTTACTGTCATTTGTTTAGTAAGAACAAGGAACCTAGACATTCTTTTGAGAACAGAAAAGAGTATGAGGCGGAAATGCCAAAGGATCTTATACAAGCATCCTTGTCCTCAACTCATAGTTGAAGGAAGACGAGACTCCAGGAGATTATATGGCTTGTTCCAAGTTGCATAGTAACCCAGGGCCCTTGGCATACATTCCAGACTCTACAACTGTGCTTTGGGCTTAGCAAAAAACTCATAATTTTTCACTTTAGCCCATGCAGTAAAATTTATGCTTGGAAGTTACCATTTCTCAATATTTAAAAGCATTTTGAAATAAAACTTATCAGGATGTATTTCAGTGACCTTCTCAGTCTTATCTTTCTGTTTTTCTGAACAAGTGCTAATACTTTTCCAATTCATATTAAGAAGAAAAACAGTATTTGAGGACAACTTTTGCTTTTAAGCCATATAGGAATTCCTTTCAACATTACACAACATTTTTTTGTTATTGTTTAACAGGCTACAGAGACATAAGGAGTGCCCAATTTAATTTAAAATTTCGTTAAAAAAGACAATACATTAGGCAATTTAAGAGCACGGATAAAAGCCATGAAGTATACAGAGGGCAATAGTTTAATGTAGCATTCTCAAGTGACAGTATACATATCTGCTGCATAATCATCAATGACAATAAATCCTGTAGGGCAGCACAGGAGAAGTCCTTCATAGTGTTCCTAAAAAGCCTTTCGGGGCTCAATTTTTAGCTGCCTTTCTGTGAAAATCAGACCCACCAGTTTTAATGTTGCTTTTAACAGTAAATGTGTATTCCCTGCTGGTTTTCTCTACATGGCATAATTAACACACCTTCAGGGTCTATCTCAGTTCAGCATGGAGCAGGAGAACCACGTCTCAGATGATTTTTGCAATGACATCTCATACTCTTTCCACCATGTGACTGTGAGACTGAACTCTTGCTGGCTAACATGTGCTGCTGCTTGCCAAGGTTACTAGGACAGCAGTATTCAAACGTTAATCTACTGGTGAAGAAGCTGATCTGCAGCAGGCTATGTACTACTGAAGGTGACCTGCAACTTGAAGGGATAAATTTCAGCTTGTAATTTATTCCATTCACAAAAACTGTCTACTAAAATACTGGCATAAAATGAGGTCTCCAACAGTGGTTTTCAGAGGTCAGAAACACTCTCAACTGAACATAGAAAAGGAGGCTCAGTAATAGCTTCAGATTTACTGTAGAACAGTTTCTTTACAAAGGACTGGGCACCACTCAGTTCCTGTACTCATGAGCTGCATAACACCTCTGTAAAAAGGGCTGGCAGGTTCAAGGGCTCCAAATAATTTCCTTGCATTTCTCTAAAGCATGAAAGAAAACGCTCCCACTGTGATAGCATCTGAACTGACAAGTCAAGCCAATCAGGGTCCTGAACAGTTTTAATAAAACTTTTTTTTTTCTTCTCTTTAATCCAGAAAAACCCTGCCTGGAAGTGAAGTGCTTTAAATGGAAGCTGAGTGTGAAAGAGAGGGCTAGACCTGAACTCAGTTATAATCTCAGCTTCAAACCACCAGTATCTCAGTACATATTCATGCAAAATCAAGTTGCATGCTTTTAGTTGTCTATCATTCTCTCATCATTGCTCTGCAAAGACTGATACACTTTGTGTTAATGGGAATTATCTGGCAGCATATCTGCAGAAAGAACTGTGAGGCTTATCTCCAGGGTAAATTTGCAAATATGAAAAAGTGAAAAAGAAGTAGAGCTTCACTGCAGGAATGCTTAGTACATGAAAATTTAAACCAAGTTTGACCATCCAACTTAACTGGCTAACATGGACACAGATGCTTCATGGCTACGCTCAACACCTTCCTGAGAGATCTGCATGGCAGACAGCACTGCTAAACCAGATGCTTCTTCCAGTCTAGTGTTTTGTTTGGCTCAGAAGTTCTGAGGGATAGCTTGGATTGCATGAATCAATACTGAGGCTATTTTGCACAATCTTCAGTGTTCTACAAAACCGTGGAAGCAGACCCTGCTATAGAGAGAAAAGTGACTTTTTCTGCTGAAATATAGCTTCTGTCCTTTACTACTTTCCAAACCAGAATGTATGTGTCCCATGAGACTGCTGGCAAGTGAGTAGTATCCACTTTATAGCACATCAGCTTTACTTAAGCAAAGCTCACTCTGTCAGGAAAGATGATACTAATGTTTTGTTGTTGTTCAGCAGAAAAGGCACTGAAATGTTATCTGAATAGCCCCCTCCAGAGCAAACACACAGGAGAATCTTCTAATACCTGGAGATCTTGCTGAGAGGGAGCCCTTTATTATTTTGACTAAAAGTAGCACATTGGTTTCTGTCTCTTGTTTTCTTGAGGAAAATGGGTCCCATGTTGACTTCTAGATGTGATAGAGGTGTATTCTAGGTTTATTTGTAAAGCTGAGGACTCAGCAGAGCTGGACCACACAAATCTTGCATGATAATTCACTTTCATAAATGAAAGAGCATTATGAATTAACAGATAAATCTTTGTTCTGAGTTCAGGTTGAGAGAAAAGAATCAAGAACTTTGCCCAGCTGAGCCTTTGTCTCCATCAGCTAATTTCATAGGGTATTTTGGAGATCCTGTCCATTGTTGTAGCAACCCCAAAAGAATGATAAGCATCTTCAGGTTATACTGTTGTTTGAAAATAATCCAAAGGTTGGCTGCACTTCAAGTGAGGAGATAATATACCTGAAGTGCACTGTTTCTTTGTTCATGATAAAATTCGGAAATGATAGCAAATGGAAAAAAAACCTGTAACCACAACAACAACAACAAACCAAAAAACAGAAGGCAAGTTCATAACTATAATTGTGGCTACAAGGTATATTATCAGCTCCTGACCTGATAACAAACTGTCGTATAATATTGCTGATTATTGGGTTTTTTTCTGCTTCTTGATTCACATAAAGGTGTTTCCTGTCCCAATCATTGGAAAGAAATAAATTCATCTTTTGGTTTTCACTAGATTTCTATAGCAGAAGTGCCACAGTACTGACCTGTCTCAAGTTTAGACATTTCACTTTGTCCTTGACGAAGGAAAGTTCCCAGACACACACAACTGAGCTTGTTCCAGATGTGACTATGGTAGTTGCTGAAGGACACACAGCACAGAGGCACTTTCCCCAATCTGCCATGCACTCAAATGTGGTCACATTCTGTATAAGAAAGCAGCTTTAGGTCAAATAGATTTGTTAATACCTACTGGCAGGTTCAATTCCCAGAACAAAGCCTCCATTTCTTCAAATCCAGGAAAGAAAACCTTATATTAACCAGTCTCTATGCTCAGAGCACATTCCCACAGGTTGTGGCTGCATATAGTTGTGCCATCCTCCAGGGGCGAAAAAGGAAAGGTGGACAAAGGTCAGTGTCTTAAGTCTTAGAAGACCTTAGTCCCGGTATCTCTTGTGTCACAGACCTCTTACATAGCTTCAGACAAGATCCTTATGCCACCATATAGTAACAGAATGCAAATATTCGATGTAGATTATAAAGAAAGTTCAGGCTGTGACAGCCACTGCTAAAAGAGTTAGTGGCAGGCTCTGCAACCCTCCTCTTGCTTGGATTGAAAAGCCAAAGCACTAAATTCCATTCTGTCCCAATTCAATTCTGTTAGCCACCACCACACTCAGGTCTATTGCATACTGTTACAGTTATAGCACAAACATCCTTCTGCTCACCTTCTGAAATTAGCGCTCTCCCACACAAGGACAACACTATGGTGCGAATGATACTGGTGGAGCTGCATAGCATAGCTTCAAAAAACCATACCACAGACAGAACAAACCTTCGCATAATTACAAGGAGGACAAAATAGTCTTTTAAGCTCCTGTCCAGAGGCACTGTTGATCTAGAGAGAACTCAGGTTTGACTCTCAACTACTTCTCACATTGACTGTGAATCATATTCGCTATGCTCAGTCTCACTAGGCTCATTGACACCTTGACTTTCGAAGAGATAAAACAAGTAGTTTATACCTACAGCAGCACTGTGATTAGCTAAGCACTGACTTTAATAGAAATAAATGGAGAAAACTCTCAGTAATTTTACACAGAGAGCAGAAAATAAAATACATCTCATGACTTTTTAACTTCCTGTGACTGTGGGTAAGTCTGTAAAAACATAATGATGTGGCTTGCACAAATACCCAAGTCAGTATCTTGCTGAATGTTACATTCTGCTATTCTGGTACCCAGGCTAACTCAGGTGTATTTTTGTGTCATAACATTGTCTTAAACACATCCCAAAATCAGTGTGATTGTGGCAGAGGAAGAAACGGGATCTGTCAAGTGCCCTAACAAGCAGTGTGATGACATAAACCATTGATTTTTAACAGCAAAGAGTATTAACTTTCTATAATAGATGACATTATTATACTGAGTGAATGCACTGGGCTAAGTTTGGGATCCAATTGACAGATGGTCCTATCTTAATTCCATCAGAAAGTTCTGCACAATGAAATTTCTAATCTGTGGCCAGGAGATCTTGTATTGATCTTACAACCTACAAAATGGCATTTCTCCTCCATTTTGACTGACAACACAGTCACCGGAAGGAAAGCTGACATAATTTAGAGTGGAAACACTGCATTTTTGAGCATTGTAGGAATAACTTTGTACTCTGTTGGGATATCCAACTTGAGATTCCTCTGGAATCTAGATGTAGAAAGTCTTGTACAACATCCTTTGCTATCAGCTCTCTATCAGCCTCTGAAATAGGTGCCCAAAGCAGCCAAAGATGACAACATACCATTTGTTTCTGGATTGCTTAGACTATCTCTTGTTTACCTTCTCAGATCCATAGTTGCCAAAGCAGCAGGTGAAGTCTTCAAATCCCCAGCAAAATGTTTTGCTCCAAAGAGGAGGAATCAAAACCTTATTCTTTTCAACAGCCAGAATGCCTTTCTCTGTATGAACAATGTGCCCAATAGCTCCCTTGGGACAGTCTGACAAGAGAGAAAACATATTTAATTCTGTTGTTTTTAGAGCATTTATATTAACTTTCCTCCTTGCACAGCTTGTATGATGGGACTGGCAGGTTTCACAACTGGGCTCAGTGGGCTATGCCCACAGACAGAAATGTACTCTGCAACAAAGATTTCAGACAGAATAGTGGAAACACTCCTCCCCAGTGCACCACATAAATCCATGCAAAGAGAGTGATGTGCTCCAAAGGAGAGGGTTTAACAGCAATGTCATTAAGCTCCTTTTCATTGGCAGACTACTTCATGACATGCACTGTAGAAGATGCTGGGCCTGTCACCAACAGCCTCTGTAGTACAGATGTGAGAGCCCAATGTCCCCACAGAGATGTATGATGTAAAGAATGCCACCATGGGATGAAAAAGTAGACACTGAAATTTTCCAGGCTTATTCATGGTGACAAATGTGGCAGACTAAGAAAAAAATTAAAATAAAAAAAAAAAGATTGTGAAGTAGAGAAAGACAGATAGTATTTATTTTGCTGTTGAATTTAGCATATTCAGAACATAGAAGAGAAAAGATTTAGGTATCTTAAAAAAACCCAATCTGTTCTGAACACTATAACAGAAGTTTCAACAATTGTCTTGAGCATTTGAGTGTTTTCAGTGCCCACTCACGAAAGACACATATACAAATAACAATTGGCAGAAGGGGCCTTGATTGTGTCAACTCATTACGAAGCTGTGTGACTATTTTTGTGTTCTTGAAAATCCAGATTCACCCCATCCAAGAATTCTGTGCTTATTGGCTGAGAAGCACAAACCCTGCAGCACCTTTTATTGTAACTGGTGAGAGCTTCAGATTTTGCAGGCTGCTCAGAAAAGAAGGAAGAATTCCACTTGAGTGAAGGGACAGTGTGGTCTCTCTTCCTGATGAACTTTTCCCTAGGGCATTCCTGGGTGGATGTGGTTTCGTAAAGAGCTAGAACAAAGGAAAGGCATTGAAAAATGAATCTCTGTTTGTTAGATCATGTAGAAGAGACATCTGTTTAAAACCTTAATCGTAGACTCCAGGGTAACAATACATGAACTTCTTCTTCAAAATAAGTTCTTACCCTTATTGCATTTTCATCAGACTTCCTCACAGAGATACTAAGCTAATCTCAGTTGTTCAGAAGAGAGAAAAGTATAGATAAGACTTTGAGCTGCTTTTGTTTGACTGTACCCATTCCCAGGCTAGTGGTTACTCATGTGACTGTATTGATGAACCCAGATTTGCTGCCACAGCTCTATGGTATGCTATACAACAGGAACAGCATGATTAGAAAACAGAATCACATATATATGTAGGTACATACTGATGTAGTACACCATCTGAAGTCATCTGTGGTCAATCTTTCAGCAGATTTAAATCAGAAAAAGCCTCTTATTTGAGTTTCTATTCTTTGTTTCCAGTTGAAATACCTCAAGATCAAAATATATTATGCTCTCTACTCCTTTGATAAAGTGGTACCTGCTTTGGTATCTGTCCAAAGTTGCTGATAAAACCCAGGATGGTGCTCTTAATTAGAGGATCTTTAACATTGTTGAGGTCTATCTTGTCTCCATAGAAGTAAGGGTGATAGGTGTTAACTGCCTCCACTGCAGCTGAGCCATGTTGCTTATAGCCAAAAATCAGATCTATCCAGCGATGGAGGTGTGCACTGACATAGTCACTTTCCAGTGCCTGGAAAAAAAAAAAATTAAATAATTCAGTAAAATGTGTCTATTATGAATGCATTACCACTTTCCAATTCCCGCTGGAGACAAATATTCTGCACATGAATCTTCACATTTTCAGTTCCTCCAGTAGCACTATTCTCAGCACATCTTCACAAGATGTGACCAAAGAGATGAAAGGCAGATCCCCATAGGAAAAGGAAGGAGGGAGTTGTGCATGGTTGACTTAGACACCAGGAGCAATATCCTCAGAGACAGCACAGGCAGGTTCTACAAAGCAAAGTGTGACGAAGTTTGAACAGGAGTTGGCAGGGCTTGTTGAAAGGGCTTTAAACTAGGCTCGAATGGGGAAGGGGATAAAACCAGGCTCACTAGAGATGAGCCTAAGGACAGCCTTCAGCCTGCTGTCCTACTCAATGTAATTAACAGTGACACAGTGAACAATAGTAGCATAGGGATCACTAATGTTAGTAAGCACAGAAATGGCCAGGAAACTAGAATTGAAAGGGAAAAGAAATATAACCTGGCCCACCAGTAATGAGACTAGGGGTAAAGGACAAAGGATGGGAGTGAAATCAATAGCTCAGATCAAGTGCATCTATACTAATGCATGTAGCATGGGCAATAAGCAGAATGAGCTGGAGGCCATTGTGCAGCATGATAGCTATGATGTAGTTGCCATCACGGAAAAGTGGTAGGATGACTGTCATGACTGGAATGCTGGGATGAATGGATTTAAGGAGGGATAGACAAGGAAGGAGAGGTGGGGGTGTGGCCCTGTATGTTAGGGAGTGTTTTGAGTGTATAGAACTTGATTTTGGTGATGATAATATTGAGTGTTTATGGGTAAGGATGAAGAGGAAGTCAAATAAGGGAGATCTTGTGCTGGAAGTCTGCTATAGACCACCCAATCAAGAGGAGCAGGCAGATGAACTATTCTATAAACAGCTGGCTGAAGTCCCGCAGTTGCCAGCCCTTGTTCTGGCTGGGGAATTCAACCTACCAAACATCTGCTGGAAATATAACACAGCAGAGAGCAGGCAGGCTAGGAGGTTTCTTGAGTGTATGGAAGATAATTTCCTGACACAACTGGTAGATAAGCCTAGCAGGGAGGGTGCCATGCTTTACCTCCTGTTCACAAATAGAGAAGGACTAGTGGCAGATGTGGTGGTTGGAGGCTATCTTGGGCTTAGTGATCATGAATTGGCTAAATTCTCAATTATTAGTGATGTAAAGAGAGAGGTTAGCATAACCTCCACCTTGAATTTCCAGAAGACAGACTTTGGACTCTTTAGAACACTGGTTGAGAGAATCCCTTGGGATATAGTCCTGAAGGGTAAAGGGGTCCAGGACAGCTGGATTCTCTTCAAGAAGGCCCAGGAGAGAGCTATCTCCATGTGCCGTAAGACTAAAGGGCAGGGAAAATGGCCAGCCTGGTTGAACAGGGAGCTTTTGAAGGGACATAGGAAGAAAAGGAGGGTTTATCACCTGTGAAAGAAGGGCCAGGTAACTCAAGATGAGTACAGAAATCTCGAACCAGGGAGAATCTCCATCCCCTGCTGGATGAGGGGGGGGGGAACATTGTAACCAAGGGGGGGGAAAAGGCTGAGTTACTTAATGTTGTCTTTGCCTCTGTCTTTAATGGGCAGATCAACTGCTCCCAGGGCATTCA
>VWZO01016476.1:137670-156920 GCA_013396975.1 Bucco capensis | reverse complement strand
TATGAGAATTTGTCACCTTGCACTACTCAGCACATTTTAACGGAGTATTTAGAATATATTTATCCTTACGTGTGAGTGTGGGTTTTTTTTTTTACTATGTATATATGTATACTGAGAGATCATAGGTGGTTTATGTATTTAGAATATTGCCTATATGTCTGTGTACCTATTTCTATGAATAAGTGTGTATGGTCATTGTTGGGTATATTGGAAGTAGTGCATCCTGCTTACCAAAATTAAGTGGTGTCTTGCATGCTTACAGGCATGTGAATTAGGAGTATTTATGGTAAAAGTGACAGCATGAGCCATAACTACCCTCATGCAGCTTACTAAGGTTAGGAAGAATTGTGTGGAACCAATCACTACTACAGCTCCTCAGCATCGGTATCAGTTTGAAATGGGGTGTAGTGTAAATTACCTTCCCTAGATTTTTTTCATAGGCACTTAGGTACCCAAAGTGAGAGCACTCAACTGATAGCCATATGAAGATACTATCACAGATTTCCCTCTGAAAACTTTTCTAGAAGATAGAAGTGTCTTCTCTCACAGGATCTTCAAGATCAATGCTTCAATAAGAGAAGCTTTCAGAGGAGGAAAATCTGAACGAATCCCTGAATGGATGTTCTTCCATCTACATTCCTGTCATTTCTCTGCACCAGTTAAAGCAATGGCACTTCATTTTCAGTGTCTGCTGGTTTGAAAAACCTGCAGGAGCTGATGAAGAGAGTAAATACATTTGATGAATTACAGAATATTTCTGAGAAAGTGTCACAGTTCTGACTTTCTCTATACCTCTGTTCTCTTCCGAATTATTTATCCTGTAAGCAAAGAGCTTTGCAAGTTGCAAGAACACATTGGCAGATTTCAGTCTTGCTCCTTGTCCACTGTAGTAGTATGTTGTGCCTAAGAGAGAGGTCCTCCAAGCCAGATAATTTCATGTATACAGGGACTGGTGAGCATATCAGACAACACTGCTTTTGAAGAACATCTTCTGGATGGAAATTAAAGCAATTGAATTTAAGAGGAAAAGAATAGCAGCAAATTTAACTTTTTTTTTTTTTGACAAAACACAGTTTTGTTTACAATATGGAGTTCGTCTCAAGAATGAAGAGCAATTTATGACTGATGAGAGAATTATTACTGATTATGGTAATTATTACTGATGACGGGAAGTTTGATGTACCTGTAGATAGTTGTGTATGTCAACAATAGCATCTTACAGTTTATAATACCGTGAGAGATGATCCTCATGCTTACAGCCTTCTGTCACTACAAAGGAAATACATGATCTTATGAACGATTGTTATTCTAGAAGAAGACTCAGTGAACGAGACCAGTCATTAACAGATTTCTAAAATAAAGACTTGGTTTACTGGACTTTGCAGTCAACACCAGAGAGGAATTTAATTGGTTTGGGGTTTTTTAAGTGCTTCCTCATATACTTTTCATGTAGGCATATGCATACATCTCAAGACCAGAAATAAACTTGGCAGCAGATGTTCAATTCATAGAAGTAATATGCACAAGAAAGATACTGCCATTGTGTTTGATTCTTGTACTTCTTGTGGTATGAGACAGATATTCCAGTGCAGAGAACTACCTCCTCTGGTAGTTAATTTTAAGAAAACTTGTTAGATATTTTTCTTAGTACTTGTTGAAAATTTGTAAATTTAGATGTAAAGCACTTCTGGAGGAACATGGGAAATTTTTTTTTTAGTTCCACTGTCTACCCTTTCACTCAGAGACATACTTAATGCTCCTCAAAGAACATTCATAATTCTTCTATAGTTGCTCTTTATGCATAATTAAAGGCTACATTTAAGAATACAGACCTTTTCCTCTGAATAACAACAGGGTAACTCTCTTTTTCTTTAGAATTATGTATTCTTCTAGTAGTTTGATATACGAAAATCCTTTTCATGAATAGCTGAAACACGTTCCTCTCAGACTGTCTTCATTCTTTGAGTCAACAGACTCCAATGATAAAGATCCAAGAACAGAAAATCATAAAAAGTGTGTGTGAGAACTGTTCTATGATTCTATGAGAAGGAAGTAGCTGGAAGGGAAATGGGGAACACTGTGTTGTATTAGAGGTCAGTTGCTCTAGATAACTTTTCCACACTCGTGTTTAGGAACATCTTATGAACAAAGTAAGCTGATTTCAATATCAGGAAGCTGCATTTCAGACCAAAGATGGACTCTGTGTCATCACCAATATATGCATCTTTGAAGTGATGACAAATAAAATCAGTTTGTTCAAGGACTTCCTTAGAGATCATGTGGTTTGTAGACCTTGTGGTCTCTTATACAGTAGGGCAGTAGGGCATTTAAATATTTCTTGCATCTTCTATAGAATCAACAATGCATTACATAAACAAGGACCTGTGCTGTCATCCCAGTTTTACACAGGAGTTCAAGTTCTGGATCTGGTTTATTTCATCACTGTATAGATGCTTGTCTGCTAAGTGTGTTGGTATTTGCCAAGGTGTGATAATGCTGAGATTCACTCTGTCTGTTTAGATCCAGCACAACAAAAATTAAAATTTATTTTAGGTTTTGTACCAGTGTTTTCCTCCTCCTACCTTTCATCTTAAAATTACTAATTCATGGCACAAGGGCTCTTACTAAGTAGCATGACATAAAAGGATATTATTAATTGAGTGTCTATTGAGTATTAACAAGGACTATCTCCATAGTCTCCAAAGCTTACAGGTACAAGTTGAGGAAGATTTAAAGGCAGTGTGTGATGGTTACATGTTCTTCCATGATTAGAATACCAATCATGCTGGACTGCGTGTTGGCTAAAACTGATGGCCTGTCTTTTAACTCTCTTAACATGCACTCTTCAGTAGACAGTTGCATTGTGCTCCTCCAACCAGGAAAAGATTTCTAAAAGGATTTTCAAGTGTCCAAACCAGTAACAAAAAGAAGACACCACACAATAAATTGAGATCTCAGAATAAAATCCCTGATAAACTTCCAGATTTGTATCTTCTACTTGCTTCTCAGGTTTCCATAAAAGAGACTTTCTTATGACTGTGAATCCAGCTAGGACAATTGAGAAGTGGAATGTGTTACATAAGAACAACTTTGTCATCTTATATTTCCCTGTAATTAAAGTTTTCCTTACTACACACAGATTCATTCCCAAGCTAATCGCTCAATCCTGCACTAGCAGAGTCAATCACCAATTAGTATTCTTTTTCAAGCTATATAATACTCACGAAAACCATAAATTGCATTGTTTAGATGAGAAAGGAATTTAGGAGCTTACTTAGGAACTTACTTGCTGGGCTAATCCTTAAACGATCTTACAGGCTTCTGTTGTTTCCATGCTGGAGAGAATGGAAGGCTTGTGTGTGAGGTGATGTGATAGAATTGTGAAAAATACTACATGAATCAAATGAAAAAATTGCTTTCCTATAGTTGTTTGTCCATGATATATGCCTTTGTACTATAAGCACATACATAGTCACTTAGGCTAGAGATTTACACTCATTGCAGTATTGATAATCTACTCTTAGCTCTTTCTCCCCCCGTGCCATGTATTTGTGCTCTGCTCTTTTAATTCTTGTCAACAACTTATTTATACTATATGATATCATATCATATTGCTTCTAGTTGACTTATTTCATTATCTGTTATATCAGTTTGTCTTCTTATTAGTCCTTTGTTGTTTTAAGTTAGTTTTGTTTCTTCTAAAACTCATTCCCCTCCCACCTCCTGTTTTTCTGGAAGACATAGTGTGTATTACACTGGGTTCTGGCTTAGTATTTAGCTGCCAAGTATTTTAATGCCAAGCCTGTCTGTGCAAGCGTGTCCCACTGCCCAGGCACACTCTCATACCAGCAAAACATGAATGTTTCATAAGAATGCCTTTTCTATTGTGGGATTTTTATTCACACACACACACACACACACACACACACACTTATGAAGCTAAAAGTTGTTGTGGATATCTGTTTGGACTCTTGGATTGCTTCTGCTTTGGTAAGTTTGAGACTGACTTTGCTTGAAGGACGTGACTCTTCTGTGTGCTAGAGCTATTGCTATCTCAAGGGGTTTTTTATAGAAACTCCTTAGGGACTACTCACTGAAGAGACTTTTCATCTGCTCTCATCTTCTGTGGATGATGGATGCTTACTTCAATCACAGATCTCTCAGCCAAGAAAAAAAATCTGTACAAAAAGCATGTAAAATAAGAGATGACCCAAGTGTCTGTATCACTATTCCCTGATTATTGGAGAACAGGATGTAGTCCTGCCCTTGTGGATGTTCCCCAGCATTTGATGGGGTTTCTTTTATGCCTAGGCAGTTTCTGCCATTACCAGTATTACAGCCATACTCCGTTTTTCTTTTCTGTGTTGCTGTTTCTATACTTTGTTTAGAGATGTGCATGATGTAAACCAAGCAACTGGGGCAGGGAAAGCTGAGCATCCACTCTCTTTGGCAACTGGCACTGAAGAGGCCAACTCTGATCACTATTAGGATTGCGGAGTGTGATTGCAAGTACTCCTCTGCTTTCTTGGCAAGGATATCAAATGCCTAGATGATCTGGATAAAAAAATATACTCACTAGCTTTCCACATGAAAATAGGAGGTTTCACTTCTTGTTTTCCTGCTGTCTTCTATCTTATGTTTCATGGGCTCTGTGGTCTTGGAGACTGCATAGCTCCAGAAATGGCAGAGAAGACCACCTCACTAAACTACCTTCCTCTTATAAGCTGTCTTGAATATAAAAGATGCTGAAGTATTAATTGCTGTTCTAACATGAGAAGGATTTAAACTAATGCATTTTATATTTCATAGTGAAATTTGGTCTTAATAACATCCAAAAAAAGCTTAGCTTGTGGAATATTGTAGCATAAGGAAGAGAAGGACAGGAAGATAGTGCATCCGTTTAAGTTGAAATGCCATACCAATGACATAAAATCATTTTAGTAATACTATTATTTGCTTTCCAAAACAAACAAAATAGTTCTGTAGTTCTCTAGCAGATAGAAGAGTACCTGTAGGATGAAAAAAGGAGAATAGCTGAAAGTTAATTTACAAGACAAACGGGGATATTGTTGCTTTTTTAAAGCTTTCTGATTACCCAGCATTTGAGCATTCTCCGTGCTGTTGCACATTATTGGGAGATTAATGTGTATCAGATTTTTCATTACCATGGTCCTGTTTGTCTATTAAATATTTCTTCACTATATACAGTAGAAACAAAGAAAAAGATATTTCAAATCTGTTGTTTTCCAGCATAAAAAATATCTGTGCTTCTCTCTGTGGCCATAGTAACTAATTTTCTCTGATCTTCCTCCTGGTTTTCTTTTGTTTTCCATTTTTGCTAAATACATATCTCTGTGCCAGTCATCACCTGAACCCTAGTTAGGTCTTGGGCATCTTCTTACTTGTTCTAACACAGTTCTTATGCATTTCATCTCAGCCAGTATACTCAGCAATATTTTCAGTGGCTTCTGTTCTCACTGGGAAAGTCACTTCTTAAATGAGTTCTCACTTAGCCTGAGTAAGAGGGTAAAGTATAGCTCAGCTTCATTAAGCAGCAAATAGCTTTTGGCAAGTATATAAGTAAATTGAGTTTATATGAAAACCCTAATCATTTTCCATGTTAATTTTTGTTTGGTTATATTTACCCTATAAGAATATATTCTGATGACTCTCTTTTTGAGATTTATGAATGAAATTTAACATTGCCCTATCATAACTAATAACGTCATAGTTGGTTAGGGGCTTGACGGAGTTTGAGGGAGACTCCTACAGCATGATATTTTTCTTGTTGTAAGTATATTTCTGAAAGTTCTTTCTTTATATGGTTGCCAAAATATATGAATACTGTATATATAGAAAAAAACCAATTGTTTGGTTGTCTGGTTTTGTTTGTTTGTTTTAAAAACCTTCAGGTTCTAGAGGTATTTATGGGTAGTGTCTTAGTGAATTACAAAAATTATTTGTAGAGTAATGAAGTATAACTGCAAATAAGGACACTAAAATACTGAGTGACTGGGTGACATACCGTCTGATGAAATACAGTGGAGGTATATGTTAAGTGCTGTGTATGGGAGATGTGAAAAAATACTCAATTGGCATATAAAATAGAGGTGTCTAATTTAACTATTGTGATCCAAGAATGAGGTCTGAGACATATGCCAAGGTGGTTAATATAGCTTGGTGTTCAAGAGTAATTAAGGGTGGGAAGGGGGAAAAACAAAAAAGAAACTATGAGGAATTATTCGGAAAGGAGCAGAGGTTAGAATGCAAATCGTTTTCTGTTACATATGAGCCTCTCCTGCCCCACCATATACAATGGTGTGTGAAGGACTGATCCTCTAATCACAAAAATTACAAGGAAAAGAATTATAGCCAAATTATAGAAATTATCTAATTTTTAGAAGCACTTCCATATGAGGAACAGATAAAGAAACTGAGACAAACATCCACAAGTGGCTCATTTGGTTGCATTTTAGCAATATTCTTCCTTATTTCTACTGCACTTTTTAAATTAACTCTCATGCTTAATTTATGCAAATTGTAAGACTGCCTGAAAGCAGACACCAAAGCTTTGTCTGCATGTCTTCTATTGGTTGATAATCTACTGATTGTAAGGAAAAAAAGAGTTCCTCATAACAGAAAGCATTCACTTGAAACTGCTGAAGCTGAAATGTTATCTGGTTATAACACAGCAGTCTTCTCTCCATCAGAAACTGGTTCAATAGATTGTACTTTTCTGAAAAAAGACTTGCAACTGGTAGGTCATTTGTTATGCTTTCATAGTATGTTTTTTTTATCTAGATGCTTTTCTATCTTGTTTTAATGGCTCAATTGGAAAAACACAGTAGGAAGACACCAAAGACTTCACACGCCTCCCTGTGATATACAAGCTTGTATGCTTTATTAAGAGTGATGCTTAGTACTTCAACGTGTGATTACACCTAATTAAACTTATCTGATAATTAAAATTTTTTGTGGTGCCCTAATCCTATTAGTTGCCATATTATAGGTAAGGTCTGCTGTCTAAAACAGAATAGGAAACATGAAATGTTTTCAACAGAAATCTAACTAAAAACTTCCTTCAGGGACATATCATAAGGGAATGGTGTAAAATGGTATTAACAGACATGTTGAACCATGTAGCTAGAGGCATTTTGTTTGCTCATATTTTTTTTCTACAAGATTCCTCTAGATGAGATTTCGTGCTGATGAGCTGTGTCTGAGAACAGATGTAAAATGGAAGGGTTTAAGTGGATTCAATTTTATTATGTTTGGTTAGTGGCTCATCTCATCTCTGACAATGCACAGAGCTGGAATGTTGGCTTAAGTGATGTCCTAAAGGCTTCCAGAAATGGAGGTCTTCTAGGTAAACACAATCAGAACAGTGTGTGAAGATAACATTAACAATGTCTTCCTTAGCCATAGCCACAGCATCCCTAGTGTAAGGAACTGAACATTTCACTTGAGCCATATCTGTGTTACTAACTCATGCAAACCAGTTAGATGCATCTATCTTAAAAGTAAAGAGATCCAGCATCCACACTATATGTTCTTCAATATTTTTGATTTCAAATTAGTTCTAGTATGATTCTGGGGACTTAACAGCTGGAGTGGATTACATGTACTGCTGAAGTCCATCTTTCAAGTAAGTTTTATCTGAAAGGATTCCAGTTCATATACTTGAAGACTACTTTGCGATATGAACGAAAATCTGCTAAGGAGAGAGCTATCAAAAGTGCACTGTGCTTTTAAGCTAGCAGGCTACGGTAGATGTGTCCCCAGTCTCCAGCACATATAGTCTCATATCACAGTATATATCAAGGTTACAAACAATGTGAAATTCGTGCTGTAGTACCATCATTACCTATGAAACACTGTTTTCTGAGCTAAGTATTGCAGAATGCCCATCCTGCCATATGGCAGACAAACCAAAAGATGGTCTAGACTTCAGTGTCTTCAAACACTTTGATTGTGCATCCCCCCCCTCACAAATACATGTGTATTCTAATATTTTCTCCCTGCATTGCAGTGGATCATAGAATCATTTAGGTTGGAAAAGACCTTTAAGATCATGTCCAGCTGTAAAAGCTAACACTGCCAAGTCAACCACTAACGATTTCACATTATGCACTAAACAGATCACCTTGGCATAGATCAGATAAGTCATCACCCTGCATGCATTCACTTTGGAAACCACGAGTTTAGACTATTAAAATGAGTTACTGATTCAGGCAGCATCATGACAGTAAGTAGTGAAAAAGAGCTCCGATTGGTTAGTTTCTAGATTGCTCTGTACTAATCCCTCCATAGATAATGAATTCTTAAGAGGCATTTTGAATTTTGCCATGCTTTTGCTTTACATGAGCTTGATTTCAAGTCAAGGTGTTAATTTTAGTTCTGTCATAGTTTACTGAAAATCAGCCAGCATTCAAAATTTCATGTGAGGTGTGTTTGTTAAATTGTACAACAAAAAACCCACCACACGCAAAAAAACACTCACAAAAATATTATTGAACACAGTAGTGTCTTAATGAAAATCCTCTTGAGAGTAGTTTGTTAAATGAATCCAGAAAAAAATTTACAAGAAGAGGTCTATTCAACCTTAAAAAATACTATATAACAACTGCTTTTTGTAAGGAAGCCTAGCAGATATCCTAACAGACTGAAAGGAATTCTTCCCCTGAAGTCTGCTCCTTTAATACAAGCACTCAAGAGAAAAGAGCTTTCCCAAGACCTTCGTCATTTTTTTTTTCTGAGATAAAAGCCCTTGTGTTAATCAGCATTGATAGCCACCATATTTTATCTGATTGTTTAGTTAGTGCTATGAACTATGGCTCATGCAATTTCTTTGTCTAGCTTTTACACAAGGGAGCTAAGAAGTGATGCCACAGTGTGAGAAGACAGATGCAAGAGGAGGGTGCAGGTTTTTGCCTGAATGAAGGTGGATCCACCTTCAGTGCAGACATCAGATTCTGAAGGAACTGGGATTGATGTAGACAAATTACCTCAGAGCTATGGATGTAATGAAAGCTTTTTTTTTTTTTTACGCGATATGTGGAGACAACACTTATGTATCTGTTTGGACAAGAGTACTATTATATGTTTGGATGCAAGGTTAAGTACTTTACTAAACAATTTTTTGGTATTATAGTACATGTAATGTAGTTTGCTGTGGCTGAAGTCACAATATTTGCTATTCTGGAATATATCTGAGTTCCCTGTGGAAGTCTTTTCTAGCATGTGCCTATCTATGGAAGAAAAACAGTTCTTTTCAAATTAAACTAATGTTATAGTAGTGTTTCGTATTTCTCTTTTTTGTTATCCCTTGACTTTTGATGTGTTCTTTTTCTGGATGTCCCCATGATTACATAGCTGTTATTTTGATTTTACTTACTGTAACACTGTTTCTGTACCTTTCAATTATGGTAGGATTTCAGAGATTACGTGACTTAATTGTCCTCAGAGAAATGCATAAGGAAAAGAATTCCACTGAATCATCAGAGTGCAGTAAAGGTGCAGTCTTGCAGAGGTTTACTCTTTGAAATACTCTTTTCTAAAAATACACAAGGATTTCTAGGATTGTTCTGTCAGAAACGTCTGCATTCAATTTCAGCTGCCTCATCATTCTGACAAGACTGGGTGGAATGTTAAGACTGCAAAGGTAACACACTTGCTTTCAGTATTTTTGCATAGACTGACATTTCTATTTTCCCTTATTATTTGTCATCTGCTTTGTTACTGTTATTATGCTCTATCAAAATAGTCTTATTTTCGAAGTACAGATATTTTAAGTTTCACTGTATTGCTTCAGTAGCATGATGGCATAAACCTTTCTATTAACAGGCTGATCCCCTATGGAAATTTATACGTTTGACTCCTGTCATTTTAAAGGATTCTTCTGCATTCTTACCAGTGAAGTGGTCTTGGTAGTTGAACAGAATTTAAAACAAGTGAGAATTACCTAACACTTATTATGCTTGAAAATGAAGCTATGTATCTGAGGATACCTTAGGAAGATAAGAGCTTAACATCAAGATGTTTTAAAATTCTTATCCTTCTTTGATAGAATAGAAAACAGCCATTCTTTATGTTTTTGGAACAAGGAATGTATTGTGTATTTTAATAAAAATTTGTAGAGAATAATGCTATATAAAAAAAGCAGTGTGTAAAAATAAAAAGGAATGTCATTTAGGACACTGGATCTAACACTTTAGTTTTACAGAGTATATTGAGGCTGTAAAAGACAGCAGACAATTATCCTCAGGCTGTTTTTTAAGGAAAGATTCTAAGTTTAAAAGCAGGGTACTGTGAAGAACTACATTACAAAGAAAAGCTCTAAAACACAGAATCATTAAGGTTCGAAAAGACCTCTAAGATCATCAAGTCCAACCATTGGCCCAACACCACCATGCCTACTAAATCATGTTTCAGAGTGCCACCTCTACACATGTTTGTTGTTGGGTTTTTTTTTAACACCTCCATGGATGGAGACTCCACCACTACCCTGAGGAGACTGCTCCAATGCCTAACCACTCTTTCAGTGAAGACATTTTTCCTAATATCCTATCTAAACCTTCCCTGGTGCAACTTGAGGCTGTTTCCTTTTCTCCTGTTGTTTGTTGCTTGGGAAAAGAGACTGATCCCCACCTTGCTACAACCTCCTTTCAGGGAGTTGTAGACAGTGAGCTTCCTTTTCTCCAGGCTAAACAACCTCAGTTCCCTCAGTTACTCTTCACAGGATTTGTGCTCTAGATCCTCACCAGCTTTGTTGCCCTTCTTTGGATACACTGTCAACAGGCAGAACCTAGTTCTTCAAAATCAACAAACTGGGCACAAGGTTGTGTTTTTTTCTGTGACTACACAGTTAAGGTATTTCACTTAAGTCACTTCAACTTGTACATTTCAGAATGAGAAATATGTTGCAATGCATCAAGGTCACTGACAAACAGTATCTAAATAATGAGTTTGTTTTACACACAGGGTGAATAATAGCTTACCAATGACAATAATAAAGAAAAATAAAAAAAATCAATTTAGAATTGTAACTGCAATCACAGTATCACAGTATGTCAGGGGTTGGAAGGGACCTAGAAAGATCATCTAGTCCAACCTCCCTGCCAGAGCAGGATCACCTAGACGAGCTCACACAGGAATGTGTCGAGGTGGCTCTTGAATGTCTCCAGAGAAGGAGACTCCACAGCCCTCCTGAGCAGCCTGTTCCAGTGCTCCGTCACCCTCACTGTAAAGAAGTTACTCTTCGTGTTAATACTAAACCTCCTGTGGTCCATCTTGCCCGCATTCCCTCTTGTCCAAACATTGGATGACATTGAGAAGAGCCTGGCTCCCTCCTCCTGACATTCACCCTTAACATATTTGTAAACATTAATGAGGTCCCCTCTCAGTCTCCTCTTCTCCAGGCTGAAGAGACCCAGCTCTCTCAGCCTGTCCTCATAGGGTAGATACTCCACTCCTTTAATGATCTTGGTGGCCCTGTGCTGAACTCTCTCCAGCAGCTCTCTATCCTTCTTGAGCTGGGGGGCCCAGAACTGGACACAGTATTCCAGGTGGGGCCTCACCAGGGCAGAGTAGAGGGGGAGAATAACCTCTCTTGATCTGCTGGCCATGCTCCTCTTAATGCATCCTAGNCATGTTGACTACTCGTGATAAGCCTCCTTTCCTCCAAATGCTTGGAGATGGTGGCAAGTACAAACTGTTCCATCACCTTTCCAGGGATGGAGGTGAGGCTGACTGGCCTATAGACTGGCCTATACCTGGGTCACCTTTCTTGCCCTTTTTGAAGATTTGGATAACATTGGCCTTCCTCCAGTCCTCTGGCACCTCTCCTGTTCTCCAGGATCTCTCAAAGATTATGGAGAGTGGCCTAGTAATGACCTCTGCCATTTCCCTCAGCACTTCAGGTGCATCCCATCCGGACCCATGGACTTGCGGATGTTCAGTTTGCTCAACTGATCTCTGACCCAAACCTCATCAACTGAGGTCAAAACTATCTTCTTCCCATCTTCCTCCATAGTTTTAAAGTACTGGGACTGCTGGTTGTTGGTGTTAGCAGTAAAGACTGAGGAGAAGGTGGCATTGAGTAATTCCACCTTCTCTGTATCCTCAGTCACCAGTGCACCCATTTCATTCCTCAAAGGGCCCACACTACCTCTAGACTTCCTTTTGCTTCCAACATACTTGAAAAATCTCTTCTTGTTATCCTTGACCTCTTTTTGCAGTTCATTCTAGGAAAGATTTAAAATGGTTCTCAAGATCCCTTCTGTTTCTCTTATACAAAACTCCCATGAAAACCTGTTTCACCTCTCTCCTCCATCTTAGATTATCTGCAGGGAACTGAAGGTAGCATCCAAAGGAAAGAGTTTGCAACATTCTTATCAAACTCAGACACTGAGATCTGTCCAAACAACAGAAATTACTAATGAAATTTTTTCTACAAGTAGGTCAGTGAGAAATTTAATATCTCCTTACAAAACATCATTATAATAAAAGGAGCCTAAAGGAATCAAGTCAGTTTATTCTGTTAGCTTGCAATTATTTCCTGAGCAAATTAGTATTTTTTTGTCAGTGCTATAAATGAGGATGGCCAGATGTTAACTTGCTAGTGATGACCCTCAATTGATTGTATTTAAATGAAGAGGTACACTGTTTTATTTCTGCCTCAGTTTTATCACTATTATTACTGCTTATTTCTGAAGGTTCAAAAATATATGAAACTCAAATTTCCTTAAATCCAAAGGATGGGATAGAAAAGGAGCTATTTGACAAAAAATGATTTTGTCTGAACAGGGTTTTTTTGTGTAGAGAGCTGTATACTGCTAATTCCGATGAAATATAGTTGCTATAGCCAATGCTCTTATGTTTTCTTAGAGATATTTTTGAAATTTGGATGACAGACAAAAAATGCTTAAAGTTTCCCACTAAAAATATCTCTGCTTTTGGAGTTAGACAGAAGTGAAAGCTGAAACTAGAGACTTAATGGACTATTAAATGATCTGTGACATTTAGGAAGCAATAGCTACAGAGGCTTGGAAATTGACTTCATTTTTTAGAGTTGATCAGTATGTGTCCTGGTTTGAGTTAAAACAGAGCAATCCTGTTCAGTGATTTTACTTTTCAGCTAAAGCTTCTTTAATTAGCTACACTTTCTGAGCTAACAACATGTTTTCCCAGACAAGACCCTGCTTTTAACAGTGATAAGACTCAGTGTTTAGATTTACTGCTAGGACTAGTATGCAAACCAAGGTCACTGTAACTTGTGTACCACAAAGGAAGGTGCAGAGTAAAAGGCTACACCTCAGGGAGGAGTGGACAGTTCAGGTGACCCTAAAATCCCCAGCTAGGTATTCAATACCATACATGTCATATTCAGTATAAAACTGAGGGACAATTTCCTACCCCTTCCCTTTTATTCTTCTGTCTTATTTGATGGCTGGCATCTGAGCAGGACTCTATCATTTCTTCAATCCAGACCAAAGGTTCCAGAATCCAAGTGCCCCACTAAGGCCTGCTGCTGAGCCTACTCACTATCAGTGGTGATGTAGCTATCAAAGGGAGGGGCTTTGGTTTCAATATTGGCTTTGTATATATCCGTAAATACTTGTATGTATTTTATTTTCTTATTATTTATTTTTGTTGAAGTAGTTTTAGTTTTTTGTTTTCTAATCCACAGGTCCTCTCGGTCTTTTTTACTTCCCTTTCCTGGGCTGGGGGAGACAGGGGATAATAGAGAGTGTCTGTCGCTGGTTAGAGGTCTCCCCAGCCCCTAACCTACAACAGTATGGATTGTTACACCTCTAAAAACAAAAGTTCTAAGTGTGCAAAGTGTCAAACACTGTGCTTAGATTCATGGATACAAACGTAAAAGCTCTTGGAATATGGCTGCTACAGAATTGTTGGATTCCTGGTAGACCTGATTTTTAACTGGAAATTTATAACTCTTAGCAGAAGAAAGAAATCTTTAATCTCTTTTTAATGTCTTCAGATATCACAGATGATAGTCCTGGGCCTGGAGAGAAAGAACTGCTACAGAACAGAAAAGCCTTACTTAGTACTTGCAAGAAAAAAGCAAGGGCTTCTCCTTCCACAGAGTCTAGTAGAGATGACCATTGAAATGAAAAGGGAAAATTCTGTGTGTTCTGTTTGTTCCACACTGGGATGAGGGAGTGAGAGAGAGGGATCATGCCAGATTCTTTCTGGATCACAAGTAGACTGACCTGACAACAAATGACTTAATAAAATACCTACTTTAATAAGGCAGAGTAATAGGAGGAATAGAGATAGCACACAAATCTTACTCCCTTCAGATCCTGGGAACCGTGTGTTCATGCAGCATTGGATCATTTCTCTGCTCAGTCTGAATGGATTTCTCTACTCGTCAGAAATTCTTGCTACACTTTCAAATAAAGGAAAGGCCACACTGGTGATGTAATCATGAATACTGAGTGGGAGCTGCCTACAGGCTCCTTTGTTCCAATGAGGTGGCTGAGTCTGTCCTTTGGCCAAGGGGTTTGTGCAGCATGAGGCAGGCCTGAAGGCCACCATGCTGTGTGTGAAGCACAGCATAGCCTGCTTTGGGAACTGTAGGGGAACTGTTACATGGTCAGAATCACTACAATATTGGAAAGATTATAAATAGAATAGTGGTCCTTAATTTCCAGAGGGCATTGCCCAGTTCTTCCTCACAGATAAAATTTATTGCATAGTTTCCTTCATCCACTAAAACCACCTACTCTCTCTTATTGAAAATACTATCTGAATGACTCTGCTGCCTGTGTAGGCTCTTTGTTACTCTCCAGCACTAAAGCACAGTTGTGTCTACAAGGAAAAGCAGTAGTCCAGAGATAAATGTATACTACATATATCATAATCCTCAAAGTAGAATGTGTGGGAGATGATACAACTCTTTGAAAGGGACAATATAGTATTTTTAATTATTGAGGTGGTGCCTTTATTCTAAATTGCATTGAGCAGATGACGGTAATGTGACTTTAACATGTCCAGAAAGGTAAGTTTTGCAATTAGTGGGAAAAAAAATCTCTCATATTTTCTGCAGCCAATGCTTTTATGGTGTTTTCCTTGTGATGTTACATTTTCATGTAACAGATGGTATGTTAGAATAATAGTATATAAAGCAGGTGATACACAGTTGAAAAGACTCATTATTTCTTATGCAACTTTTTTTTGTAAGTATATAAACAACTCAGGATTCTCTTAAAGGTTACCATGTGTGTCTCCTTACATCTTTAAAATAACAAACAAGTACTTCCAAGTCCGGAGGGCCTTCCATGGTTTCACAACTCTAGAAATGACTCATGCTTTAGCAAGCAGGGTTCTTCCCCTGCGAAGCAGCAGACATTTCATATGCATGACCTCCACTATCTGTCTTGATTCAATGCAAATGCACTTTTTTCACTAGAACTTGCTGTACCTACAACTGTAGTCTTTAAATATTTCCATAATTACTGAGTCTTCGTGCTTATCCTTTTGAAAAGCTACTAAAAAAAAGTTTGTGTATCTGTTTTCTCTCTATTTGTTTTCGAGAGAAACAGGAGGAGAGGGGCATCAAATACCCGCTTAGGAAAGTATAATGAATAATTGTGATATCTGTATGTTGATTTTGGCATTTAAAATAATGTCATTTTCTAGATAGTTATGAAGGTTTAATATAAACTTCAGATAAAGTGAAAGCGCTTTCAAAATAAATTTGAAAAATACATTCTTTAATACTTATCTCAAAAGGATTACTTGCAGTGAGAAATGTCTGCTAAGATTAGGACAAGAGAAATCATTTGAGATTTAGTACTTAAATTGTAAAGAAAAACCTTTTATTAAAAAGGACACTAAGTCAGGTGAAGTCCCTAGTGATTGGAAGAAGGGGCATGTTACACCCATTTTCAACAAGGGTGTAAAGGAGGACCCTGGGAACTAGCGACCTGTTAGCCTCACCTCTGTGCCTGGGAAAATCATGGAGTGGATTCTCCTAGAAGGTCTGATAAGGCATATGGAGGAGAGGGAGGTGATCAGAGACAATCAGCATGGCTTCACTAAGGGCAGATCCTGTCTGACAAACCTAGTGGCTTTCTACAATAGTGTGACTACCTCAGTGGACAAGGGACAACCTGTGGATGTGATCTATCTGGACTTCTGCAAGGCCTTTGACACAGTCCCCCACAACATTCTACTGGCCAAGTTAGAGAAATATGGATTTGATGGGTGGACTGTTCAGTGGATAATAATATGGCTGGCAGGTCGCATCCAGAGGGTAGTGGTCAATGGCTCGAAGTCCAGCTGGAGATCAGTGACAAGTGGTGTCCCTCAGGGCTCTGTACTGGGGCCTGTACTGTTTAATATTTTTATAAATGATATTGACAGCAGCATTNAGTGACTTTCCAGTACCTAAAGGGAACTTACAAGAAGGCTGGAGAGGGCCTGTTTGCAAAGGCCTGGAGTGAATGGACAAGGAGCAATGGTTTTAAATTGGAGAAGAGTAGATTTAGACTGGATATTAGAAAGAAGTGGAATACTTGAACAGGTTGCCCAGGCAGGTGGTTGAGGCCCCATCCCTGGAGGGATTCAAGGTGAGTCTTGACAGGACTCTGGGCAACCTGATCTAGTTGGGGATGTCCCTGCCCACTACACGGGGGGTTTGACTAGATGACCTCCAGAGGTCCCTTCCAACCCAAACCATTCTATGATTCTGTGATCCTGCTCTGATACATTCTTGTGACAAAGATACACAAAACAATGGAGAGAAATGTATATGCAAGACAGGAAAAAAGATCGGAGTATTCTGGAACTGATTGGACTGTCTGCACTTCTCCATTATCTGTTGAGCAGAAGTAATCTTGTAGACCCTGCAAATGATTCTCAAAAGGGATAAGGACAGGATAAAAATCAATTGAGATTCATTGACAGTTCTTAATGCAAACAGCACACTGACAGCTCTTGAAGGCAATGAAAAATAAATATGGTCATTACAGAAAAAAGTGTTTCCTTTCAAGACCTTGCTTTTTTCTTACAGAGGCAGAGCCAAATAGGAGAATAATAGAATAAGCTAGTAATAGGTTGCCTTGCTGATGAGGTTATTGTTTATTCCTGAATTCATAGTATAAGCATTCAAAGACTAAAATGTAGTGAAACACACTGTCGGCACTTACAAGACAATCCATTACTGAACTAAAAATGCCATTCTCTTCAAAGGGAAGACATTTTCAGTATTCATTCTGTGCACCGTCTCTCTTACAGACCCAAAGGATTATAGCTATTACACAATACTGGGTGAAAGCTGTTGCCACAGAATTTGATGAGCAATATTCTGCTTCCATTGCAGCTTGCTGAGGTGTCTTAGCATTAGCTGATCCCAGTGCACTCAAAGATTTTTACCTCATTATTACACTTGGGAGAAAACTGATGAAGAACAACTCACTTAGACTTCTTTCTCTAAGAGCTGAAACTTTCTAGTCATTTCTCTTTTGGACTAGTTTTTTTAGAAGTTCATATTTTATTTATACATATGAACAAAAAAATTACTTGGAGTCAGGCAGTAATAAAAGCATTTGAAATCCTAGAGATTTCAAAAAAGCACCTTCCAATTGTTTCTGCAGCTGGTATAAATGAAACTAAAATCTACCAGGATGCTGACACTGTTCAAACATGCCTTTATGGGTATTAGAAATCTCTTAGGCAAAATAATATGCAGAATGACAAACAACCTACAGCATTTTTGCAGAATGCTTTGTATTATAATCTCCATTGTTTCTAAGGTCTTAAATTCTTGGAAATTATTTTGTGCTATAAAGAAAGAAAGATATGCTAACACTTTGTTACATTACAAGGATTATATATAGAAAAAAATTTATATCCTTCTGAACTAACTGAGGTGGAGATAATTTTGTAAGAAGTCTGCATAATTTGATAAAGTTGCTGCAAATGGAACAAACAGAAGCTTAATAAAGCCACTGCTTCATAGAAGTGATGTAGCTTAATGTAGTCTCAAAATGTTCACAAAGCCATAGAGGCTAACTAGGACATGAACAAAATGCAAAGCAATACATGAAAAGAGCTTGAGAGGATGATTCTAAGCAGAATCACTTGTCATCTCCTGCTTTATGTAAAGACATACATCAAATTTCACTTGCTAAAATTAAGAATCATAAAAGAAATACCAACCATTACTATCAGAATGAGAAACATACAGAATGCTTTCTCCTAAAGGAAGAGCAATCCTTACTATGACAAGCGTTTGTAAGTCTCTTGACTGCTACAGAGAAAGTCTTGGTATATTCAGAAATGCTTTCCAGTCCCAAAATTACCAGCATGAAGTTTCTGTTCACAGCTAATGATTTTGAGTTTTCAAACAAACATTACTAATACCAGAGTAAGAAACACTCGCACTAAGCATGTCATCTATACAGGTACTCGTAACACATAATCTTGAATGAACAAAGGCTTAATTAAGTGTTCTGGCAACAAATTTTTATACTTGCACCAAATGCTTCAGTTGCAAAATCAAGATCTGTGCCGGAACCAAAAGCTGCAGCACTGAGGGAATAGTTGCCAATGAGAGAAGCCCTTACAGTATCTGCTTCAAGAGAAATTAATGATTTATAAACCCTAACTACTTAGCATAAATCAAATCATAGAATCATAGAATCATTTGGGTTGGAAGGGGCCTCTGGAGGTCATCTAGTCAAACCCCCAGCTCCCTCAGCCTGTCCTCATAGGAGAGGTGTTCCAGCCCCCTGGTCATTCTCGTGGCCTCCTCTGGACCTGCTCCATCAGCGCCATGTCCTTTCTGTACTGAGGGCTCCAGAACTAGACACAGTATTCCAGGTGAGGTCTCACCGGAGCAGAGTAAAGTGGCAGAATCACCTCTCTGGACCTGCTGGTCACGCTTCTTTTGATGCAGCCCAGGATGCGATTGGCCTTCTGGGCTGCCATCATGCACGGTTTGCTCATGTCCAGTTTCTCATCCACCAGCACCCCCAAGTCCTTTTCTGCAGGGCTACTCTCTATCTTCTCATCCCCCAGCCTCTATTGATAGTGGGGGTTGTTTCGACCGAGGTATAGGACCCTGCACTTGGTCTTGTTGAAGCTCATGAGGTTCACCTGGGCCCACCTCTCCAGCTTGTCCAGCTCCTTCTGGATGACATCCCGCCTCTCCAACTTATCAACAGCACCCCATAGCTTGGTGTCATCTGCAAACTTGCTGATGGTGCACTCAATGCTGCTGT
>VWZO01016476.1:105954-136558 GCA_013396975.1 Bucco capensis | reverse complement strand
ATCCTGCTGAGTAACTCTTTAAAGAGCTGGAATTTTGCTTTTCTGAAATTTAGGGTCCTGACCTTGCTTCTTGGCTGATTAGTGACCCTCAGGACTGTGAATTCCACCAGTGCATGGTCACTGCAGCCCAGGGAGCCTCCAGTCTTGAGAACCCTGATGAGCTTGCCTGCATTTGTGATCAGTAGATCAAGTATTGCACCCCCTGGGTAGGGGTGTCTATTTCTTGTGTTAGGAAGTTCTCATCCAGACACTCCAGGATTGCCTACTGCTTGCTGTGTTGTTTTTCCAGCAAATGTCGGGGTGGCTGAAGTCCCCCAGCAGGACAAGAGCCTGTGAGCCTGATGCCTCCTGTAGCTGGAGTAGGAATGCTTCATACCTTCATTATATTTGGAGAATTAAAACACACTGCTTAGTTTTGAATGAAGAGGCTTTCTTCCTGATGTTTTATTATCTTCTGGAAGCTAAGTCTGGCATTGATTATTAGATATGGAAGGTCATTTACCATCTCAGAATGGTACTCTGTAATTTCTTCATTATTTGTCTGTGGTATTAGTTTGGAAAGAGTAAGCATCTTTGTATACTCACATGTACAACAATTCTTTCTCCACCAACTTGCACAAAACATTCAGGGTTTTCTAAAAATACTTTTTTAGTTTACATTGTGGTGGAAGGATGAACACAGATAATTCCTGTCTAATTTATATTCAGGAAAGATTTGTTGTTGACTTCGTAGGGTTCTCCAGGACAAAAGAACACTTCTCTCAAATAATCCGAACAGTGTCAGGGCAATCATAGATCACAATAAGATCATGCCTTTTGTTGTTAGGTCACATGGGCTGTATATTCACTGGTTGGTTTGAAAGATCTTGCATTTAATTTATAAGCTGTAATTAGGTGTTCAGCCATACCTGAGTCACCACAATCACTCCATTCTAGCTTGAACAGTTTTGGTATCTGGAATTCAGGAGCTTGCAAGTGTCTGTTCTAGTCATTCTGCCTTTTTCCCCTCACATTGATCATTCAGACCAATAGACAATAGGTCTCAGTGTTCGTACAGTGAAGTGTAAAATCACATTTGGCTATCTGAACATAAAGAACATTTTTGTTTAGGGTAGGAGATGATCCATAACCTTTACATGTGCTACAAAATCGAAATGGTTTTGCCTCAGGAGGAATCCATTTTCTATGAGGGCTTTGTTTTTCAGGACTCTAGAGAATATTAGGGTTATTGGAAACTCATGAGCCTAGTACATGTCCAGCAGCTATTTCAGCACTTCAAGCACCAGTTTGGCAGCATGTAAATTCTCACTTTAAATAAAAAGTTACTTCAGATTTTTGGAATATTTGAACCCTTTGACTCATTTCATCTGAAGAATCACTGCTACATTTCTTCCAGAAGCTCAGATTTTCATTTAAACCAGTTTATTCACCTGCTTTTCCAGTGGCCTGCTGTCCAAATATAAAACATTTACGAGTCTTTAAGAGTATAATTTTTAGACAGGTGTCTGTCAGGAGTGACAAAATAATCCTAAACTGGAAAGAGAGAGAATAACTGAGAATCCATCCAGGCCAATTTTAGTGTATTCTTTAGAATTTGTTGAACTAGGCTTCACCAAGGAAATTTATCTGAGGATGCAAGTAGCTTTTGCTGTTTCCTTTTGGGGTATTCTGTAGAGGAGCTAAGTCAGTCTGTCCTTTGCAGTACTGGATGTGCTTCTGCTAAAATATACTCATTGTTTTGGCATCTCATTCAACTGCCTGGCTTAGTAAAAGCCATACAGAACTTTTGCTTGGATTAAGCTTGCAAAATACTTCTTCTTTTACGGTGTATGGATTCTAAGTTATCAGAATTGACACATATCTAGAGAAATATTCAGTACAGATTATCTCATTATTTTGGGGGTCATTTCACCTTGTTCTTACAGTGGGTGTATTCATACACTGCTGTGTGAGATTTCTTTTACAAAGCGTCTGTAGACGCTGTATTTTAGCTCTTTTCTGGCTCTTCTTCAATCTGTGGCAATCTCAAGACCCTCAATGTCAAAACATTAATCAATCGCTAGGGTAGTCAGTTTATGATTCCAGAGTAATGATAGTCAGTAGCATGAAAGTATCATCTAGGCATGCATACTTGATGAGAAAAGTATTTTCTGCATGATGTGTTTGTTGCTGCTTTGATCTTAGTTCTTTTAGGTTTTGTCATATGCAGTTCCTTTGATTCCTTTCTACACTTCGGTGAAGGGTACAAGGTTGCTCTCTTTTGTTGAGTAAGCTCATGTTCTTACCTCTTCCTTACAGCTGCTCAGGATGCACTGAATTGTTCATGACTGAATTGTCTTGGAAAACCACTACATTGTAGTGATTCTTTCTCCCATTTTTAGTTTTTAAATTCTTGTGTCTGTGAAAGAGACACATCAGGTGAAAGGTTTCTCAGCCAAATGCTGAAGTATACAGGTCCTCAAGGCTGCCATTTTATATACTCCCTTCATAATGGTAGAGTATCTGTCCAAATTCCTTCTTGAAGTGGTACCAAGTTCCAGAGTAACTAGGCAATTATTCCTCCAGTACTCATTTCCAGTTCTTACGCTTCTTTGATTGAATTTTTTACTTCACCTTCTTGATTTCTTAAGGACTTTATAAATTTCTCTTCATGTGTCCACATCTTTCAGTTTCTCTGCTTGTTGCACTGTGGGACTGGCTCTGCATGGGCTTAAGGATCACAGATCTCTGGGCAGATTTAGTATCTATGTTGTATGGTATTTGGACGTTTGCCATAAGGCCACCTGGAGTTCTGTCTTTGCTTCTGGCTGGCATTATGTTAGTCTGATAGTATTCATGGCTGTTTCAGCCTTCAGTGGAGTGATGCTGCAGTTGTTGGTGAGAGTCCTCAGGCCTTCTTCTGGGTGTTAAAAGGCAAAGGTAACTGTTCAGTGAGTCATTGCGGGAATGTACATGCAGACTTAAAGAAGAAAGGTTACTGGTTAGTAACTGGTGTTCTTTGAGAGGTGTAGTCTGCATGTACATTAGTCTCCTACCTGCCTTTCCCCTCTTTCTGAATCTCTTTCAGGTTTGATTGTGCATTTAAGAGGAACTGCAGTGGTGGTGGATGCATTCTGCCCTCTGTATGTCATGCCTCAAGCGGGAAGAGGGGAGGAGCTAGAGCACCCTCCCGGGACACCCGAGGGCAGGCCACCAGCCCACCCACTCTTAGAGTATATGTATGGACTAAGGTTCTCAAAGTACAGCAGCCCTTCGTTGGTAGGTAATTTTCTTTACTGTATTTTCACAGGTAAAGCAGTAGATTTTATTTTAAAAACAACTTCATTCATTGACTCTGTAGATGATATGCATGAACAATAAACAGGTGGGGGAATTTATACCACAATCTGCATTACACTGTATAGCTCCCTGTCTCTAGTGGATTCATCTCTTGTCTTTTTTTCCCCTCATCCTAACCTTTTTTAGATGTTGGAATATTGTCTCTCTGTTTAATTTGTAATTTCCATTGAGAGCAACACCAAAAAATTTGAATTACATATGCTGTGATTTATTTAAAATTGAAAGGAAATGATGTCTCACACAATTGTAGCTCAGTGTATGAAGTAATGTGAAAATTGTATTTACTATTAGAAATGAAGCTAGAAACTGAACTGGGTTCTGAAAGAATCAATTATATTTTTTAAATTGTATTGGTTTTTAAAACTTCAGAGTTACAGAAAAGTAAACATTTGAATGTAAACATTTTTTCCAGCACTGGGCTTCTCATGGATTTTTAGGTTTGGCTTGGTTTTGGTTTTGTAGTCATTTGTTGTTTTTTTTTTTAATCCACTGCACTTGCTGCCCATTAAACAGAACAAGTAGATGCAGGGTACGACCTGGAGATGTAATTGTCTCTGAATGCAAATATTTATGTCCATCCTGCAAGTGGTTATTCTCAAGTGTAGTTTCGAAGAAGGTGTAGGCTCTGTGAGTTGAGGGCTATCACAGAAACAGGAGTCTTAAAAGTTTATACTTGGAGTTTGTACTCTGAGACATATGGCCTTTGCCTATATGATAGACATGCTTTTACTAGTTTCTTAGAGTCAAAGCATTTATTGTTGTCTTGGCAGCTCAAAGAAGTTTACAGTTGGTTTTCTGTGGCATTGCCATTNACCACCTTATCTTTCTGTATTGTTGTACCATTTAAATTTAGATAAAGCTATTCTTAGAAATTCACTGTCTGTGTGCCTAGTCGTTTTGTTTTTGTTTATTGCTGTTCCCATTTTGGGAAGAGGGGGTATTGTAGCAAAATCCTCTCAAAAGATTGTTCTTTTGACCTTAGCTTCTGGTCAAACCAGGACACTGGGTTGTTGGGTTTTTTTGATAAGATGAAGATGTAGCTTATCTGGGCTTAGTTACAACCAGCAAAGTTCTGGTTTTGACCAGACACTTTTGACCTGTGGTGCGTGAGATACATCTGCTATAGCTGTTGATACACATAGATAAAACATTGTAAAGAACTCTAGTTTTAGAAAGTTGCTAACTTGTGCATAGTATCAAACTGTCTTTTCACATTCTGAGAAGAAAACTCAAAGTGAACAGTTTTTAAACAACTTTAGATGAACCTTAACTTATGCAAAGGGGAAGAAAATGTGGAAAAAGCCATCTTATTCTCTAGAATTAATCTGAAGTTTATGGCTCCAAGCATTTATATCCATTTATATCTCATGATAAAAGGTCTTTGAAGTGCTGTTTAATTTAAAACAAACAAACAAAAAACAAAAAAAAGAGAGAAAATTTCTGTTATCTGTTATTAGTGAGCAGTATTGGATTGATTTAGTCAAGTTTATGCTTTTTTTTTTTGCTCATACAATAGTGGTATGTAAAGATGAGCGTGTATGCATTTATGCCCATGCACATGCACGTATGTGCCAAATTCAGAGTGGAGAGGAAAGTTGTTTCAAGAAACAGATATGTTTGGAAAATACTCTGACAGCTCTGGGTTCCATCGGTTCCTCCAGGCATCTGAGGAAAACTGTTATGCTGGAGGGACCAATCCTTTAGAGTGGGTAGGCTGTGGTTTCAAGACCTTATGCACTCTAGGAGGATGCCTGTGTTACCAACAGTAGATTTTCATATAGAAGGAAGCAAGTTTTGTGCCTTGCTGCACATATTGACTCGTGATTTGCATCTGATGTAGACCTCCTTGTAGATTTCAATTCAATTTGTGAAATCATAAAATAAAATCATATTTTTTCTTGTTTATACTAAGACTAATACATCATGGTAGTTCACTTAAATTAAGAATTCATGCTTTGTCTTTCTGAGAGGAAATCATCACACGACATTTAAAGTGATACTTTTATTTTGTGGTGTCAATCTTGTGCATGGCCTATACTGTCTTTCCCTTTCCCCAGTGTAATAGAAATTTTTTTGGCAGACTCAGCCCTTTAAAAGCAGACTGCTTCATTGCTGGCACTCCCAGTCCTAGTGGTGCAACCAGCACACACTTCACTGTTGGTACATCTCTTTGCTTGGCTTTCCTTAGTCATTGGCCTAGGTAAACTTAAAGCATTACACTTCAGTGCTTGCCGCCTTTTCCCTCCCTGTTTTAGGGAAAATTATCATGAATAGTAGATTTTAGAAGATGTGAAGTACATTTCCTTATAAAAGGTTATGTTACAGGCTGCATAGGTATGTTGAACCTTGAAATGTTTGATAGCTGCAATTTAGTTTAAAATGTCTATAATTAAATTTCCATCTTAAAAGTAAGCCACTTATAGAGTACATTTTTATTTCTTTCTTCCTTTAGTTTTGCATTTCAGTAGAATAGTTGCATTTTTTATAACTTCTTTTAATGCATTAGCTTAATATCTAGAAAAATAACAGTGCAAAACGACTGCAATGCTAGAAACTGCAAATGTGTCTGTAGAAGCTTCAAAAGACTGCTATGTTCAATAAAGTCTCAAAAGATGAAAAGGACTGTTTAGATATATTAGAATTCGCAATTGCATTTCATGGAAGTCTCTTGACTACAATGATTAAGCGCTGAACACAATCCTAACATTTCTCTTACTTTCTGTCTTTTGTTGGTGGTGGAAGAAAAGGTGTTAAGGCAATAGAATATGTTGAGTGTGTTTTCATGGTGTTTTAGTATTTCATTTTCTGATACTCTTAAACTATTTTGAGATGATTACATGCAAAATTGGTGCTCCACACATAAGAATATCTTCATAGCTCTATGTTTCAGTGAAGCTGTCAAGCAGTAAGATTGTGAACATAAGAAATAAAACCTGCATAAGAAATAAAATCTTCACAAGAAATAAGACAAAAATTATAAGATTAATTCCAAAAATATATTTTTAAGGCCTAACCTCTTTTTCAAACTGAATGTTTAACACAGCACATTGTCTTTGATTCAGTGCCTTTGCTTTGTGGGTATTCATGTTCTTGCATGGTGCTCAGTACTTGACTTTCCCTTTTAAATTAACAGACAATCTGAATAGAGAAGATTCAATCTCCTAAATAATACAACGAGGAACAGTTGTGTTACTCTTAGCTTTTTTTTTTTCCTGCTTTGTATTTGTATGTTGTGACATGAATTTCTAAATCATGCAGTTATATATGTACTCTCATGCTATAGAATTGAGGTTGATTTGGGTTAATGGGGTGAGCTGGGGTCTGGAATAGTTCAAGCCACATGAGTACGTCAAGGTTGTTATGAGATCTTAGTGTGCCAATTCCTGCATTCCTGAGACTTAGTTGTCAACATGACATCTAGTTTTCTTAGCAAATCTGCAACTGTGCAGAATTTCTCTTTGATATAGAATCATTTGGGTTGGAAGGGACCTCTGGAGGTCATCTAGTCCAACCCCCCTGCAGTGGGCAGGGACATCCCCATCTAGATCAGGTTGCCCAGAGCCCTGGCAAGACTCAGCTTGAATGCCTCCAGGGATGGGGCCCCAACCACCTCCCTGGGCAACCTGTTCCAGTATTCCACCACCCTCGCGGGGAGGAACTTTTTCCTAATATCAAGTCTAAATGTACTCATCTCCAATTTAAAACCATTGCACCTTGTCCTTTCACTCCAGGCCTTTGCAAACAGGCCCTCTCCAGCTTTCTTGTAAGTCCCCTTTACATACTGGAAGATCACTACTAGGTCCCCCCGAAGCCTTCTCTTCTGCAGGCTGAACAATCCCAGCTCCCTCAGCCTGTCCTCGTAGGAGAGGTGTTCCAGCCCCTGACCATTTTCGTGGCCCTCTTCTGGACCAGCTCCATCAGGTCCATGTCCTTTCTGTACTGAGGGCTCCAGAACTAGACACAGTATTCCAGGTGAGGTCTCACCGGAGCAGAGTAAAGTGGCAGAATCACCTCTCTGGATCTGCTGGCCACGCTTCTTTTGATGCAGCCCAGGATGCGATTGGCCTTCTGGGCTGCCATCATGCACGGTTTGCTCATGTCCAGTTTCTCATCCACCAGCACCCCCAAGTCCTTTTCTGCAGGGCTGATCTCTGTCTTCTCATCCCCCAGCCTCTATTGATAGTGGGGATTGTTCCAACTCAGGTGTAGGACCCTGCACTTGGTCTTGTTGAAGCTCATGAGGTTCACCTGGGCCCACCTCTCCAGCTTGTCCAGGTCCTTCTGGATGACATCCTGCCCCTCCGACTTATCAACAGCATCCCATAGCTTGGTGTCATCTGCAAACTTGCTGATGGTGCACTCAATGCTGCTGTAGATATCATTTGTAAAAGTACTAAACAGTACAGGCCCCAGTACAGAGCCCTGAGGGACACCACTTGTCACTGATCTCCAGCTGGACTTCGAGCCATTGACCACTACCCTCTGGATGCGACCATCCAGCCATATCTTTATCCACTGAACAGTCCACCCATCAAATCCATATTTCTCTAACTTGGCCAGTAGAATGTTGTGGGGGGCTGTGTCAAAGGCCTTGCAGAACTCCAGATAGATCACGTCCACAGGTTGTCTCTTGTCCACTGAGGTAGTCACACTACTGTAGAAAGCCACTAGGTCCATCAGACAGGATCTGCCCTTAGTGAAGCCATGCTGACTGTCTCTTATCACCTCCCTGTTCTCCATGTGCCTTATCAGACCTTCTAGGAGAATCTGCTCCATGATTTTCCCAGGCACAGAGGTGAGGTTTACAGGTCTGTATTTTCATTCTCTGTAATTCCCTCGTTATGGTGATATTAGATAATCATAAAATTGTCTCACACCTTTTTAGCGTGAGACCACGAAGTGTGAAAGAAAGTAAAATTGATATTTAATGTCGCTTTTTATACAATTCTCCTAATTTGACCTGGATTTCTAAGGAAAATTTCATTATAGCATTTATATGGATTTTCTTTGCATTTTGAGACATACAGTCCTAGAGTAAATAGAAATATTTGCGAATACAGAAGTTACATAGTTTTACAAAGCTTGTGATTTTGAGAGTATCTGTGCTGCAAAGCACAGACTTTTGCGTTTCTAAGCACTATCAGTAGTTTTTCCCAGAAGCCACAATGATCTTTTCAGTCATGTAAAGTTGTTTGAGAACTTCTGTCTAGTACACATGTATGTAAAACACATTGTTCTAGCTCAGTTCTGTTTTAAAATCCAGTATAAATAAATGAATATAGTTTCATAATTGATCATTGTTTAGCAATTTCAAATTTATATACTTGAAATGGTCCTTCATATGTGATTAGTGGTACATATAAGGCAGAATAACTTCAAATTTGCACTGTGCTAGAAAAATTTAGCTTGTGCCAAAATACTGAACATCTGTGTTGACTATAGAGTTACTTAACCAGTTTCAATACTGATTATAGAATGATAGAATTCAGTATTTTTTTTTAATGAAACCTACCTGTTTATATTCTTTTCAGCATTTCCCCATTTTTTCCTAATCAATGTTTTAAATAGTAGCAGTGTACATGTCATATTCCAATGCTTAAGGTGTATGAAAAGTATGTGCTGAAATTATTTTTGCAATCCCTGTATTATGAAGTAAATAATGTATTAATAAGAAAAAAGGTCCCAGTGTTAATCCCAGGAATAAGCACCATAATATTGATTTGGAGGAGCATGTTCTAATCATTTTGGAAGCATAAACACGTGGGCCTGTTACCACACTGTTGTATCAAAGTAATGGCAAAAATAGGACAAAAGGAAAGACAAGAAATACCATAGGAATGTAGCATCATAGGAAAGGAACAGCCCTCAAGACCTCAGCTCTTTTGTGTAGGCATTTAGTCTGGTCCACAGAGACCACATGTTTTTGTGTGCTTTGTAGTACTTCTGCTCGAGTTAAGGGCATTACTCAGTCTCAATTGCTATGTGTTAGAGCAGTGTACAGTTCCAGTGAAAGGACTGGAGTGGTCTTGCAACCTTTCTCAAGTTTAAATTCCTGGCTAACAGCATACTTTTTAATATTGAGTCAATTAATGGATACTTCTGTCACTCTTACAAGGAGATAATTACACATGTAGAACTGCTCTGCACTATTAATTAAGTGAAACAGGAATCAAGGACAACAAATGTAGAGTGCCCATGACTGCAATAAGGCTTTACTGTGAGTGACTGGGAAAATTAACTAAGTAACACACAAACTTCAGTTAGCTCCAAAAATCAGGAAACTATTCCTTTCATCCTGTTCACTTGCTTGCAGAGATTAGAGGATGGTACATTAGTGGAGTTACAAAATAACCTACTTTGCTAACCATTACCGTTGCACATTCTGTGAGCAGGAAATATGTAAATGCTACAGCCATTTACTGAAATATGAAGTAGCACTAGTTTACGTGTGGTGCCACAAGAATACATCTGTACAGCTTTTGGACTTATTGTCTAGAGTATCTTAATATGGTGGTGCCTGTATGGATTTGCAAGTGTGTACCTGCTGTAGACAGTCTCTGCACTGTCCCACATACTGTTAGGCATTCTTTCTGTGAATTAATGATCTTTATCAGCCTTAAAATCAATGAGGTTTTATGGGATAGACTAAGAACTCAGAGAAAGAATGAGGCAAGTTTTTTCTGCACTGGTGAAATCAACACTGGCCATGAGAAAATTTAAACAGATCATAAAATTTTTGATGAGCGGTGTTGTAACTGAAATAACTTCAAGATTAGACAGTGCATAGGAAGCCAACAAGTAGTTCCAAGCTGAGGGAGAGAGGGGTGATTGACATGAGCTCTTTGGAACAAGAGATGGAAATAAACTGTATGTTAGACCCAGGATTTCTTGCTTACTTAAAAGAGAAAATACAAAGAAACAGGTAGAAAGGACAGGGAAACAGATGTAATCTAAATCTTAAGGAGACAAGTAGGTTAACATTTTATTTCTGTGTGTCAGGAAAACATAATTAATGTAATTATTCTAGGACTTCAGTGAAATCTGAACAGGTTAGAATCACAATTCTGTGCTTTGAAGTGTCTAGAGGACCAGACTGCAATTACTTCATTTATCCTTGTCTATCTTGATGCTAGAAAGGAAATGATAAAGCCTGTTTTAGGATATTAGTTGTTAAAAATATTAAGCTATTTATTGATTGCTTGGTTGTTGTTGTTTTTTTCTGGAGGTCTGTAGTTATGTTCTGGCTTTTTAAAATTTGTAATAGTTTTACAGTATTGTTTTCAAAGCTAGCTGGTGTATTTTGTGTCTTATCTTAGCTGGAAAGCTTATCATCAATGAAACAATAGAAAAGGAGAAAGATGCACCAGAATTATTCAAAGACATTTTCTCTGTTTGAAATGTTATATAGTAATTCTGCGTGTATAGCCTTAGAAGAGCCAAATATCAGTTCCCTGGCCTAGAGGAATTCTCATTTGAAGATGCAGCAAGTTCAGTTCTGTGCAAAGCCAGTGAAGAATCTATCTGGACTGCTGACAACTGCCAAGTCAATATAAGTAACCTTTTGTCCACAGTAGATGGAGGTGCTGCTTCCTTTCACATGTCAATGAGAATGTTTTGTGGGCTAGTGAGAAAGCAAGTAAGCTGAATATCAGTGTCAGGTATTTTTTCCATGGTTTTGAAACATTTAAGTGATATGATCTATGCTTCTGTGATACAAGGAAGCCCAAACTTTATGCCTCGTGGTCAGAAATCTTACTGCAAGCTTGTGTTTCTTTACTAGAACTAGAACTTGATAAAAAATTACATATCTGCCAAAGTACACTGATGTAGTGTAATAGGCATTTAGTTACTGCTTGAGTTGTTTGAAGGGTTAGAGTGTATACTGATTTCTTTAGGTTTTGTACACTATCGCATAATATTTTTTTTCCCCTGTTAACAGGAGTATTATTAACTAGAGCAAAATGAGAAGAGGAAGAATTTATTTTCTCTATAAAAACCAGTTGGAGTTTGGTGGGTTTTTTTAATCTAAAGATAAATGCTTTATCCAATCAAACAAACAAAATCAGCAAAATATCTCCCTCTTTTTTTATATTGAAAAAAAAATTTATGATATTATTTTAACTATATGTTCAATATCAAGCTCTAACTTTGGCAAGCCATATTTTTACACTGAACTTCTCTCACCTATTCTCTGAAATTTATGTCTGTTTGAAGTCAGGACAAATATATTTTTAGATGATAAAATAAAGAGGATACCACCTCTTTAAAATAATTTTTCAGATGCATATCTGTATTATTGAAGGAAACACTTTTAAGACTTAAAACGCTTTTTACTGCTGTAATTCACACTTTTTCAAACCCTAAGTCAAAGGTCAGACATAAGAGATCATTTATGTAGTTGTCTGAGATATTATGTTCTTTTCTCAAGCTTATTTGAAGTGTTCATATAACCAGAAACCTCTCATAATTTGCAGCCCACCTGTCAAGACAAGACAAGTGATAACATAAAAGGGGAAATGGAAGGAATGTGTGAAGAAAGGCAAAATAAAGATATAACCTTTGATTTTGCCACTTCGAGTAATCCTTAGATACGTTTGCAGGATGGGGCTTGCAGGCAGACACAAGTTTATTCTACCTGCAATTTGGAAGAGGCTATATATGAGCTTTCTCTTAATTGGAAGTTAAATAGCAATGCTAAGCCTGCAGAACATACACCTGAGCATTGTAGAACATACATGTGAGGATTAATCTAAATTAGTAGTACTTTTCAAAATGTTCTGAACAGTTTATGACCATCAACAACACTTTAAGCTTTTTAATCAGTATATTGCTTACATCTAATTTGATGATAAATAATAAGCTTCTAGATAAATATCACCCAAACAGTTAATTCTTCCCCAGTACAGTTAATTCTTTCCCCAGTCCAAAACCATAAATGTGTGCTAAACCTTTTCAAAGAATGAGATTATTTTGCTAGAGTAAAGATAGCTAAGTAATTGATCTGACTAATCTCTGCAGCTGGATACTTTATTGGTGTAACAGATGAGTATACTTCATGTAACATAACTTATTTGGAGCTCCAGGCAGACATTCTGCTGCTGTTCTAGCCCATGGTAGAGTAGGAAAGGTAAGTGATATAATCATATTGAGACGAAATTTTTCTGCTTATGTCAAATTTTTATCACAGTTTGAAAACTAGTTTAAAATATCTTTTAAAAAAAGATGAATGCAAATCAAATGAAACACTTCTCAGATATTGTGAGTTCTCCAGTATTTTAAGTCATTGAATTTAAATGACAGATTTATTAAGCTTTCTTAATCACCCCAGCCTTGGAATTGGTATACACAGTCCTATTGTAGGGAATGTAGAAAAGATTGTTATATATAATCTTCCGTGTTGCTGTGTCAGGTGTAATATTGCATCTTGTAGTAGATAAGCTTACAAATGTGTGATTCTTGCTTTTTGGGGGGCTAATAAAAAGTGGAGCACAGAAACCAAAGTTACTGTAATAAGAATCAACCATGTAGTCTGAATTAAATGCACATACTTCATTAACATCTGCCAAAGCGTATTTATCTCTAAAATCAAAATAAACAGCGATATAAATGAGTAACTGTGAATTCTTGTTTTCCATTTCAGGTAAAGAGATGGAGAACAGAATTTCAGTTTCCATTTCCAAAAATATTATGATAGATACTTGAATTATTCTGTTGTACGTTGGTTATAAATAGTGGTTTAAAATCTTTGTCTAAAAAACCATGAGTGATCCTGTGTTTATTGTGTGGGTCTCTCTTTTTGAGACATTTCAAGTCTCCAGGTGTTTTCTGAGATAATTGTATCCTATGTATTACTTGTTAGATCTGACAGGATTCATGTTCTCTTTCAGGAGACGCTGATAGATTGGTGTGATGAAAAGGAACTTAATTTGATTTTAACAACTGGAGGAACAGGGTTTGCACCACGAGATGTCACTCCAGAGGTGAGATAGTCCTGGAATAAGAAAAATCTGCCCTTTGGTGTAGAAATTTATGAGTTTGGGGGAGGAGGGTGATATATTTTTTGCAATTTCCTATGTAACTTTACTTTGCCTTATCTCTGGTCAGGTCAGTTGATACATAACTTGGAAGCAGAAGAAGCAATAGGGAATATAGCACAACAGAATTACTCTGACCTTGGGTTCTGACCCAGAACTATTTTTAAACTGTGATGTGGCATAGTGTAACGGACTACCAGTCCCTCACAAAACAAAACTCTAATGGATTTTTGGCGTAGTTTTCCTTAGCACTGCAGCACAACACTACTGAACGAAAACTTGCATAGCTTTTGTTGTGTAATGTGGAAGGAAAAGTGGGATAAGAGAGATCCTTTAATTCGCCTTGCAGGGTACTGCATTGACACCTACTGTATTACAGGTTAAAATGTGAGAGGCAGATAGCAGTGGGAAAAAAATTCTGTGCAAAGCTGCTGTTGCTTTACTTGACATTACATTGTTCAAAAAAAGCTGAACAGGCACAGAGATGGAGGTAACCAGCACAGGAAATCTGGTTATACTCCAGTTATAAGGTGCTATGGTAAGGTGTTAAAAAAAAAAACAACAAAACAAAAAAAACCCCAACCAAACACAAAACCAAAAAATCTATAAAGCAAACACCGAAACCCCATAAATACAAACACAGGAATCTTAACCTAATAACCTCATGCCCATGAGTTGCCATGTTACCATACAAAATCTGTGCTTTCTGTTGAAGTATTTTGATATTTATGGTTCCAAATCAGATTAATATGAACTTTTAAAGTCACATACTTTTTTGGTTTGCTTATATTTACTAAAGGGCAGAATTAAGATTGAGTGCCTGAAGTGTTTATTTCCATAGTTCAACATATTTAGATTTCTCTTTCGTACTCATGTAAGTTTTCAATTGCTTAGATTATGAACTTAAATTTGATTTGAGTTCATTATAACATGCCTGCAATATTTCTTTACTTGCAAATGTGTTCTCTTAACCATGGCTGCACTTTAACTTTTTTCCATTAGGAATCCAAAGATATTTTTTAATTTATAGTATAACATTTGTGTAACTACAAACATGTAAAGAAAATGCTCCTATACATTACTTCTGATATTTTTAGATTATGTACTAGAAACTTTGAGTAACTAAAACCTATGAGAAAATGGAAACAATATAAGATGACCACAATGTGCTGGCTAGTGAAACTGAAATTGCAAATGATTCACTGTGTTAAAGCAACACAAAAATGAAAAGTGCATTGGTTGAATTAGTCTCTTACTTGCAAACTACCTTATGATTTTGGAGGTTGTATTCCCAGCACTGTGTGTAAAAATGAGGGCTGAATTTCTGCTTCAGTTTTCCTGATTTATTACCTTTTATGTAGGATCAAGCCTAGGCAGTAGGGCCAGAGGAAGCATTGCTGCGGGTGCCAAAAATTAGCCACAAGTTCTCAAGCAGCATTTAGGACAAGAAATAAACAAATAAAAACTCTGCACATAAACACCTTACATTTCTGTTACTCTAATTAGGACAGGTAGTGATCGTTTGTTTGATGAGTTTTGATGTTACAGTGAGCTATTTAAAAAATTTATCTGAGTTTTCAAAGTGTTTTTAGGCTATGTAATACAAACACATGGGATATAGAAATCATTAATAACTTGTGCTGAAGAAAAAAAAGTATTATTTTTAAATGTAATAACTTCGCAAGACTTCATTTGGGTATAACAGAATTATCCCCATATTTAACAAGCATTTGTGTAGGATATTATTTACTCACTTTTCACTTGTTTAAGTTGGATTAACTTGCAGGACAAAAATCACAGTGCAGAGATTGAAACCCAGTTTTTATTACGAAGTGGCAATGATAAGGTTTATTCTTATGATAGGGCTTATTAGATCACTCTTTCAAACAGATGTTTTTAAGGGAAGAAAATCAGTTTGCTGCTATGTGTCACAACAAAAACATAGGAAGAAGCATAAGCTTTGGCCTTGTATATTATGTTTATTGGGTCAATTCAAAATAGAAAATTATGATGTCAAGGTGCTGTATGCAATAGCAACCCTTAAGGAAAACTTGCATTGATGTAAGAAGAAGGTTTCATCTCTTCTGTGTATAGTGTGCATGAAATGATGTGATCGTGCCGTTGTGTTAGAGTCATCTTTAAGACATGATATTAAAACTGGAAATAATAAATACAGGAAGTCATTTTAGCATTTTTCCTGAGAGAATGGAGAGTAGTCCCTCAGGTCATATTTCAGCTGGAATGATTCAGTCCTGCTTCTCCTTAATCCTTCTGTACTTTGATTAGAAAACATGTTTTTGTGCTTTCTTTTCTGAGCTTGGATATATAATTGCTACTGTACTGTACAAGATAAAGTTAGTTCCTGAGAGTATTTACAATCCAAAGAATTAATTTTAATTGAAGATTGTATTTATTGGTTAAACTGAAATTAAGTGCCTATCATAATGCATCTATTAAAATAACTTCTTGAAACTTAAGAGATTTGTGATTTTCCACCCCAAAATTACTGTTTCCCTACTTGCTTTGCCTTTTGAACACTTCATCAGAATCCTGTATCAGAATCATACCAGGCTATTGCAGTTGTTTCAATGTGTAATGACTTTTTTTCTTATAATGGAAAGATGATTTCAGGTGTATTTACAATATCTGATTTTGTTTACCTGTTTCTGGCTTCTAAATTTATAGCCTTAGTCTAGTCAGTGGGTGGGGAGAAGATTTTGAATTAGTTACTATGATTCACGTTTTGAGGACCAAAGGTCAGTTGAATTAAGCAGTGTGAATATCCTTCCATTTTCTTGTCTACGTGGCTAGGAGTGATGAAATGCATGTGGATATTTAAAGAGCAAAATTCACCCAATGGTTGGATGAACTTGAAGGAAACTATTGTAGATATTTTAGTGAATGCTGTAATTCTTCATTTATCACAACAGTTGGTGGTAGTTTGCATTTGGACTAAAAGTGTATACTTTATTCTTTAGCTCAAACAATCTTATTTTGCCTATAATTTAAGGGGGTAATCTTTAAATCCTTTCTGGAAATGCTCATACAGTTCGCTTGGTGATGTAAAAAGTGTTTGTTGCTGGACAGAGATCAGGGCTTTACATATGGCCCAAGTTAAATTATTTAGGGAATATTTGTTTTATATTTCCAAATGCAAATTTTTTTTCCTTGTAACTACAATACTGGAGTGGTAGGCAGTTACAGTTCTTACAGAATGTTAATGCTAACATACGTTAACTTTTTGTGGAGAAATTTAGGTAGTGTGACAGCATTTTTATCAATCACTAGGTATCCTTCTGAGATACTTCTTCTGTGTAGCTCTTGGTCAATAGAAATGAGAAAGGAAAAATATCATGAATACAAAAGTGCTCTGTGCAGTTTTCTATCTTCTCTACTTCTACATTTATACTTTTGCAAAATTGTAAATCAAAAAAATTCCCTTGCCTGCCCCTTAATAGAGTCTTCTAGCTGTTTTCTTATCCTTCATCGCTGGAGTGGCTCACAAGGCTTGTTTGCCCTGCTGCAAGATTAATTTTTTATACTTAGACAATAGCAACAGAAGTCAACCTCTAAGTGCTAGACATCCTTGAGCTGTGTCACTATGTGTAGTCACACATAGTTTAGCAACACTGTAGATAATTGTCAGCCCTGAAATTTTAAGGTAAGACTTCAGAAGAAGCATAGAACGGTTCTTTTCCATCTTGTAAAACCAAACAGATGTTTCCTTACAGTCTTCCTCCTTTTCCAATGCTCTGGTAAAACTATGAATGTTCCTTTTCATTCTTGTTGCTTATATTCTTCAATATATTATAGACTGGTTTTAGATATATTTAGACATATACTTGTTTTCATTTTATCTGACAATATATACATATTTGTTTATTCTTTTATCAAAGTTTGGTAGTCCATGAAAATAAATCATAGTTCTCTGGAACTCTCTCTTACTTGTCAGCATTTTTCTAAAAGCAAAGCATGCTCAGAATGAATGAAATACTCAAAACACAGCAACAAGAAATGCCATGTTTGGAGAGAAGAAAGTCTCTGTTCCATGGTGACATGAAGTCTTTATATATTCAGTTCAAAATAGCACCAGTGTTTTTATGCTAATTACCAATTGGAATTTTTCTCTCACCTGGCCTTGCCCGGTTCCTACATTATCTTTCACTATTGCTGTTTCCCAAGTTTCTTCTGAGAATTTACTGTGGTTTCTTCATCAAATTCCATTTTATTTCCACAGACTCTTTATCCTTCCACTTCTGTGTCGCAAGTAGTGTTTACAACCCTCCTAATCTCTACTATTTGTAATTTTCATGTGTTCTGTCTGTTTGCTTCCCCTTCAACTTTTTTAATGAAATAAGACACTTGTGACAAAGCAGGTTATGTTGTGTTATAGCCGTGCTCTCACAGCAACACACGTTCCCCCCAGATTAACCCAAATCCACTGAGACATTTCACATAACAATTTTCATTTCCTAGAAAATAATGTAAACTTGAAATAATATGTAGCTTGTTTTGTCCTCCCTGATTCAAATAGTGCCTTCTAGAGCAGCAGGATTTCTGGTATTTTTTGTTGCAGATGTGGGAGTACTTCTTGTTCGGCAGTATTCAACTCTTCTTAGTGCCATACCAAAACATACCAGTATTGTCATTGGCTCAAAAATAAACTAATTTTCTTTTAGAAACTGCCACTTGAGGATGGCTCCACAGTGAGGAGGTATGAAGTCTTCATCTCATATAGGACATTAGTAATTTTGTGGTAGGAGTACTTACAGGCTGTTGTTTCAGTCTTTCATCCTTCAATGTTCAGAGTACCCTCTAATTTAATAATGTTTCAGCATTTATTTTTGTAGTCTATTTTAAGACTGTAGATTTCTTTATCTCTTTAATGGAGGCCTTGTTCCTCATTAGGTTTGATTTCTGTGTAGAGCTATTGTGTCATGAAGTGTGCTGTGTGTGTATGATGTCTGATCCTATAACTTGCCATCAGACCTTTTGGGAACCATTGTTCTCGATAGAAAATTGTCTCCAACCCAGCTTGCTCTTTAAGAGTCTGAATTATGAATACTTGCCAGTTTCATCTAGGCAACAGATACTCTTCAGTGGAACAGATGGCTCCATGAGAGACTTAAATTCTTAGAACTTTATCAGTAACTCTGTAAGGTACCGTTCCTTTTTTTCTTAGTTCTTAAGACTGTTCTTAGTTTATATGATTAGGTCTTTATCCAGTCTGCTTTAATTTTTCAATAAAATATTTGAAACACTGTATTTAGTGGTATAACAATCCAAATATATATGTGTCTTGTTCATTTAAAGTTCTTAGATTTTAAATGTCATATTTATAAGCCATGTTACTATAGCAGAATTGATATATTTAGTTGCAGAATACTTCTCACTAAACAACTATTACCACTTTCTTTGAGAAGCAGCAGTATACAGATTCTTTGCACTATACAATACGTTGTCAGGATACAGAAGTATCTGTCTTGGGAAATTCCAAACTGATTTAGTTGACATATGAAGTGGTAAAAAGCACATTTTCGTTTCTTCTGTTTGAATTTCTCAGGAAAACTTAGTAACATGCCAGCATCACTGAAGAGCTTGGTTGTGCTATCATCAACTGCAGTCACTGTATGGAAATACCTCCGAGCTGCTAGGACAGCTATAGTGAGAAATTTGAGAGGGAAAGAAGCCAGATCCCATGTCAGCTCCATTGACGTGAGCATCAGCAGTTACAGAGTGAAAGAAAAGAACCTCATTATCCCACCCCAAACCTCAAAGGAAAAAAAAAAACAAAAACAAAAACCCACCAAAAGAAAAAAAACCAAAACCCCACNAATGAGTTTAATGCTCCCTCTGCTGTTGGCACAGTTATCGCACCAGGGGCCACAGGAGACCCCAAGTGATTTTCAGACTGTGCCTGAAACCCCACTCCACCACACACACAGAAAACCCTCCATAAATAAACAAACAAAACACCAGCAAAACCCAAAGGGGGAATGAGAGCATTCCTGAATAATGCTCGTTTTGATAAATAAAGAGGGATTGGTAAATTCTTATAAACAGCAGTTTTGAATGTGTTTCCTTGTCTGTGTGTGAAAGAATATGTCTCAACTTGTTTCTGTCTATATTTCACAGCATAGAGAAGTATGAAGATGGTAGGGAAAAAAAGGAATAAGAAAACGGTATTTTTATCTCTATATATGGGATCTATGTGTATAAAATGGAAAGAGTCACTTTTTTCTCACATTTACTTTTTAAAAAGTTTGAAATATCACAGTAGATATAGAAAAAGGTCAAAAAAATATGTCTAGAAGAGATGCTTTCTGAGAGAGTTACACAGTGTATTGGGTTTGGCTGCCAAGGCCAAATTGATTCCCACTGATTCTGCCATCCATCCTCCCCTTTTGTTCCTGAGCTGACATCATATGGTATGGAATAGCCCTTTGGTCAGTTTGGGCCAGCTGTCTCGGTTGTGTCCCCTCCCAGGATCTTGTCCACCCCATCCCCTTAGTGCTGTGCCAGCCTTGCAGCAGTCACAACATCACAAGTTATCTTCAACCCAAAGCACAACATTTCTGAAAACTGCTATAGGTACATTAACTCCATCTCAGCCAAACCCAATACACACAGGTTGGTCTGTTTAGTTTATCATAAAGGCCACTGGGATATAAGTTTGTTTTTACCTGTACTTCTGTTGGGAAATAATAATGTATGGTATATAGTGTATTACTATTATTAAAATGCTGTATTTTCTTTGGGAAATAATAATGTAAGGTACCAACGGCTTTCTTAGCCCACTAAAGAGAATAGTAACAATAGCTGGTGATAGGAAGCTTGAGCTGGAAAAGTCTATTTAGAAAATCATCATAAGGTAAGACTTCTTATGTGTTTGGGATAGTTTGTTTAACAAGGAATTATTAATCACACAAATTCCCCAAAGAAGAGCTGTATTCCCCATTTTAATGCTGTCAAATCAAAAAGGATTGATTGTGGAAGAGATGTCCTATAAAACTCATGTTATCCTGTACTTCTTACACAAGTCGTGGATGATGTTTAATGAGTTATTTCTGTGAAAGCCCAGGCTAGATTCTAGCCTTATGTTATATATATGTTAAATGAGAAGATAGTTTGCATCAAATGGATCCTGAAATTAATAAACAAGAAATTCTGTTTCTTGTGTCCAAAAGGATTACTTCAATTACTTCGCTGGCTCTTTTTTGAAAATGCAAAAACTCTGATAATATTGGCTGAGAATGCTGGGGCAGATATCCTTTAAGTTATTTAACTCATGTATTAACCTTCTGTCTAAAGTGTCTGACCATAGTTTCCCAAAGATAATACTAACAGAATTCCTGTCAAGCAGTTGGATTTTTTTGCCCTTTTGAGGATCACATTTATTTGTTTTGTCTTAGCTTTCCGATAGCAAATAGCAGTTCTGTTTTGTGTCTTTCAAACAAGTATGAAATATTTGCTGTGTTGAAAAGAACAGTTGTAAAACAGCAGTAAAGGATTTGAATGTCTTAGAATGAGAAGCAAAGCTATGGTAACAAGCCAGGAAATCTCACTCTTTTTTCTTAAATTTGGCAAGTAAATTTTTTATTCCAAGGTAATTTCAGAATGGAAGTTGGAAGAAGATTTAGCATATCCTGTGGGTGGACAAATAGTTCATATCCCAATGATTTTAAATACTTTCAAAAATACACCCAGAAGAGCAATATTGCTTTTTCCAACAAAGGTTGCACTAGATGATCCTTCAGGTCCCTTCCCACCTGGTATTCTACGATTCTGTAGTTGAATGTGATTATCGTCGTGGCTAGGCTTCGCGAACGAAGATCCAGGGAGGGCTCCATCCACACTCCTCATCAGCACCTTTTCCAAGTGCGCTGATAAAAAGAGGCTAGCGGATAGCACCCTCGAGCCTGCGCTATGGATTTTTTTTTTAGGTGAGACACAGCATGCGCAGAGCTGGACCCACCCTTTAGTCCTAAGGTTCATCTGCCAGGGCCTAGCAAGCTTGGACGCTGTCAGCGAGGTCCTTAGGACAGTGAATGTGATTATAGTTTGCTCTTTATTGAGGTAAAGGAAGGGTTATCCTCCTCTTGGCATTACTGATGCCTGTTAGCTGTGTTTTCACTGTTCTGACCGCAGGTCAGCATCTCTCTGCTGAGGGCATCAGAGGACATCTCTCTGATAGTTTAATTTAGCTATTTTGGCTCCTATTAGCAGTGTAGCCACAACAGTGGAGAGATTCACAGTCCTTTCTCTAACTGGGGGAGAAAAATACGCCTGCCATAGAGCTTCTGCATAATAAAATTTTCAGTTTGGAACTTCTGGAATTTTTTTCCTCTTGGGCATTTCTAAAAATAGTTTCCATTAAAGCATCTCTTTACAGCAGATAAACAGGGTACTGAACAAAATAAGGCAAAATAATCTGGAAAACATTGTCAGGCATGTCGTTATGCAATTCTTGCTCTTAATGTCTTTTTTTTTCTGGTCATAGTCTATTAGATAGAGTTTAATAAAAGCTTAATATGGAGGAAAATTAACAACAAAAGATTATATAGACATTTTAGGAAGAATTTTCTGTGAAGGCGGCTTAAAGAAATGACAACTAGAGGGCAAAAACTAGTTTTTGCTATCTTACCTTGGATTTAAGATACATCAGAAATTGAGTGAGTTAGTCTGTTTGACATAAACACAGCAGAATAGCAAAATGAGTCACTATTAAAATAGTTGTTCATTAAAATTAATACATATTAAAGAGTAGAGGATTTCTCATTTGCTCCTTGCTTGCTGTGTAGGAGCTTTTCAAGCCACATAATGGAAAGAAACCAGTAGAGTCATGGAGAGCAGCTGACTTCAGCAGTTATTCTTAGGATTATAACTAGTCCTTTGCCTGCTTTTGGTAATTGCTAACAGGTGTTGACTCAGTTATAAGTACAGGAACAGAAACCAAAATGAGTATTGTCTTGAGATGATGGAGAGCAGCCCTGCAGAAAAGGGCTTGGGGGTGCTGATGGATGAGAAACTGGACATGAGCAAACAGTGCATGATGGCAGCCCAGAAGGCTAATCATATCCTGGGCTGCATCAAAAGAAGCGTGGCCAGCAGATCCAGAGAGGTGATTCTGCCACTTTACTCTGCTCTGGTGAGACCTCACCTGGAATACTGTATCCAGTTCTGGAGCACTCAGTACAGAAAGGACATGGACCTGATGGAGCTGGTCCAGAGGAGGGCCACGAAAGTGATCAGGGGGCTGGAACACCTCTCCTACGAGGACAGGCTGAGGGAGCTGGGATTGTTCAGCCTGGAGAAGAGAAGGTTTCGGGGGGACCTACTAGTGACTTTCCAGTACCTAAAAGGAACTTACAAGAAGGCTGGAAAGGGCCTGTTTGCAAAGGCCTGGAGTGAAAGGACAAGGGGCAATGGTTTTAAATTGGAGAAGAGTAGATTTAGACTTGATATTAGAAAGAAGTTCCTCCCCACGAGGGTGGTGCAATACTGGAACAGGTTGCCCAGGGAGGTGGTTGAGGCCCCATCCCTGGAGGCAATCAAGGTGAGTCTTGCCAGGGCTCTGGGCAACCTGATCTAGTTGGGGATGTCCCTGCTCACTGCAGGGGGGTTGGACTAGATGACCTCCAGAGGTCCCTTCCAACCCAAACCATTCTATGATTCTATGATTGTCACACTCAGACATGAAAGTCTTATCTGTTATGGAAAAGAAAATAATTTCTTTTTAACCTTGATTTAGACCATAGTTTAGCTTCTTGTTACTTCATGCATATGTTCTATTTCTCCGTTATTTTGCAATGAAGATACCTAAATTAATAGTGAGGTGCATAATCTATTGTTGATTTTTTTATTACTGCATTTAGATTTCCTTTGGATTTAAAGTTTCATCTTTTCCTCCACAAATAAACATTTTCTTATGGTTCGCTGAGATCAGTTTGTCATAGTTTATTTTCATTTAGCCTTGAAAGTTCTTCCTTTGGAGAGAAGGTGCTAGGAATTTTGTTCTTGATGTGGTGCAGCTAAATGTAGTTGCTTCTGGCCGCAAAATCACAGGACTTTCTGGAAGTGCCAATGCATGCTCTCAGTACCTCGTACTCTGTAGTATTAATATATACTCTGGTTCAACCAGGGTATGCTCTTCCTGGCTGCTTTATGCCATTACTAACCACGATGGAAATCTCTTGGTCTCCAGCCTAAATTTCCTATTATTTTGTTCTAAGAGTAGTGTTTGATACAGGAGAGTCTGGGTATGGAAGAAATTCCTGTTCTATGACCACCTAAATTTGAAGTTATATCAACCTGTAATATTCCTGTGCCTTGCTCAGCTAGAAGGTGAATGAGTGGCTGGTACTCAGAGGAACAGTATAAATAATGTTCCATCACCTTAGCCTATTACTACTGTATTCTTTAAAAGCTTTGATGTGTATGAATACATGGCAAGTTCATATGGATTCTCTCTGTGATCTTTCTAAATCCTAATTCAGCAGTGAACAGCGGAACTAATGATTCTTGTATTGTGTCTGAAGGTCTCTGTTTGCAGGAGAGGGAAGAGTTGGCTTCTTGTTGTGTGTTATTGCCATATTCAAGTGAGATGCAGGTTTTCAGTGTTACCAATAAGAAGTTAATGTGCAAGCAGATAAATACACACACAATGTGGACTTCTAAGAGGATACAAATAGTGAAGTTTGATTCTTAGTTAATTGAATCGTAGTTACTGGGAAGATACTTGCTGAATAAAAAGACTGATGACTGAAATGATAGATTAGTTATATTACTGAATTTTATTACTGCCGTGATTTTCTCAATTTTTGCATTCCAGACTTCATTGCATGTTTCTGAAATAGAAGAGCAGCTAAGATTTCTGAAACATGGTTTAATTTGTTTGAAAAACCAACCATGTTAAATAAGAGTCCTTAAGTTAAAGAGGAGATTCAAGGTAAAATAAAAAAAGTTTCAGTTTTGTGCTTTTGCAGTTTGTGCCATGGAAGAGGGTTACCCAACAAGACTCATAAAACTAGTTCTTTTGATTAGAGTGTGGGTGTGTCTAAGCCAAATTCAAACACCAGCCTGCACTAGTGATGAATAAGTTAATAACTTCTACAGTTTATATCACAAATGGCCGGCAGTGGCTAATGGGTACTCCTGTTCATCTTCACAAGCTATTTTGCAGTGGATATGGAAATGAGCTCACAAGACCATCCCCTTTCCCCTCTTATACACCTTGTGTGAGGTAAGTGTGGTTTTGGGGAATAAGGGTGGGATGTCATGAGATGGAAGTGATGTGGGCTTCTTAAATTTTTTTATAAACCTTAATAAAGGCATGTAGCTGGGTATGGGCAAAGATTCAGCTGAATTCTTATTTTTTGCCCAAAGAGATTTCCCAGTCCTAAATTGACATGCTTTCCTTGAACTGGGAGTCAGAAATCCCTTTTCTCTTCTGTTTTTCTGCTGCAGAAATTCCCAACATTCCCATTATGTGGGCTCCAGAGAGGGGTAAGCAACATCTTCAATCCCACCCAATCATTTCCAAACTAATTCTTTGCTAGTATTTTTTTGCTTTTTAATCATCATCTGAAACAGTTTTTAGATACATTTTTCCCATTTGTTTGATTTTCTTGTAGATTATCATATTTTTGTTTTATAGGAAGGTCCCATGACCTCCCCAAATGCTAGGGTCAGACTCATCTGCTGTTTCCATTTGTGTGCTATTCTCCTGTGGATTTTCATGGTTCACTCAGATCTAATGATATTACCAAAGGTTGAGCATCTAGATTCTTGGGACTGTTTCATTCATGGTACCCTAAGTTACTGAAAAAGTGTTGCCACCCTGCTACCCTGCCAGGCAGGCTTACTTTTTGTCGTTGCTGACAGTTGCATCTGATTATTTGTGGGCTTTGGTCTTTTGCTGCCTTGCCTGTCTGAGGACTGCTTGGCGTTCACTACTCTTATTCTTTCTACCTGCTGGCTGTGTGGCATTGTCTTCCTGGAACCTTAGCCCTTTGCCTGACTGTCTGGCATTACCTCTTGACGAGCTAATTGCTTGGCACTGATGCCTACTACCCTGCCCGTCTGTTGAACAGCATGTATCTCCTCCTTACTGTCCTTTCTATCCGATTGCACATGGGTATTGGCCTTCCGCTGCCCTGTCTCCTGCTCAAGTGCCTGGCATCACCTTCCTGCTGAGTGCATCTGCTGACTTTGCAGAATTGCTCTTCTGCTGCTTGGCACACCTGCTGCCTGTTTGGGATTGCTTAATCGACTTGCTGAGTGCCTGGCATTTTCCTCCTGCCTTTTCACGTGATCCTTGAATAAAGGGTCCCCTTGCTGGTCTTTGAGTCTGCTTTACTCACTAGTTCTTGCTCTTTTGCTGTCCTATCCCCTTGCTTTTATGCCTGGCATTTCTATCATATTGTCCTGCCCACCTGCCTAGATTTTATTTCTAAATACACACCAGTCTGAAAAAATTAAGAAGAATTATAAGGAATGGGGGAAAAAAATACTGTCTGGCTCTTTCATGATCTGATTCAGTTCAACATACCAGCCAAAAATTGATCTCAGTACCAGCATCTAGCTTTTTCGTAGAACTGCTGAAATCCCCTTCCCTCCTTACCAAAAGAAGAAAAGCCAAAACTGAAAAACAAACAAACAAAAAAACCCAAAAAGCTGAATTGTATTTCGTCTTTGCTTCCATCTCTTCATTTGATAGATGTGTTACTGTTCAGTAATGCAGTATTCAGTATTAAATTCAGTAGTAATGTACTAAAACACATCACTATTATTACCTATGGTAATGCTGTAACGCTCAGAATCCATGGAAGGTAGGTAATAATGGGGAGAGGGAAACAATCTCTTGCTGACAATCAGAAAGATTAAGGTTTGAATGTAGAACTATGTTCAGCAAACATGGTGGATCAAAGGAGCTACATACAAAATTTTACAGATCTCTTAATTTGAAACGCAAGGTTGCAAGCTGTTCCTACTCTTTCTGTACTGGGAGAATGGTCAACTGCCACTTTAAAAAATAATATTACTACTTTTGCAATCTTCAGAGATGCCCTAAATATGAAAAATTATATCTAACCATGCAGGCAGGGCAGCATCCCTAGAGCCATTAGCCTCTTTCACCTCTGCGAGACCAGATGTGGAATCAGAGAGAGACACTGTGGGAGAGCACCTTGCTGCCATGCTGCCAACAGCAGTTTCCCCTGTGGAGGGTGGCTCCCAGTGCAGCAGACAATGTTCTAAGTAAGAGGCAGTAGGAACCTTTTCCTAGTTTTCATATTAGCCTCTAGAAATCCCATAAACCTGTATTCTGCTGCAAGGAACTGGAGGACACAAAGGTCAGCCTTTACTCCTTGGCAGTCTCCTAGGCTCTCCTGTCCTCTCTCTTCTTAGCCTTTTCCTTGCTTCTCCAAGCATCCTCCTTTCACAACTTTGCAAACTCTTGAAGACAGCAGGCTAGCAGTCTCTCACTTCCCACCAGCTTCACACTGTGGAGGGGTCTGGTGACAAGATCAGATCTCGGTGGCAATTCTCTTTCTCCAAGCTTTAACTCCCAGCTTTACTTTGTTGCTTTTGTTGTTTGAGAAGTGACATCAGATGCTGGAAGGGAGGAGGAATATTCACTCTAGCACTGCAGGATTGCAGAATGCTAGAACTCACTTCCTGTCCCAAGCACTATAACTCACTTTTCCATGCATAATTTTAGTTATTTTTAACACAGTTTTTAAAAATTAACTCAGAAAAACTGGTAGTTTTCAAGTAATGTTCAGGTTATATAAACTTTAAATGAAGAAAAGCCTCGGAAACTGATGGAAAATAAACACAGTGATTTTTCTTGAATGTGTGGAGTTTTCTTGGTTGAAAATTATACCTGCCAGAGAATTGATGCAGTGCTGTTTCAGGCAGCTTCACTGTAAAGTATCCAGGTAAATCATTTTTCATCTACAGTGATCAAGTTATGTTGCAAATATTTTAATCAGTTAAAAAACATCTGTTAAGTTGAAAAATAGATTCTAGCTTTTGTCTTGCACATCAGTCAAAATTTGGTTAAAGAAACAATGAAAACTTTGCACTCGCAGCCTTGGGAGTAACATTGTCTCTATTGAATCCCTGGAACAATAAAACACAACATTATTTTGTCTCTTTTTACTATTTGGGGGGGGAGTTAGTTTGTTTGGTTTGTTTTTTAAGGTATTCTATAGGCTGTCCCGTGACTTTTCAACAAAAAAATGAACTTGTGGAACAGTCACGAAGAGTTACAAGTCGTAGCTTATGGAGTTTCCCTTTCCAGCATAACTAACTATTCTGTTATCAGCCTAATTGTATCTCCTTTTGTTAGATTCTTTTCCTCACTTATTATCTCAGATTTAAAAACCGACCAAACAAACAAAAACAGTAAAAAGAAGAACACAACAACAAGACTTGTTTCATTTCTCATAGTCATTTCCTGGACTACTATGTCTAAATCCTACAAATTATTTGTCAGGAGAATGTTTTTCATATATCCTCTTCTCACTTCAATGCAGTGTTTAAATTCCATTAAAATTTTTACAGCTTTCTTTATTCTTCTCTATTTTCTAGAGGTATCCTTGCTGATGATCATCAGCACTGTAGCATCTAAGCAGCTAATTTCTTCAGTTGCTTCTGAAAAGAAAACAGATCTTTTGCTCTCAAAAAGACAGACAGGTATATCATTATTTTGCTATGCTTGGTATTTCCAGCAGGTGTTCGATTGCCCTGAATCACTGATTTCAGCTTCAGTTGAAGTTTTCCATTCTTTTAAGAATGATATGTCTGACAGTGACTAATATTAACTTCAAATTCAGATTTTATTATGTCTTTATGTTGCTTCTGGATTCAGTCTGAAAAAATTACTTGGTTAATTTTAAGCAAGAATGCCTCAGAATGATACCTGTGATGATCTTAAAGGTTTTACCCAACCTAAATGAGTCTGTGATTCTGTTTTGTGCTAAAGAAGATCTGTGCCTTTTGGTTCACGCATTGTCAGTGGTGATGAAGGCTTTTGCTGTCACAACTCGTATAACAATTTGCAGAAGGTAAATTGAAACAGAGGAAGTTTCAATGTCTTTCTACTGTTACCTCTTTACTTAGTGGGTAAACAGCTTTGGTTGGAAAAATGAGGAGATAGGTACACAAAGCAGATGTAAGAAGCAAGACAATACTGGTTTTGCATTGATTACTTCTGCGCATTGCAATTTGTAACCCATGATTTTTTCTTTTATTCTGATGAATATATTTGGGAAAATTTAAACACTCATGCTCTGAGTTTTCATTTCTTAAAATGTCCTTTGGAATACAGGCTAGAAAAAGGTGTTTAGACAGTTATAATGCAGTTTTAACTGATTCCTTGTTAAGATAATATCCATGGCTTAAAGTTGGTTAATTTCTTTAGTAAATTAAACTGATACATTGGCTGGGTTTATACACGGAAGAAGAACCAGCCATCCATCTTTCAGTGACTTGTTACAGAATTGCTCCCCCTAGTATGTCTTTCTGGTGTTCTACCCAATCAAGTTTTAGATTTTTAATTTGCTGGAGCTTCTTTGACTTCACTTGGGAGTTTGATGAAGTCATATAGATGTCATAGTTAGGTGACTGCACCTAAACTTCTGTTTGTTTAGTCCTTACTGCTCTCATAGTACATGGTAGCAACATGAAATAATCTTTCTATCCTTGCTGTTTGCTTTCAAGGAATATTTGCACACCTTATTTAGACTTTTTCTTCTTATCTGTTTGCATATAGAATGTAACGTTTATGAAAAGTTTTGTTTTGTGTGCTATTGCAATTGTACATCACTCAAATGTCAAATTTTGCTGAATGAAACCTACAGATTACATTATTTTTTCCCTCCCCCTGAAATTTTGGGGCTACAGCTCCCTTTTCAAGAGTGAAAAATGATTGGGTTATTGCCACTTCTTTCTATGAGTTGACCATTTTTTCATTTCAAACCAAATAGTGCTAATTTATCCATGAACAGACCAGCCTAAAACTACAGTCTCAAGCTCTTCTACAATTTGTGCAAGTTTTACTGATCGGTGGTTTCTGGAATGAGAAGAACAGAAAAGGACACAAAGTTCTTTTAGATGTCTCTGTCTCCTAGGGATTTTGTTTCCTGCAGTTTCTTAATGAGAAGATGCTATTAACTCATCATCGCTGTTTGCAGGCTAGGAGGAGTCTTTAGCAGCAGAGTTTTCTTTTGACTTTTTAAAGGACAGCAAAGATAGATTTACTAACCTAGCTGGAAATTTTTTTTTTTTCCTCAATTAATAGCTTGTCACATTTTTAAGACAGCTTAATATTTTCCCCAGAAAATAATTAATTTCTTTATTTCTTTTACTTGATAGCTTTGTAAAATGAAGGGATTTTTTAAATTTAATTTGTTTAATCAGAGGCATAGTATTGGGCAACTAAACTTAGATGCATATGATTTCTGTGTTATTCTGAATTACTGTCTTCCATCATCAATATACATTATGTAGAAATACTGCTATCTGATTTTTCACTGCATAGAGCCATGATGTTTGTAGTTGCTGTTCTCTGTGAACAGATTGCTGTGGTAGTGAGCTGCTTAGCTTTTATTGCAAGAATCTAGTCATGTAAACACAAAGAACCAGCTTGTTTCCTGTGCGTATCTAAGAGTCTCTTCTGTCTTACCACTTGTTAAAAACTGCCACTTTTCTCAGTGATCCACTTACACACTGCTAGTATGAAATCAATCTACTGAACGTTCGGACAGTGTGAAATTTATTAGAAAGCAAAAAGATTTTTCTGCACATCATGGTCTGCTGCTTCAAGCACAGCAGAAGTATGTGGGAGAGGAGGTGCTTATATCCCTATGTTGCTATATCTCTATCCATGAAAGTGTGTCTATATGATAAGATCTTCAGGGTTTTGAAGTTAAGAATTGGGCAGTTAGGAGGTAAACCAATATAATCTGTCTGTACAATGCAGAGTTGCATTAATGTGAAAGCATTACTCTGTCATAGCTGAGTAGTGTCAATAAATGATTGAACTGAGTTTAGCAAATGCATGAAAGATACTGTAACGTCTTCCAGCACTGGAGGAAACTGGTGTTTTGGATGCAGAAATGTGTGTCGAAAAGATCTTAGGATAAATGAAATAAAAGGAAACTGTTTACATCTTCCCTTTGATAAAACTTTTCGTCCAGTTGTTTCTGTGAAATTCCTGGGGGGGG
>VWZO01016476.1:90161-105848 GCA_013396975.1 Bucco capensis | reverse complement strand
GGGGGGAAAGGGGGGAGAAGTGATTCATACCAGGAGTTTAATAATCCTATATAGGAAATTGTTTAACAGAATGCACAGTAGGTCACTTTGACTTTCAAAATCTGTTCAGTTGTTCAGTTCCAATGAACACATTGTGTGTGCCTAAATCCACAACTGTGCATTGCTTCACTGGATCTCATGAAAGAATGGTTTCTATGAGTCTTTCAGTTGTGGCAGAAGTACTTAAAGCATTTAGCATTTACTTGGAGAGTAGAGATATTGTGTAAGGGAATATTAAGAGGAAGTACAGTACTTCCTATAGTTCTTGTGTTGGTGTGGTATATTACTGAGAAATTATCACTCAGTAGTTGGTCCTTTGTATTTTAGAGGGTGTATATTAAGAAGGTGGGTGTTTTTTAATCTTCTGAGATCTGAAATTGTTTGGAGGAGCCACTTTACCTATGGCTGAAGCTGCCTGGAGTTTCAGAAGTATCAATATTTCATATGTAATATTTCAATTTGTTTATACGATATTGCATATATAAATATTTCATATGCAGTATTTGTTCTTGGTAGAATGTAGAAAATGATAGGAAACAACAGGCAACATTCTCTGAAGAAAAGAGTTACACAGCTCAATCTCAGTAGCAAATGCGTTGGAGCTAAAGCATTGCAAAATTATTTAGAGAAGTGAAATAGCAATTAAAACTTCTGTTTTTTTCACTGGGCAAGACACTGGGCAAGTTCTTGAGAGAAAGCAGTGAACATTTCTACCAGGTGGCCTTAGTCTTTGTGTGTACTGATGACGATGTCTAAGAATTGTCTTTTCCTGTAATACTAATATCACAACTAAGCAAAAGTGACAGGTTTGTTTCTCTTACGTAGTTCTAGACTTCATTGCTTAATATACCTCCCCCTCATATATAAAGAAGCCCAGTTTGGCTTTAGTTTTGTATGAAATAAAGCTGACTGTACTCTGGCTTATATTTTGTATAAATACATAGTCTAGAAGACAATACAGATAACCAGAAGCACTGTACGGGGTATTTTTTTAATGAGACAGTTCTCCCTACTTATTATACCATTAGTTAAGCTCATTGTATTGCCAATTGCATTAGTTGTAGAATTCTTATTGGCACTCCTACTGCGATATGGTAGATATTGATACTCATTTCTGCTGTATGATTCTGTGATTTGCAGAGAACAAAATTTTCCACTTCTCAGGTTTTGTTCCACTTCAGTTTTTAAATAATTTTGCAGAAGTTATACTGGATTGCAAATATAAAGCAGTTTGAAGTAACTGAGGGAAAACTTAAAAGAATAATAAAGATCAATAGATAAAATTTTAACAGTTTTTGTAATAGCAGAATGGTGTCACTGCCTTTACCAGCAAGTCGTCAGTTGTAGTACTTCTGTTGAACAGCAAGGTATTCATTCTTACTTAATGTGGAGTTGAAGTGGGAAGCACAGCAGTTTGCGCATGAAAAAGAGAACTGATAAAGGAAGCAAGCACCTGACCCTTCTTTGTACACAAGTGCAGTGTCTCAATTCCAGCTGTTTTAGCAAGCTAATCCTCCTAATCTCTCCACCTTTGCAGTACTCTACCTTTTGACAGTGGCTTAACACACACCATTATACAGCTGTAACCTACTGTATCTGGTGGGCTGCCTACATCTTCATAGAGCCTAAATGCATTTCTCACAGTGCAGAAAAGCATTTAGTGTTTTATTTGTTTGCTTAACCGTTTCTAAAAATAGTTGTTATGTTGGTGTTATGACAGTGTATGGGAGTGGTCAAAATAATGATCAGTTTCTATGGCATAAATATTTTATACACATTTGCTGTACTAAAATTTTTTTAGCAATCAGGATTAAAATCAGTACTAACAATCTGTATTAGAAGTGATATTTAGAAGATGCACATGGTTTGGTTACCCAGATCACAGAATCACAGAATCACCAAGGCTGGAAAAGACCCCCAGGATCATCAAGTCCAGCCTATGACCCAATACACCACAACATCTAAACCATGCCACTCAGTGCCACATCCAATCTTTTCTTAAACACCTCCAGGGACAACGACTCCACCACCTCCCTGGGCAGCCCATTCCAGAGCCCAATCACCCTCTGCGTGAGGAAGTGCTTCCTAATGTCCAGTCTAACCCTCCCCTGCTGCACCTTCAAGCCATGGCCTCTTGTCCTGTCACTAGCTGCCATGGAGAAGAGCCCAACTCCTACCTGACTACAACTTCCCTTCAGGTAGTTGTAGAGGGCGATAAGGTCCCCCCTGAGTCTCCTCTTCCTCAGGCTGAACAGTCCCAGTTCCCTCAGCCTTTCCTCATATGGCTTCCCCTCCAGCCCCTTCACCAGTCTCGTTGCTCTCCTCTGGACCCTCTCCAGCACCTCAACATCCTTCTTGAAGTGAGGGGCCCAGAACTGGACACAGTACTCAAGGTGAGGCCTCACCAGTGCAGAGTACAGGGGGAGGATCACATCCCTAGTCCTGCTGGTCACACTATTCTTGATCCAGGCCAAGATGCCATTGGCCTTCCGTGCTGCCTGAGCACACTGCTGGCTCATGTTCAGCCGGCTATCAACCAATACTCCTAGGTCCCTCTCCGCTGAGCCACTCTCCAGCCACTCATCTCCCAGCCTGTAGCGCTGCATGGGGTTGTTGTGGCCAAAGTGTAAGACTGTGCACTTGGCCTGGTTGAATTTCATGCCATTGGTCACTGCCCATTCACCTAGCCTGTCCAGGTCTCTCTGCAGTGCCTTCCTTCCTTCCAGGAGATGGACACTCCCTCCCAACTTGGTGTCATCTGCAAATTTACTGATGGTAGACTCGATGCCTTCATCCAGATCATCAATAAAGATGTTGAACAGGACTGGGCCTAGTACTGAACCCTGGGGGACACCACTGGTCGCTGGACACCAGCTGGAAGTGGCACCATTCACAATCACTCTCTGTGCTCGATCATCCAGCCAGTTTTTAACCCAGCGAAGAGTGAACCTGTCCAAGCCATGAGCTACTAACTTTTTCATTAGGATGCTATGGGAGACTGTGTCAAAGGCCTTACTGAAGTCTAGGTAGATCACATCCACAGCCCTCCCTTGATCCACCAGGCGGGTCACCCAGTCATAGAATGAGATGCACCAAGTTCATTAACATTTGTGTAACCCAAATGGAGCAGGCAGTTCACTGCTCTATGAAGTTTATGTAAATCAAATGCAACCAGGTTTAGCTCAAAACGTAGATACAAACCTACCAAGGTGCAAGAATGAGTTACAAATTCCACAATGTTGCTTTCTCCAATATATTCATTTAGATTTTTTGCTTTTGTTGTGTATAAGAATAAGAGGCATCTTCTCTGACATGTTTGGCAAGCTGCAAAAATGAAACTGAGTGTTATGAAGTAAATATTTGTATTAGATTGATTTCAATTAAAGAAAACAAAGTCTTTTAAGGAAAGTTGCAGTAAAATTTTACAGTAAAATGTTTATTAATTGATACATGCTTAGGTAATTCTTTGTTTACAAATTGGAGTCCAGCTATTAAAAATTAAATATAAAAAAAAATTTAATATATTCATGGCTTGATCATGCATAGATCATTGAGTATTGTCAGAGGTACCTCTACCAGCCAGTTGCTTTTTAAGGTTATATGTACATTGGAATTGTACTTATAGAATTGTTTGATGATAATCACTTCATAGGTGAGAAGGACATTGAATTAGCTCCTGGCCTCTAAGTCTCATGTCATAGGCATTAATTTACGATAAATGGTATGATGAATCCCAATGAAGAGAGTGAGGGAATTTGGAGGGGACAAGTTGCAGGCAGAGGGAATCATTGATATGGGGAGAAACAGAGAAAACTGAATCTCTTTATTCAAACAGCTGTTATTGCTGTGATACTTTTGTTCCTCATCCAGATAAATTCTGTGGGATCATTCTGTGATGTTTGGGGTTTTGGTGGCAGCAGAGTCGCAGCAGTTATTGGTGTGTGTAGACACAACAGTTTGTAGAGTTCATTTTCAGTTGGCTACAATAGTCAGGGTTTCATCCACCTTTGGCTTTTTGTCAATTTGATTTGGGAGAAGAAGAAAAAGAACACATGATCAGGTCAGTTATTGGAGGGATATGTACCAAATTCACCATTGATAATGTAAAATAATCCTGTAAAATTCTTGGCATGTGTCTATATGTGTCTGGCACATGTAGCTGCATTTAACATCAGAAAGACTCAACAGGAACATCAAAATGGAGGCTTGCCAAACTCAGGATGAGTTTTTTACTGCACAATAAAATTGACCGAAGCCTGGATGGTTACCTGATGAGGACAAACAAACATGTATCAGGAGTAGCACTGGCCTTATGTCTACCTAGCCACCACCAGTCTGTCATGTGAGCCCAAACACAGTGATTGGTGCTTACTTTAGCCTTGTTAGTTAATTCTCCCCTGCTCTGACCTATAAAACAGTTGATGGGTTTTTACAAGCCCACATCATTAGCACTCATGGATGACTTATTGTTGAGGAAATGCTGACTTAGCAGTCTCTTTACTTTTAAAATGCATGTGACCAGTTTCATTGGTGTGGGTGTGAATCTGTCAAAAGCTCTAGAATGACAGCAAACACCTACTTCTGGGATCCACTCTGTCTAGAAGCAGCTACTCATTGCCCTCTGGATGCAGGCCACTCTTGATTTACATGGATCTGTGACAACTAATTTGACATCAAGCAGTCAATATAGGGACACTATATTTTTAGAAAGTTATTAACTTTGATGACAAGCTAAGAGGCTTTTACAAACCCAGTTGACTTCGGTTGCTCAGCAGCAATACATATGTGAGTGGTTTTATCCATTTGTCAAGTTAACTGAGCAATTAACCAAAGAAATTTGATTTTAGAGAACATCAAAGAGCACAGTTCCTGTCAAACCTTCCATCCATAAAAAAGATGCAGAATATCATCACATAGGCTATTGGAGGCAGGGAATAAGAAAAATCCAAAGACAGACAACATGGTGGTGAGAATGAGTGACTCAGAAATGATCCTTACCCAAAAGCTTTCCCGTATATTAAAGGAAACTGACTGCTGAAACCCGTATTTCTTTACTGTACTAAGAGAAGAAATAGTTAAGTGATTTTTTAGGTGAGAAGCTCTATTCAGTCTAGTTCCACGTAAGCTCTGTTTTCTCCCCTGCAGAGTACAAAATATTGTACACGTAGATAATAAGCTAAAATAGCTGAGTCGTGAATAGAAATTACAGGTACATGTTATCTCCAGCAGAAGCATACTGAACAACTTTGAAGAAGGCATCTCATCTCCAAGCTGAGAGATGCAATTTTTGTTATATAGGTATTTCTTTGTTTGGCCTTTCCAGGACTTCCACTTTCAATGGAAAGCTCAAATAGGTAATAAAATGTTATCTATGCTAATTTTATTATCTGCTATATGTAAATTATCTACAAATTTGCCTATTAATTTGCATAAATATCTTTATGATACGGTATGGAAAGTCATATGTTTTAACTTTTACACCAGAATATTTTCAACAGAGGCAGTGTCAATCATCTTAATTTAATTGAATTTATTATGACTTCTTAGTCTCATATTTGCATTTTAGTTGAAGAGATAAAACTATATTACCATCCCAAAACTGCTGAAGAGTATATGAAATGCCTCAGATCATTAGTAACTACTGAGGTCAAACGTAGCTATCCTTATTACCTGAAAGAAAAAGATAAGAAGTTTCTGAACGTTTCCACAAGAGTAGTCCTAGTTCTTTTCATTAAATCAATCTGCAGTAGGTATATCCTCTAGAAGCTGCCTGGGAGAGTTTCCAGAGGTTAGGAACTGAAGTAACTTCATTTATACAGAGGCAAAGAAAGGCAGTGATGCAGCAGAGTAATCTGTGAAACCAATTGGCAGTAAGCCATCTGTTAAGCAACCACAGCTACGTCAAGATATCTAAAAATACATCAGTTGGTTTGGGAACATAATGCCCTGATGCCAATAAAAAGGCACTTTGAAAACAATCAAAAGTGTGTTTTAAAATAAATTCATTTATTCATATAACAATTGAATAGTAAAAGAACTCTCATAGCCATTGCTAGTAAGTCCTGAATAGTTCCACAAAATAATTATTTAATTTTAAATCCATTCTTCTCCCCTCTGGAGTAGAAACTACTATTTTATTTCAGTCTCATTGTCTCTCTCCCTGGTTCCCCCACAGCCTGACTCTTCTATTGTGTCCTTTCTTCATTTTTGCTTCTCTTGAGTTTTTCCTCATATATTCTGTCCAAACCACCTAGTGGAGTCTTACTTCCACACAGTCTACTCACTTGCCCTCACTCTGCTCTCATCCCTACCTTTCTGACAATCCTGCTGCTCAGACTTCCTTTTTCCCTTCTATCTAACTATCTAAACTACAAGTCTTGCCTCTCTTTACAAGTTACAGACTGGCCATTCTGCATTTCTGTGTCTCTCCTGGGCTGTTCCTTTTACCTTCAAATGCTTCTACTTCTGTGGAACCTCTCTTTTCAACCTCCATCTTCTATGCACCTGTTTTCTTTGCACAACCAAGAGAAACTGGAGACCTTTCTTCACTGTCATTTTAACTAACTTTTTATGGAGAAATCTACTCCAGTACTTTCCACCTACTTTTTTATATAGTCATCAGCCTCAAATTTGAGTGTATAGCTTTAGTCCTGATGAAGACATCAGTGTGACAGGTCTGAACAAATTCTCCTCATCATTTTTTCCTGCTTCTGCCCGCATAGTAGTGTGGTCATCACTGTTATAAGAGAGCCAGGGGCCATAGTCTTGATTTGTAATTGTGATTTTGTGCCAACACTATGACCCCCTACAGCAGGCAAAAGCTGGCTGATGGTGAGACTACCAAGAAAAAACTGGCCATGAAACAAAGTTTAACAATCTTAATTCAGCCTTGTATGGTACTAGTAAAATCTAAAGGTGCTGGGGCACTAATTCTTCAATAGTTTGCGTGCTGGTTGATGTTGGTACCACACAGCTAACTCCTGAGCTGGATACAGATGAAAATCTAGTTTTGACATCTCTTTTCCACTCTTTCATCATACCTGAAAGAAGTATTAGAAAACCTGGCCACCAGCAGTTTGATACATTATTAGGTGAAATGAAGAGATGTTACAGATAGACTTAAAGCATCTACAAATCACTGCAGCGACACAGATTTCAGTCATGTGTGTATAGCTAATTAAGAGTATGCTTCCCAGTCTGATGATGATTTCAGTTCCTGTACACTGCATGGTTTAAGTCATGTTATTTGAGGACATCCCAAGAGTGGACTTTCCACCAAGAGCAGATGTCACTGTAAAAGTTGTTTACTTAGCAGCAGCCTTCTTTTGGTTGCATCCATCCAGTCAGGCTGCAAATATAAAAGCAGGAAGCATTCCCCTGTTTGTAGAAGTCTGCCTGCAGTAGAAAATATAACCGTATATATTTTGAAACAAGTATTTTTAGAAACTTCTGTTGAGGGCTGTACTGCTGTTTGAACTTTCTGCCCTTTCAGATTTTGTTGCTTAGCCTATATATTTTTAATAATCACATTGCCTGCTAGCAGTGACATTTTGTGAAGGTCATTTTTCTTGTGAAGTTGGAGAATGGACTTCAATTTCATTGAAGGACTCCCTGAGCTGCAGAATTGTTGTTTATGGAACTCTCTTGCATCTTGTACTACCTTTGAAGCCTGTTTAGAATTTTAACTAACGATATCTTCAAAGTGTCTCTGTGCTCAAGGGCAAAAAAGAAATCTCAAAATGAACTTCATATTTAAAACTAGTTTTGAATAGCTTTGAAGCATGGGATTAGCTGGAAATAAAAGGCATAGATGCAGACTCACTATGTATGCACACACACAGAATTCCATGTTTCACCAACTTTTTCATTGTCAGCAGTGTCCCTTTAGTGTTGTGATGCATTTTTCTTCTATGCTATAAAACTTATCAGATCTATGGATAGTCTTAAGAATTTTTAATGTGATTGGTAATTTAATACCTCAGTGGGTATCTTTAGGCAGTCTCCCTCAGTGGAGAAGTTTTAGATTTGTCTACATCATTCCTAGCCTGTTGCTTCTCGTTTTCCTTTTCCCTGTGTAGAAATACAGACACTGGGTTGTATTTATACACCTTTTCTGTTTCTAAGTAGAGAATGGCAGATACTAAAACCAACATGCTATGCTTGAAATAAAAGAGACTATGGTGTCAAATAATGAATTAAAATTGCCTGGGTTTATGTAAACCAAAGTTCCTGTTTCCCACAACTAAGCATGTACCAAATTTGCTTATTAATAAAAGATCTGAAGGGTTTTTTGGTAGCTGTGTTGGATGTCTTCTGATACTGACATATTCCTTTAAAACATATTAAATATTAGTGGCAATGTTTGAGAACACAGCCACTAGAATATCTCTACTGTTGAGGGATAATTTTTTTCAGTTTTATTTATTACTTCCTGTAAGTGTTTTAGCTTTATAGCAAGTATAGGACTCCTAGATCATTCTCATATAGATGCTGTTGGGTTAATTCTGTAATTTTCCTTCTTTATGACTTTGTTTTTCTGTTTGTAAACTAGGAACTTACAAAAGTATGAGGATGTGATTTATAATTTAATCTTCCCCACAAAATAATTTGTCTAGTTTTCTTCCATTTTATTCTTTTGCTATATCAAACTGCCAAGAAAATATAGCTTATTCGGGATGTGTTTTATATTCGAGATGTGCTTTTCTATTTCTATCTTGATAGCTGTGCCATCAAAGTGTTGTAGCTTGGCTGGATGTTTTACAATGGATTTCACAGGTTTATGAGCATTGTTAACATTTCAGTTGTGCCCAACAACTTAGAATCTTGTTTCAGAACATGAAACAAGATGATCCACTGAGCTGCAACTACTGTAGGAAAAAGAAGAAAGGATAGGACTGTAACCTGTGTTTGAGGTGTTACGTCCTAACTAGTTAGAGGCTGGGAGAGTGGATGGATTGTGTTTTTGAGAATATTTGTGTTAGGAAATAAGGACAGAAGGTTGTGCATGTCCCAGAAAAATAATCTTCCATCTGATTCCCTGTGTGGGGGAAAAAGACTAAAAAGACAAGAATTTTCAGACTCTGCCTCTAGGCTTCTCAATGCCCACTGCATATGGACCGCTTGTGAATAAAAACCACCAGCCTGTTTGGAACCACTGTTTTGCTGACATGATCAAAAGGGAAGGCCTCAGCCTCTGGCCATTATCATTTCCATTTTACTATTTTCCTGCCTGCCTGCTACATGGGCTTCCCTTCGCAATTTTTTTTCTCTATCTTCTGCACAGACCGATTCACCTTTCTCATGTCTGGGAAAACCTTAGTGGGATGAGCTTGATGAGGAAGAGAAAGCAGTTACATTTGGTCTTTTCTTTGCTTTTTCCCAAACATTCTTTCCTTTTTGTTAGAAGGAGTTCTTGTTATTTAATGTGGTGGTGGTGAGCATTTCCTATATATATAGGGTTCTGACTTTTAACATTTTCTATGGGAGTCTTTACAGTACAGCTAATAGTGCTTCTTCCCAACCCCTAGTCTTTCCCTGTTTTACACAAATGAGAGAATTCTTTAACATACCTCAGTGTTGAGAATTTAGCAATGACATCTCTTGACAGGAAAAAAAAAAAAAAAAAGAGGAGATATTCTTACTCAAACTTTAGCTGGTTTCATATTTTTCTTGTCCTTGTACTTCACTCACTTTACTATTTAATCTTTAATTGCAGGCCACTAAAGAAGTAATAGAGCGAGAAGCCCCAGGGATGGCCCTGGCAATGCTGATGGGATCACTGAATGTTACTCCTCTGGGCATGCTCTCTAGGTAAGACTATTTTCTTTGAAGTACAAGTTGAACCGTTTCCTTATATACATGATAATATACAATATCATGAAATAACTATACACAAAAAACTGAAGATTGCCAGTGTTATCAAGACTAGAACTCTTAACTTCAGAGAATTGGCCAAATTCCAAGAATGGTAATTCCATTGTCTCATTTAATTTCCTTTGTTGTTTCTGTTAGACAACGTATCCTGTATTTTCTATGCCAGGTTATTTGTAGTATTGATGCACGCTGTTAAACAGCTGTTTTTACATCCTAGAGCTGTGGCATTTCAGTGGCGAGTAAAGAGTTCTTTTATATGTTGTTCATCAAGTACTAAAATGCTTTGTTTAGCAAACAAACCCTTTTGATAAATACAAATACATTGTTTTGGTATTTTTTCTTCATTATTAGCAAAAGCTCTCTGAATAAGCTAAATTGTATTTTATCCTATGCTTTCAGCTGTAGTTCTTTAACTCATACAGTTTGGTATTTCCTAGTAAATAATTAGTAACTATTTCCCTGCCTGTTGTTTCTCTTTTCATCAGTGACATCTCATGTAATCCTGTATTTCTATCTGGAGTTGATTTTTATTTTATGCCTTCAATTTACCTTATTTTACCAATGATAGACTTAAGTCATACCTTTTCATAAGTTAGTTTGTGCTTGTACATTATTTCAGGGTAACTAAGAAACAATGGCTTAATATGTAATGGTTTAATATTTTTTATATATAAATATATATAAACTATGTAAGAGATAAAGGCACTTTCAAATCTGTAACTTTGTATTCAGATACTTGCATTTTTAAAAGACCTTTAGACAAGAGGTTTATTGATTTAACAAGGTATTTTGAAACTTTTTGTATCATGTATCACATCTGGAAGGGCAACGTTACCTAGCTCACATTTTCAGATTCTGTCCAAATTAGCAAGTATTCTAATTTTTTAATCTGATATTGTTTTTGATATCATAGTTTGTGTTTATCTGAAGGGAAAGGATAACGGAATGCTACCACAACGAGAGGAAATGTTAATTTAGTTGTTCTGTTTCTGATCAAGAAAAGGATAGCCCTTTAGATGAGATTACCAAGTTTGATTTAGGGTGTGGTGTGATCAGAGTGGCTGAAAGGATGTTGTAGTGGGAGTGGAATCAAAATACTGGATTGCAACCAGAGGAAGAAAATGTCCCTTAAACTGCAGCTGCTTTCAGTAATTGATGACAGCAATGGGAAATAACATTACTAAGCTACTGTGTGTATTCATATTAGGCCTTAAAAAATTTCCCGCTGAAAACCTTTTTTCAGGCGTAAAAGTAATCAGCCTGTAAAAGACCATTACTTTTAGAATACTCATCAGATCATAAAGTACACAAAAATGACAAAATTACAGCATCATGGTTTCTTTTGCATTCTCAGTTCTGCATGAATACACCTTTGTGTTGTGATAACTTTTTTTTTTTTTAGAATTCTTCTGCAGATGCTTAAGATGAAAAGTAAATTTCCTTCCTCTGTTGTTGTGGTTGTGCTGTGTGTAATCCTGTATCGGTTTTGGTGCTTTTTATTCAGAATTGTCTCTGAACACAGACTCATTTCCTCTCAGATTTTTCTTGCATCATTTTTTATTCTAAGACACAAATTGCTTATATATTTTCAGAAAAAAAATTCCAAATTGAGGTAGTATTGCAAAACCCCTTTACAATGAGAACTAAGGCACACATTTAAAGAGGTCAAAAACATACACTAACTTTAGATGCACAGTTCAAGAAAAGTGGATCCTTATTTGTTGAAGTATTTAGCATTAAATGTCACATGTCCTAAGCTTACTGCTCATTGACTTCATTTTGAAAAGAAGTTATGGTGGATAATTTTGCATGTAATTTCTTTGACTTTTCCAAAAAACAAAAGCAGAAGTTCTGTTATGCAACATAAAGCTGACACTTCTATAAATCACCTGCAGGTTTGGAAATGTTAGGTCAGTCGTGTTGAATTTCATCACATGAACTTTTAAAGACTGTTGTAAGTTATAGGCTGTCTTCGTGACTATGGGTCAGCATTAGGAAGTGCTGAGTTATTTTATAGACTGGATTCACAGATGCTTATGCCAAATGAGAGACAGTAAGGCTCTTGTAGTTTGGATTCAGTCCCAAGGTCCAGCTCCAGCAAGCAGTGTCTTAGAGTGTCGTAAACCGTTTTATGTGTTTCCTGAAAGTGTCTCCTTTTTGGTCACCTTCCAAAAGTGTCCTTGTCCCAGAATTATCTTTTCCCTTCACCTGATTCCTTACCTCTCAACTACCCATGTCATACTAGTCTTTATTGAGGCTTTTTAAAGCACTCTCTGTCTCCTTTGCTCATCTATTTTGCTTCTACCAGCATATTTTTTCCCCAGGGATATCATGCTTTTTCCCCAAAGAGATCATGTTCTCCATTCCTACTTCAGCATCAGACCTGTATTTCTTTCATCCGTTATTATTTCTCCTGCATCCTGTTTTTCCTTCTACTCCTTTCTTTCTATTTGTACCCTCAGACTTCTTTATGTTTCCATAAATATTTGTCCACTGCATCACAAGGCTGAGTATAACATGAGCTCCCCAGCATCTCCCTTGACTGTTCTACATTTGGAGGAATATCATTAATTTTTCTCTCAAATTACCCAGAATGCATGCACATTTCGTGTGCTTTTATGTTGTAAGCATACACAATATTTTTTGCAAGCCATGCAGTCCTTAGGTACTTGTGTTTACCTTTGAATGATCTCTTGAGAAATTTTTGGCAGTTCCATTTCTGTCTTGAACCACTAGATGTGACTATTGGGAGCCAAAACTTGTAACTTTCAGGAGAATGGCTGCTGGGTTTAGTCCTTTTTTATTATTGGTTGGTTGTACTGGTCATTTAGCTTATAATATTCAAAATTGCAGTAAAGCATTCCTCAAATACCTGGAATTCTTAACTGAGGGTGTATAGTGTGGAAAAAAGTGAACGTGAGAAAACAGAGGCTTCAAGCTGCCAGTTGAAAATAAGACTTCTTTTCAAACTGGCTTGACTGTGATACCAAAAGTCCATTCTGTGTTACGAAAACAGTCACTGTGCTATTTCATTGTGAGCATGATGACAGCTGTCACTAGAATACTACCCAATAGAATGCTAGAAAATGCCATGCTACCAATAAATGACATTAATTGCTGAGAATTACTTGTATGAGAAGAAACCAAGTAAGTTGGATACCCTACAAACTATGTAAATTTGTAATGGCAATTTTGTAATGCCCTGTAAGGAAGTAATATCTTTTCTAGTCTCTCTTCATCTATGGCTCATGTTTTTGTTTAATGGAGAGATTGCTACAAAGTTTCTCTCAATTGTAGCCTCCCTATCTCAGTGGTTTGGTAGTTTCCTTTTACTTTTTTCTTATCCTTATATCCCAGCCCTGTGTTTTTCATCACTGGTTTCATAAGCAGTGGAGAAAAGCAGGAGGCACTCTTTACAACTTCAAGATAAAATCCAATAGTTTTAGGGTTTTTTTCCTTATTAAATATTCAGCTAAAAGGAGGGAAAGGCAAACTTTAAACAATAGAAAGCATTCAGCGCTTGGGTGTTTAAGTTTAGCCCTACATCAACACCAAAGGAATTCCTTAAAGACAAAAAATAAAATAAAATCATCCATCCTTAGTACTTGGTCTCATCTCTTTTTTTGAGAGAGAAGGAAAGACTGTTAGGAAGAATTAGATATGAATTGTAGAAGGGCCATTTTCATTTGGGAGTGACTTCCTTCTGTGCTTTTCTTCTATCGCATTTTTAATTAAAAAAAACCCACCAAAACAACAAACAAAACATATTTGAATTAATGCAACAGTATGACTTAGTATTTTTAGCTAGCAAGTGTTCGACACCATCAATTATGTTACAAAGGAACTACGTGTATGAGCAAATGGGGACTATAGCAAAGAATGTATTGTGCGCGAGTAAATAATAGAAGTAAGGGAACTACACAGATACAAGAAAGATGGAAATCTAGCCAGTGTATTTACTATCAATTAAATGCTAAACTTTGTCAGCTTTGTTTGATGCTTTTTCAGCTCAGCTTCTCCTGAGCTGTTTCATGACAACATTATCACCAGATTTTTTTAGCTGTTGGAAGTTGAGTTTACAAATTCATATAAATAATGGAATTTCTCTTAAATGCTATGTTCTTGTTTCTACAGTGGAGAAAGTTGCATGCAAGAATTTCACTCTGGGTTTCTCTCTTTTCAGACCAGTGTGTGGAATCAGAGGGAAAACTCTTATAATTAATCTGCCAGGTAGCAAGAAAGGGTCACAGGTAAGATGTGTTCTTACTAATTTGCTACTGAGGACCCACAATGAATACCTCCCATTGTTCTGAATGGTAGAAAGTACCCACTGCAATAGATTTTATGAAAGTGACTTAAAATGCCTGTTCGTGTAACTGAATGCACAATCACTCTCAGTCAGCAACAGTACAATTCTGATCTGATTTAAGGTACTGTGTGACCAGGACATCATTACATGTAGTGCACTGAGCAGTCACTGTAGCAGACAGTGCTAAGGAAGAATCTAATGGTCTCTTACAGTTCTTCTATAGTCAGCTTCTATCTAAACCCTGTGTTGTCTACAGCTTCCATGAAACCACTGTTTTTCAAACAAAAGTAGTACACCTACTATATGGTAGAACTTGCTGTAGTACAAAGTTTTCCTGATTTTGGTTGGCAAGAGAGGAAAAAAAGGCACATCATTTTTAAGAGTTTGAGGATTTTTAAAACCTTTTGGATATAGGTGTCAGACTTTACACCCTTCATACAGCTTGTTTTCTTCCTGCATTTTTCTCAGTTTGGACAGAGAAGTTAGTCTTTATATTTTCATTCATGCATGTTTTCTGACTGTAAAACTGCAAGAAACACAATTAAACATCAGGAGGATTTTTTTTTCTTTTTTGGTGTTAGACTAGACTTTCCAGTGCTCTTTTTGTGTTGTTGGCTGATAGATCCAGAAAAACAGCCTTCTCCATGCTGCTAAGCTGAATAGTGGACTGTACAAGCTGATATAAAACTGCTAAGGTAGATCCCCTATCAATCATGAGAACTTATTTCTCCAAGGCTCAAACTATGTTAAAAAATGTCTTTATCTCTGGCTTCTAATCAATGCACACCTGGTAGTTTACCAACATCATCTGAACCGGTAGTACCCAGCCACAGAGGAGACTACTAAAGTGTTTGGCAGTACAGCCCTGAAGTCACTGTTGCTTGAAAGACTTCTGTCTGGAGATAAGTAAAGAATGTTTATGTGGGCTGTCACTTGGAAGTTGAAGAAGAAATGTTTTGAATACTATTGTCTTAAGCAGCCATCACAGGTTTTCAGATACATTGTCTACATCTTTAAGTTCAAGGATTCAGTATGCCCTCCTATGATTCTACCATTATCATAGAATCATAGAATGGTTTGGGTTGGAAGGGACCTCTGGAGGTCATCTAGTCCAATCCCCCTGCAGTGGGCAGGGACATCCCCAACTAGATCAGGTTGCCCAGAGCCCTGTCAAGACTCACCTTGAATGCCTCCAGGGATGGGGCCTCAACCACCTCCCTGGGCAACCTGTTCCAGTGTCTCACCACCCTCATGGTGAGGAACTTCTTTCTAATATCAAGTCTAAATCTCCTCTTCTCCAATGTAAAACCATTGCCCCTTGTCCTTTCACTCCAGGCCTTTGCAAACAGGCCCTCTCCAGCCTTCTTGTAAGTTCCCTTTAGGTACTGGAAAGTCACTAGTAGGTCCCCTGGAAGTCTTTTCTTTTCCAGGCTGAACAATCCCAGCTCCCTCAGCCTGTCTTCATA
>VWZO01016476.1:0-89443 GCA_013396975.1 Bucco capensis | reverse complement strand
CACAGTATCGTAGAAAGTCACTAGGTTTGTCAAACAGGATCTGCCCTTATTGAAGCCATGCTGACTGTCTCTGATCACCTCCCTCTCCTCCATGTGCCTTATCAGACCTTCTAGGAGAATCTGCTCCATGATTTTCCCAGGCAGGTGAGGCTAACAGGTCGCTAGTTCCCAGAGTCCTCCTTTACACCCTTGTTGAAAATGGGTGTGACATGCCCCTTCTTCCAATCACTAGGGACTTCACCTGACTGCCAGGACTTCTCAAATATTATTGAGAGTGGCTTTGTGTCTACATCAGCCAATTCTTTTAGGACTCTGGGGTGCATCTCATCAGGTCCCATAGACTTATATATGTTCACGTTCCTCAGGAGGTCACAAACTTGATTTTCACATAGAGCGGGTGGGAGTTCACTGCCTTGGTCCCAACCTTGTGGATTTTTAACTTGGGAGGTGTTGGGAGAGAGGTTGCCAGTGAAGACAGAAGAAAAAAAGTTGTTGAGAACCTCAGCCTTCTCCTCGTGTGTTGTTGTTAGTTCTCCATTTTTGCTCTTCAAAATTGTTTTTTTGACCTTCCTTTTTTCATTGATGTACCTGTAGAATTCCTTCTTGTTATTCTTTGCATCCTTTGCTAAGTTGAGCTCTAGCCATGCATTAGCCTTCCTGACTTCATCTCTACACCATCGGGCAACATTTTTATACTCTTCCCAAGATCCCTGTCCTTGCTTCCACTGCCTGTGTAGTTCCATCTTGGTTTTTAATTTGACCAGCAGGTCTTGATTCAGCCATGCAGGTCTCTTCCCTTTCTTACCAGATTTCTTACACCTGAGGATTGAGAGCTCTTGTGCTCTATGGAAAGTGTCCTTAAAGATCTGCCAGCTCTGTTCTGTTTTCTTGTGCTTGAGGACCGTTTCCCAGGGTATCCTGCTGAGTAACTCTTTAAAGAGCTGCAGTTTTGCTTTTCTGAAGTTCAGGGTCCTGACTTTGCTTCTTGGCTGATTAGTGTCCCTCAGGACTGTGTAGTCCACCAGTGCATGATCACTGCAGCCCAGGGAGCTTCCAGTCTTGAGATCCCTGATGAGCTTGTCTGCATTTGTGATCAGTAGATCAAGTATTGCACCCCCCGGGTAGGGGTGTCTATTTCTTGTGTTAGGAAGTTCTCATCCAGACTCTCCAGGAGCCTTCTGGATTGCCTACTGCTTGCTGTGTTGTTTTTCCATCAAATGTCGGGGTGGTTGAAGTCCCGCAGCAGGACAAGAGCCTGTGAGCCTGATGCCTCCTATAGCTAGAGTAGGAATGCTTCATCAACAGACTCCTCTTGATCTGGAGGCCTGGAGTAGACTCCAACCACAAGGTTTCCCTTGTTACCTTGATCTCTAATTCCTACCCATAAGCTTTCAACTTGCTCTTGGCTATTCTTTAGAGCCTTTTTAGCAAATCTAATGAGACTCTGTAATTGAAAAGAAATTAAAAAGCCTAGAAAACATAAAACAAGCATTGGAGAATGGTGGGTCAGGAATATACCTACTTGAAAGTCTTCCAGTGATGAGTGGGAAGTCATACAGATGTCTATGTATTTAACACAGCAGTGGGGCTCACATCTCAGAGCACTAGTGCGCCAGTAAGAATATCTCTTTAGAAGTCTATAGTTCTTTTTTTTTTAATTATGAAAGAGGTGCAATAGCCTACAACCTCTAATGGGGTTTGTTGAGTTCAATAGCACTCCTAACATTATTAGATACAGAAATTTCTGCCCTGAGGCATTTTCTGCCCTGAGGTATTCTGACTGTGAAGACAGGTGTATTGAAGAAAGAGGATTAAGAAAAGAAATGAAAAAATGTTAACAAGTATTTTAACAATATTTTGATATAAAGTAATAAAAACGGTAATTCTACTGGAAGATAAAAAAGGCATATGATTTCATTATACAAGCAAGCTTTTTATAAAGTGATTATTTATTTGTTCCTGTCATGATAATATTCTGCTCTCACAACTTACTTTAATATGAAACGTCTTTATCAGATTTCAGGAAAGATTTTTAAGATGAATAGTAAAGAAAATTGTTCCATAACAGGCTTGATCTCAAGAACCAAGTAGGATGAATTGTTACCTGGAATATCTCTCTTTTGTGACTTGCTAATTTCCTTTCCATCATATTAATACGATCATATAAGAAGCTTATATAAAGCTGTGAAATTGCATCAGTATGCATATTTGATTAAAATAATATTTAAATATTAATAGAAAACGGAACCAGCATAAATGCTCCATCTCAAAAATGGACACAATGCATGCCAGAGAATATTTGTGTGGCATGTACCACTGAATCACAATCTATAGAACGCTTCCAATTTTGTGTTGTTCTGGTCTGTTTTCTTTTAGCCTTGCGAAAAGTACTTAATATTATGAAAAGAGGGCAAAGTGTGAAATTACCAAATGCTCATTGAAATAATTTTGTCTATATAAATTTTCGTAATTGTACAAATATCTGCCTGAAACAATGAGTTTTGCAAGTAACAAGAGCTTTTAGAGTACTTACTGGGAACCTATTCATCAACAGTCAAGGCAACTAGGCTTTATTTCAGTGGTAGGAGTGAAGAACATGTTTCTCTTATGAGTTAATCATTAGTGTACTTTTTCATGATTATTGGTCCATTCACAGATTGTTGTCCTTGTTTACCACTTACCTGAGGTCTGTTTTTTTACTGAAGTAATGATGGTTGTATCCTTCATTATTTTAAACCACTTTTAAATTAATACTCTGGAGGCACAGTAACTCAGCTTTGCAATTTCATTAGAAATTGTAATTCTTAATATTAAGTTTGCAAACATTTTAATATATGTTCATTATAACAGCATCTTATGCTCATCCAGTTCACTCCAGTTCTTCAGAGTGCCAAATTGAATGTTTAAAGAATTTAGAAATCTATGAAGTAGTCTGACTTTCCATTACTCTTAAAGGAGCAACTGAAAGGTGGATTCTTAGAAGCTTTGAGGAGATAGTGTTTGCGAGTCATGTTTTTGACTTAAAAAGTGGCTTATATAAGCACAAGTAAATTCTCATGGATGGTTTGCTCTTTATTTTGTTCACATAGCCGTTTTTATTTATTGAAAATATTTGTTACAATATTATCGTGAATGATTATCTGGATACTGTAAATGTTGTAATAAAATTTTTAAAATTTTCCTTACACTTCAAACAAAACTGAAGATGAAGTGCAACCAAAGGAATCATGTCAGCTTTCTCTGTTAGCTTGTATGTTCCCTAACTGCACTGCCATGGCAATTCAGTCTTGTGACCATGCCATCATTTTCCAATAATTTAATGTTTATATGTGTCTGCTCAAATGACATGAAGAAAAATCTTTACTAAGGTGCCTGGGAGGAGAATGAGACACAGTAGTCATAAACCAAAGATGGCACATTCCAGCTGGATGAAAACAGAATTAAGGGAAAAAAAGAAAAAAAAAGGAAACTAAAATAAAAAAGGAAATCTTTTTGAGGGTAATTAAACAAAGAACAGGTTTCCAGAAAGGTTGTAGAATCTGTTCTTGGATTTTTTCAGGACTTTACTGAACAAAGCCCTAAGCAACCTGTCTGAATTTCATATTAACCCTGATCTGAGCAGAAGCCCGATCTACATGATGTTTTGAGGTTGCTATTTGATTTGATGAAATACTAGAATATTTTAGCAGCAAAGGTGCTAAAGGCATATGCCCATTATGGAACAGGAACGGTTACACGGCCTGTGTGGTTTTGCTTTCTCCAGCCATATAAAATAAATTTTCTCATTGTTTTTAGGATCACAGAGCAAGGTGAGATTTGGAAAGTAGATTATGACCGATTTTTTCTGAGTTGCATAAAATTATTATGACATCAGTGTTTTATGTATATATGTATATATATATAGGCTTAAAGTCAATGAATTAAAAAAGGATATAATTCTATAAAAGTACAGTTATGGAAACGCTTATGAACTGTTCTCTAATTGTGAAGGAACATAATAGGTACGATATGAAGGTAATATCTCTGCAGGGATAAAGTTAATGTTTTTATTCTGTGTTTTTGTAGCATTCTGCCAACTGCTGTGAGCTGGTTTCTGTATTATATATTCATGAAAATTTAACTCTTGTTTTCTGAAGTTTTAATCCAATATGAGCTTAATTATGGTAGCCCTGTTGTACAACTTAATATATTTGCATTAAAATCAAAAATATATAGTCTCCAGTTCTCTTTCTGAGTTTGCTTTTTGCCCTCTATAAGCAACTGCATAGGGCATTTAAGGTTTTATTTATGATCAGGTGAAAAGACACATCTAAATCCCAAATATGTTTTAAGAGTAAATCTGAAAAATCCCTATTTACATCTGCAGGTAACTTTTCATAGTCATTTCTCTTCTTGTTGTGCATAGGAATGCTTTCAGTTTATACTGCCAGCCCTACCTCATGCCATTGATCTTCTGCGGGATGCCATTGTAAAAGTAAAGGAGGTACACGATGAGCTTGAAGATCTACCTTCACCACCACCTCCTCTTTCTCCTCCTCCAACCACCAGCCCTCACAAGCAGACAGAAGACAAAGGAGTACAGTGTGAGGAAGAGGAGGAAGAGAAGAAGGATAGCGGAGTTGCATCAACAGAGGACAGTTCTTCTTCACATATAACGGCAGCAGCCATTGCAGCTAAGGTTAGTCTGGGTTGTTTCCCCAGGAGACCCTATAGTTTCTATCTCAGATACTTTCCACCCCTATGCATTTGCATGTTAAGACTATACATTGATGTCTGTGTGGTCAAACAGGTGTATTTTAGGTACAGTTTGTAGAAATACAAATTCATAAAAGTACATGAATCCATAGGTCATTTCAAATTTCAGTGGGAGATACGATTTACTGTCTCGGTAATAACGTGGTTTTTGTGATACCATTCTGATGTGACAGACTCCTCCAGTGGGTGACATATTAAGGAATGGCAACAACATTTTCTAAACTATAATATCTACTTTGAAAAGAAAATGTCGGCCTCAAAAAACATTGATAAAGAGTATGACAGATAGGTAGCAGGTTAAGTAATAAGGTGTCCAGACTACTGTATTCTAATGTGCATGACCACATAAGAGATGTGAAATCCTGGCACAAAACTAAATATCATATTGTCTTTATAGCCTTGCTTTAGCCAGTTATCATAGATCAACTTTACTCAAACCAAAATAATACATTTGAGATGACAAAAGGAAAAAAAAAGAAAAAACAGAGAATGCAAATTAATTCAGTTCAAATTCTTAATGTTTTGCAAAAAATATTGTATTATTTGAAGCAATATATAAATATTTACCTCAATTTTATGTCTTCAGGTTTCAAATGGATAGAAAATGTATTCCTATGTGTTTGGAAAGATTTTTTTTTCCAAGCTGCTTTGTTCTATATTTATGCCACAAATTTTGCTTTGAATTCCTATTATGAGAATTGAAAGTCTAAGTAATTCAAAAATATACTAAACAATTTCTAAACCAAAGCAGCAATGTTCTAACTCCAGAAATGTGAATTCAGGTCTGAGACATCTTGACATTTCTAAGACAGCTGCAGCTGGAGATCATCTCCTCATGTACAGAAAACCCTGATTACATATATCTTTACAGGGATCAATTAAGGTAATTATCACTTGCAAATTTCAGGTTTTATTCATGCAAATTTTAAATTGTTTGTTTTCTTTTGATATAGGCAAAGTTAAATAATATGTGCAATTTTTAAAGGCAGAAAATGCCTGAGATCTAAACTTGCTATATTCGTATGAGTTTGGCATTTCAGTATCACACCTGTTTTCGCCTCATGCCCTTGTGGTCATTTGCTTGTACAGTTTCACGTTTCCCTATCACTGTATTCATAGCTGTTATGTGTTGTGCATTAGAAGCATCCATCCTACACCAGTTCAGCTGTTATCATGGCAAAAGGTGAACAGCCCATCCCTGGTCTCATCAGTTATTGCCATCACGCAGCAGGCAGTGCAGGAGAACCGGTAAGAGACACTTCCAAGAGGCTTTTGCACTAACAGTAGCTTAAAATACACTGCCTGCCTCCTAGTCTACTATGTGAACAGACAGTGTTACTTATTTTCTTCTAATACATCAGTGCTGTCTTTTAGAGAACATGCTACAGAAAATATCCTGTTTAAGACACAGGGCTAAACAAGGTAAAGTTTGTGTGCACTGTCAGTTTGAATCATTTGGCTGCTGAGATAACCATTGCTATAAAGCCTGTGTTTCTGTTTAGTCATCAGCTTTATCATCTAATATGGTCAATCATTGAAAATAAAATGATCTCCTAAAATTACTGCTTTGGAGCTATGAAATTTTAGTAACTTTTTGTGCTTCATTTGCCTTGCTTTGCTTCTTTTTATTTCCCCCTCAATTGTTTGTTTGTTAACATAACACAGCACTGGGTGTTCATAGTTAGCTTCATCACTTGCAATTTCTCCCTTATTTTTGTATTCTGTTTAGAAGTAGAATTTCTCAAAAACAGAAGAAACAACTTGAGGAGTCAGGATGCAATGGACTTATAAATTACTGGATTTTAGTGAATAGTAGGCAACTATGTTAATGAAAGGTAGAAAGGGCGTTGTTTATTACAACCCAAAGGTTATAAGTCGGGCTTTAACAAATACTACACTTTATTTAGAGTCTCCCAAAGGTTTAGTCTGTGCTTGAATCAAGATAGAATAATGGCTACAGTATCATCAGGAATGAAACGTAATTTACTTTATTCATAGCTGTAGATTAGAAGAACCTAAGGAATATAGTTGTCCTAGAGAGACTTCTTGTGCTGTCTGACCCATTCATTCAATGTCAGCCAGCAAATTGGATGTAAGTTCTTAAGAAAATATGTCACTAGGTTTGGTGACTAGAGACTTCACTTTCTTGTTCCCTTAGGCAAATAGTAATTTAAACCATCAATCAAATATCGTAATACTTCATATGTTTAAAATGTAATGACCGTGGCTCTTGAAAAGTCACTCAGGAAATATGTAGGCTTTAAAGTTCAGACACCTGATGGTAAAGTTATATTTGTGCATATACATACGTACACATGCATTTATTCCAATAATTTCTTTTTTATGAGTTGATGTTACTAAACTAGAATTTACACCATATTCTTCCGTATCAGTGTAACAATGAATTCAGCCTCTGAAGCACACTGTTTAGCTGTCATCCTGGCTTCTGTGCCCTTTGGCAAATTACTCTTGATCTGTTGTTTTATGTATTCTATAATCCAAATCAGATCTTCAAATTCAGAGCAGGAGGTGGTTAGTTTTTCGGAGGGTGGTTGTTTTCTGTAAGCTATCCTTTCTCTTGTTTTAAGATATTTCTGCTCTTGTATTAACAGCCATAGTAATTACCATCTATATTTATTTAGTAACTCATCAGTACTCTCTATCTTGTTCTAGTCCTGGGTATAAGTGAATAAAGAGATTGTATATTTTCCTTTTCCCCCCCTCTTGTCAACACTGAGTTGTTTTATCTGAAAATACATATTTAAACCAGTATAAAAGTACTTCTGGAAAAGGTCATGTCAGATAAAAATTGTAGAAGTAATGGCTGATGGATATGGTGGATGTCTTTCTTTGTCACTTCATTCATTTCTCATTCATTTCTTTCTGTGTCAGTATATTACAGCAGGTTTTCCACTCCAGCAAGTGCAAACAGAAAATATTTTCATTGAACTTAACAGGTTTTTTTCTACCTCATTTAGAGTTTTGAGACATTTACCCTCTGTTAAATTTGTGACATCATAAATGCTTAAAGTGTGACTTTATGGAAGTTTATAAAAAAAAACCAACCAATTGTCCAAACCACCCTTCTTTTTTGCAGATTTTCAAGCTCTAGGAAACACAGAAATTTCTCATGGGTTTATCAACCTGTTTAACACGGTTAATGAGAAGCTTTTGAACAGAGACTTAGATTGCCTAAATTTCATTTTAAAAGGAAATAAACTTATTAAAAGTGGGTGAGAAAAATGAGACATTCTCCATACATATCTCATAATGTATATGCATAGAAATACCAATCATATTCTATTGTCCCTTTCACTTAAAGAGCATTATGTAGCCATTATAATTTTTTAATATATTTGTTTATGCAATATACATGTTACTGCCTTCTCTGAAATCAGCAGGTTGTAGTCATTTAAGGAGAATACTGGTGCTGGTTTTAGCAATACAACACACTCTGCTGTCATATTAGAGAAATAAACCTTGAGAACAAAATCTGTAGCTGAACTAAAATCAGTGAGGTTTTGTGTCTGCAAAAGCTATCAAGATGAAACTTCAAGTTCTAGATAGGATTATGTATGGATTGTTTTATGGCAATTATATTTTCTGTAAAGGTAGCCATTAGGGAATAATTCTCATTGAAATGAAATGCCTGTAATCACCTTTTCCCTTTATCTTCAGCTCCCATTTCTGATTAATACCCTGGCTGAAATTTTTTATGAAATTAAAATTTTTTGACAGGCAAAAAAAACTACTTCACATGTAGTTCACTGGAATTGTCTCAGTCACTTCATTGCAGAGAGAGAGTTTTTGTTCTGAAAAAGGTATTATTGGATGAAATTTTAGAAGCAATGATTGATGGATGTCGTGGATAGAAAAAAAAACAACAACAAACAAACACAAAAGAGCCCAGTTATTTGCCTGAAGGGATGAGACAATATGTAATATCTGGTTACACTAGAGTAACCAGAGTAAACCCTGGGAGAACTAAATATAGGTATCATTTGCAAAAGCAATACTGTGTTTGTGTTGTCGGATCTTGGAGCATGCAGAAGAGCTAATCGAGCCATACACAATCATAACAAAGTGTGTGCACCTTTTATCAGAGGAGGGTAAAGGAAAGGTGTCTTACTTGAAGACTTTAAACTATTCTTTCTTTTGTTGTCTTACTTTGTTTTATGCCTTTATCAAAATTAATATTCTGCTGTATTTTCCTTGGTCATGGAAATTAAAAGAAAGCATTAAAAGTTATAGGTAGTATTGGAGCTGTGACAATATAAAACGTAGGGATGTCAGCTGGTTTTTTTGTATGTTTAACATCTTTTAAATGGGATTTCAGGAGAAAAAAAAGAAGAGAAATGGCGCTTCTGCCTACAAACTGTTTGCATGATCAGAAAAAAAAATCATTGTCCATGTTTACCTCTATTTATAGTACATCTCTAAGATGCCATGTGCAATTCAGAATACTCCAAGTAGCAGCCAGTGTAGGGACTTTTTCAGGAGAGGAAGATATCCCCAGCATAATCAGCTGTAGTGAAGAGCAACTCTACTGACTTCATAATTTATGGTAGAAATTGCAGCACAAGTTCCTTAGCCTTGAAAGATCCTCTGAGGAAAATTTTCTTTATAACTGCTGATGGAAGTTGCCCAGCAAAAAATACTGTCAGTCTAGAAACATGGAAGTGGAGCAGAAGGCAAGCAGTTGGTGGCACACTGAGTACAAAATCTGTTTCCACACAATTTATAAGTAGGTTATAAACATGAGAAACTCTGTATGGAAGAGGGTTTGTGGTGAAAATAATATCCCTTTGATATAAACCAGTATCTCTAAGTCAAGGTTGCTAAGTTAGAAATAAATCATTATTTAAAGATGGGAACCAAGGAAGTTTAGGGGGGTAAATGACATAAAAAAAGTACTTAATTACCTGAGTCTTTAAGTTTTAATTTTAGCTGCGCAGAGACAAGCAACAAAGCTGTCTTAATATCCTAGTGCTGGTACTAAGGATGCAGCAGAGGTCAAAAGCTAGGATTCTAGCTCACTCCCGGAAGAGGTAACTTTCCAGTGGCTTCTATTTGCCTTGAAGCATTACTAGGCAAGGATACTCGAAATGCCTAGATGCAGACTGGTTATATCCTCTCCATTTAAAAAAATCCTGACTAGAAATATCCCATGTTAGTGGTTTGACTTGTCACTGAATCTCTATTTCCTGCTCCCTTTTATTGTCTGCTATAGCCATTTCCCCCAAACGTGGGGATTCTTTTTGTAGTTCTTTTGGAACTTGAACATCGGGCTGCGCTAAGAAGTTCTTAATAAGGAGAAAGATCTTAAAATGTGTGTGTATATATTCGTTCAAAGATCCGTATTTCTACATTTTTAGGTTTGTTGTTATAGAAATTGAATTGCAGGGAGTAAGAGCAATCTGATCTGGTGAAAGTGCTGCCTGTGGAAAAGGTTAAAGTCATGAAAACAAAATCAGAATAAGCCTTTGTAGAGAGTGTGTTATAGCAGAATATCTACTGCATTTTGTGTTGTAGAACTTAAAAAAAACAAAACAACAAAAATCATGTTAAAGTATCAATCTGGTCAGTTATAAAGCTGGGCCAAAATACTGCCATAACAAGAAGAAACAGACTTTCTAAGACTCAATTTATTAAAGCTAAGAGAAGTTTTCTTCTTAAATGCATTCTTCTACCTCTTCTCTTTGGAAATGGTGAATGCAACTGAAGAGAGAGAAGATAAAAAAAGTGGTAAGTTCACTTTTACAACTGAAAATAAGACCAGTTTCTTACTGTTGTAAGTTGATGTAATTCCATTTATTTTTCTTATTAATATCAGCTAAAGGATCTGTTCCTAAAATTCCAGCTTAGAAATAGACTCATAGATTCATAAAATGGTTTTGGTTAGAAGGGTCTTTTAAAAGTATCTAGTCCAACCTCCCTGATGCAAGCGGGGGCACCTTATAACCAGATCAGGTTGCACAGAATCACATCCAACCTGACCTTGAATGTTTCCAGAGATGGGGCTTCTACTACCTCTCTTGGCAACCTGTGCCAGTGTTCCACCACCCTCATTGTGAGAAAGTTCTTCCTTATAGCTAGTCTAAACCTTCCCTCTTTTAGTTTAAAACCATTACACCTTGTCCTATTGCAACACGCCCTACTAAAAAGACTATCCCCATCCTTCTTATAGGCCTCCTTTAAATACTCATAGGCTGCAGTTAGGTCTCCCTGGAGCCTTCTCTTCTCCAAGCTGAACAACCCCAGCTCTCTCAGTCTGTCCTCATAGGAGAGGTGTTCCAGGCCTCTTATCATTTTTGTGGCCCTCCTCTGGACCCACTCCAACTGGACCATGTGTTCTAGTGCTGAGGACTCCAGAGCTGGATGCAGTACCCCAGATGATGTCTCACCGGAGCAGAGTAGAGGGGCAGACTCACCTGTCCCAACCTGCTGGCCACACTTCTCTTGATGTGGCGCTGGATATGATTAGCTTTCTGGGCTGTGAACACACATTGCTGACTCATGCCTAGCTTTTCATTAATCAGTACCCCCAAGTCCTTCTCCACAGGGCTGCTCTTAATCCCTTAATCCCCCAGCACGTATTGATACCAGGGATTGCTCCAACTCAGGTGCAAGGCCTTGCACTTGGTCTTGCTGAACCTCATTAGGTTCACACGGGCACACTTTTCAAGCTTTCCCAGGTCCCTTTGGATGGCATCTCATCCCTCAGGCATGTCAACTACACCACTCAGCTTGGTGTCATCTGTAGACTTGCTGAGGGTGCACTCAATTCCACTGTCTATGTTATTGATGAAGACACTAAATGGCATTGGTCCAAATACAGACCCCTAAAGGACACAACTTGTCACTGGTCTTCATCTGGGCATTGAGCTGTTGACCACCACCCTCTGGATTCGACCATCCAAACATTCTTCATCCACCAAACAGTCCATCCATCAAATTTACATCTCCAATCTAGAGAGAAGGATAGTGTGGGAGACCATGTCAAAGGCCTTACAGAAGTCCAGATAGATGACATCTGTAGCTTGTGCCCTGTTCACTCATGTAGTTACCCTATCATAGAAGGCCACTAGGTTGGTCAGGCAGGACTTGCACTTGGTGAAGCCATGCTGTGTGTCTTAAATCATCTCCGTGACCAGCATGTGCCTTAGCATAGACTCCAGGAGGATCTGTTCCATGATCTTCCCAGGCACAGAGGTGAGGCTGACAGGTCGGTAGTTGCTAGAGTCCTTCTCTCTACCCTTTTTGAAAATGGGTGCAATGTTTCCCTTTTTCCAGTGACCAGGAACTTCACCTGACTGCCAGGACTTTTCAAATTATCATGGAGAGTGGCTTGGCAGCTACATCAGCCCATTCTCTCTGGACTCCGGGGTGCATCTCATCAGGTCCCAGAGACTTAAGTATGTTTGGGTTCCTTGGGTGGTCACAAACCTGATCCTCTCTTAGAGTGAGAGGAACAGTGCCTGTCTTGCAGTCCTTCCACTTAGGAGGTGTGAGAAGAGAGATTGCCAGTGAAGACGGAGGCAAAAGAGTTGAGTACCTCAGCCTTCTCTTCTGTTGTTAACCAGTTGACGTGTCATGTTCATCAGGGGTAATATGGTTTCCTAGCTGGCTTTCTACTACATTGGGGGTTTTGTTTTTTGTTTTTTTTCCTTCAGAATGCATTTTAAACCAAATACTGGCTTTGGATTGTGATTTCTAGTGCTTTTTGCCTGTACTTCCCCCACAGAGACCTGTAGCTTTTGCAGCACAAACCTTACATCAAGATTTTCATAGCTGCATTGAAGTCTACAGTACATGGAATGAAGAGTATTTACTCACTGCATGACATTTCTAATGAGAAGTTTTCTCACTGCATGACAATTCTTCAGAAGGGCTCAGTCATGGCTAATAAATGGTCTTCTGCTCAGAATATTGTCCCCTAGTTAGAGAACAGGAAGTTTGCCTCCCTTTAGCTGCAGTAGAAAACACTGTTGGTTTCTACAGTTGTTTGGTTTGAAACAGAAGTTTAAGAGGAAAAACATTACTTTCTTATTATTTCCTGTTGCCCTATGTCTGATTTGTAGGTTTTTTAGGACAAATAGATGTTCTATGTCAGTTCAGTTAGAATATGATCTTATATATTTGCTAGGTATTTGGTACTGAAATTATGAGAACATGCCATTAACCACTGTCAGCGCTGAGGATGAGAAGGTGTGCAAATAGAGGAGTGAAGTATTCCTATGTTTTTCATGTTAGGTTTTGAGTAAGTTTGAAATACAATATATACAATATATATACAATATATTTTTACTATTAATTCTATCTCTTTTCTTTTTAAGATTCCAGATTCCATCATCTCTCGTGGTGTTCAGGTGCTCCCACGTGATACAGCATCCCTCAGTACTACTCCTTCAGAATCTCCTCGTGCCCAGGCCACCTCTCGTCTCTCCACTGCATCCTGCCCAACACCAAAAGTAAGTAAATTTGTGCCTTGCAAGCTCCATACTCAGACATATAATCTATTAGGGTAATGTATTGCCTCTGCTGAACGAGATTGGTTTGCATGCAAGGGCTGTATCATTCTAAGTAACAGATAAATGCAAGACAGTATAGTTCAGTCCATGGGTACTGTTGCACAATTTAATATGTGAGTCCACCAACATGTTACAGTTCCTGAAGTTTCCTGCTCTCTCTTGCAATATCAATCATGAATATGGAATTGTTAACACCTTGAATGTCTTTAATATCCCCAGGAACATAGATAATCCTGCCACTGAGTAACGTTAAGCAAGTAGTATTTTGTTGACAAAATGCATGTGCAAATTTCTAGCCTGGGCTGGGGCAATTCTGTGCCTCACTTTAGTATTATTCAGTTTAAGACACAAATCAACTGGTTTTGCTGAAACTTGGATATTTGCTGCCTGACATTTGGAACAAAAACCAGCCTAAATTGAACAGAAAGAAAGTTTTAATGCCAACCTTGTGGGATTATTATTTAGTTTTTACTGATTAAGATATGCTATATAATCATTGAGGTGAACTCTACTATGTTCTCTTTTTGTCAAACTGTAAACAGTATAATCAAAACCTAAGTGAATTGACCAGTGGCGAGGCCTGTAATGTCTACCTTTTTAGCAAGATTCCTTCCAGAAGAAGAAAACTCTGTCTGAATTCACTTTTTGTGTTCACATCACAAAGATCTCTCTGTGGCACCAGATGCTGACATAGTAATAGACCCATAGCAGATGGTAAACAATCACATTCTTCCTCTTCTAATTCATGGTCCTTGAAGATTTTTCTGCTTCCTAAAGTGATTGCCAGCATGTGCTAGTTCTTCTTTCCCGCTGTCTCATTCTTCTCTGTCAGCAAACAAGATTTATTGGCAACCACCCATAGAAATGCTTTGATTTAGCCTATGGAATTGTTTTATGTGGTACTCGCCTTCACTGTAATAGAATCAAAATTATTCTTATGGACACTATACTTAAACTTCATTATAAAGTCTACTTTTCTTAAGAAGATGTTCAGTGAATTCTGTCTGCAAGCGACTCCATTTTTTGCTACAAAATTAACACTTGTCTGATGGCTTAAACAGTAAAAACGCAGAGCTTATTGCATTAGAACACTCAGAGCAGAAAAGCAATATGAAACATAGAAATTCCACTGAGTTTTATGCCTATTAACAAAACAAAAGTGTCCAAAGAAAACCAAAGGAGAACTAAAACAGGCATTAAAAAGAGGCAGAGCTAAGAAATAAATCTAGATGAGGCCTGTATAATTTCAGGAAGGTTGTCTACAATGGGAAGGAGTAACACTTACCTGTTGTGAAGAAGAATGCACTCCTCTAGACTACCTTCAAAGATTCAGAGATTGCAGAAGGAAACTACAAGAACTTTGAAGCAGATTAAAAATATGAAAATCTTGTTTGGTAAATGAGTTGAACTGAGCTCTTATAATAAGTGGATCATGCTTTGGTATTTCATGTTAAACCTTGTCTTTCAGGTGTTACTGCAAAATCAGGTTTTGTTCAGAATGTGTTACATCACACCACTTTTATAACAGAAATCGCCATGCAGCATCTAACTAGTCTAGCTTTTCTGTGATGTCTTTCGAAAGTGGGTGGTACAAGCTGATACAGTGAAAGATCTAGGAAAGTCCAACTGGAAAATAAACTTGAAGTGTGATCTTACCTATTTGTATTACCTAGATGTTGGAATTTGCACAAAAGTGTAAGCTTCTTTGCCACTTGGAGAGCTCTTAATTCATTTTACTTATTACTTTTATAAAACCCAAACTACTCATCTTTTGTTCAGTCCTTTTCAGTACCCTCAAGTTCTCAAACATCACCTGAATTTGTCAAGAAATGTGGTCCATTCATACTCTTCAAGATTGTCTGTATGTCTAAATATCTTCTCTTACTCTGTTTTCCTCCTGGATTCTGTTTTCTAATAATGCAATATGAATTAAGTTTACACTGGACGTCTTGATCCACACAGTAGAGAGAGTAAGGATAAATCATACTTCAGCATCCAGTTGATATTCCAGGGTGGGTTTTTTTTCTTCTTTATTCCACAAGTGTGTATCTTTTCAATATTCTCAGTTGCTGGTTTAGGAATTCATTTCAGGGCTACAAAACAGGTATCTATGAATTGAAAAAACAGTTTAGTTTTCTTTGATTATACAGATTTTTTGAGTGGTGGTCTTGCCATAGAGCCTAGTGGCACTATATTTCCATATTTACATTTATTCTGTTATGCCATTTTCTTGTTATGCCTTTTTTGTCCTACATGTACATGAACCCTTACATCTCTCTTGATGAATTTGCTGGGTGGCAGAAAGTTTTGTGTATCTCCAAATAAAAAAAAAAGACAAGCTTCTGCAATGAGAGGAGCATCTCTATTGAATGAATTTAAGTAGCAGGTTACTAATGCATGGGGTATTGGAGAGAACTCTTTGCCTTTATGTAGTTACAATTTTTAAAACCTAATATTGTTTATATATACTAGCAAGTCATGTAGGCAAAATGCAGTATTTCATTTTAGATTTGCTTTACTGTTGACTCTTTATCTTCCATGTTTTCTGAACAACTTCATTTCTAACAAAGTAGTAAATTATGAATATTGAGCTTGAACCTGTGTATTTCAGTCAGTCCTCAAAAGTTTAGTTTCATGGTAAAAGAAGTAATTCTGTTTTTCACTCTACTCTCCTGGGATGTCAGAACTTGTCAAGACAAATTTCCATGGGGACTACTCTATCATTAGGTACATCCCCAAAGCTAAGCAAACTTGGTTTTGTTAGCTTTTAATAAATCTCTGTAGAGCACCTTCCTTGTTCTCTAAATTGCATTTGAGTTTCAATCAAAATCCACTGTGGTTCAAAGAGCATTTAAACCATATTTATAGTAGATGGATTCAGATATAGAAGCAATCTAAGTTTTACTTAAGGGAAAACTGCGCTAACAGTCCTCCCTTTTTCAGTCATTCGACCATAAAGTTGATAGTGATTGTGACAGATATTTTTATCTTCTACAATATAGATTTGGTCTTTTGAAAGTTTTACTGCTTTCTCAACAAGGTTAGATGAGTTGGCTGAATACTTAGGTGACGAAAGTTTGGGATGACACACTGTGCCTTGCAAGTTTTTCTTATCATTTCCAGTAGCTGCTCAGATTCTAAGATCTTACTATATTTTTGGATATGTTTGTGGTGGGCATTTTCATGAAGTTAAATGCAATGTTCTTTTCAGATACAAAAGCAATGCACTACCTAATGTGAAGTACCTTTTACCAATATGGAGAATTTTTATATTTGTGTTTGAGTCTCAGGACTTTTTCAAACTTACAGTATAAAATTTTAGCTCTACAACTTCATATAACTAAAAGAATATATACAGAGCAAACGACTGAGTCATTCCTGCAAACTTCTCAATTTTGTTCTACTTTTAAGATGATACTAGTATGAAAGAAAATTACAGCTTTCAAGTTGAAATCATACATAAATGACGTAATCAATATTTAATTTCTGGCAATGTTGTGTGTCAAAATCAAATGAAGTAGATACAGAAGACCAAGGACAGGTTTTAAATTACCACCACGAATACATTTCAGTGACAAGAGATATTCAAAGTATTTCACTTTGCAAGATCATCAGTCTCACCGATGTTCAGTTCTTCCACTTCAATGTACAAAGTTTCTTTTACTGTTATCTTTGATCTTGAAAGATTCTAAGGAACTTGATATAGTACTTTTAAGATGAGAACTTTTTTTTCTTTTACCCTCTTGCTACTTCATTTTTGACACTCCTGTTATTCTGCTTAAGAAAAAGTCTCTCTCTATTTTACTTGCTGGGTATCTGTCCCTTCCCTAGCAGATGATGTCCCTTCACATTAGCAGATGTGAGCAGGCAGAGTTTGAAAGATGCCTTTATATCAATTATTGTTATAGAACTATTCAGTATTTTTCACTAAAAGAAAGATCAGGCTGCTATCCAGAAATACGTAGTTAATAAGATGATGTTCAAGAAATGGTTTGGCAAGCTGTAGTTTTTTCCATAGGTTAGATATTTCATGTTCATTGAGTGCATTGAATATAATATTTTTTTATGTTGGTTCTTACTGTTTCCTGCTAGAGTAAGTAGCAAGTGCTTTGGCACAGCTGTGATATGATTGAAGAGCATGGAAAAGTGGAAAGTATGTTATTAATTGTTAGGATAATCTAGGTAGGTGACATCACACTCCAAGCACTGCAAGAGTTTCTTGATTTTTTTCTTGTAGAACAGCTTCAGATATCTATTTAAAGACGTGTGGGCTTATTTAGATATTTGAACCTGCTAAAAATTCCTAAGTTTTCATGATTACTTGTGAGTTTTATTTAATCATAACTTTTTTAGGTGCACATTCCAGGATTATAAAAAATTATATTTAGTAAAAAGAGATGCTGAGTGAATGTCTATTGGACTAGAAAACAGCTAGAGTTGCCTTAAGATGAGGAATCCTGCTTACTCACACACATCAGTCTACTGTATCCTCCCAGGTTCTCCTCAATACAGTGCAGCCATGGTTTTCAAATCAATTGCAAATTAAGATACAAGGATATTTTCCATATAATAATTACCTTTTCTTCCTTATTCTTTAATGTGTATTGTCCTGGCAAGACACATGGATGATTGAGTCCTAACAAGTCTTATTTTTCATATACATTTTGGTTAAACCCCCTGATTGTTGTTAAAAACACTAAACGCCCTGGCTTCAAAATTGAGACATTGTAACTGAGAAAGCAGCAGCCTGCTGCTTGTTTTCAAAGAAACCCAAATACATCATAAATAATAAAAGCAAAGTCTACTAAAATCCTTTCTAAAGTAGAAGATTCATTTTGTAGGAAAGTTGAAAAATGCAAGGATAGGGTTTTGGAGTTTTTTTGTTACTACCAAAATAGATCCGTCAAGAAGTCTCTGGAGAGACACCACAAAGACTTGTCATCATATGTAAGCTGAACATTGAATTTCAGTAGACGTACATATTTGATTTAGTTTTATTTATTGCATTTCTGTTTTTCAAGTGGTACCATATTCATTGGTAACTGGAGTGTATATTAAATAGTACAGTAGTACCAAACTCCAGTTCCCTTCATTGTCTCATGTCCAAGAAGTGTTTACCATAGGGCTAGAGAGGGATGTTAGAGTAGTTGGGAATAGGCTACCTGTACCAATCCACAACATTCAGAACAATTCTTGAATTCACAGAATCAACTACTTTTCAGACCTGTTGTGTGTTGAATCATACATTGGGAGACCGTGCTGTGAGATGGATTGCGAACTGGCCGAAGGACAGAGCCCAGAGAGTTGTGGTCGGTGGAACAGAGTCTAACTGGAGGCCTGTGACTAGTGGTGTCCCCCAGGGGTCAGTGCTGGCTCCAGTACTGTTCAATATATTCCTCAATGATCTGGATGAAGGGGTAGAGTGTACCCTCAGCAAGTTTGCGGATGATCCCAAGCTTGGATGAGTGGCTGGCACACCAGAAGGCTGTGCTGCCATCCAGTGTGACCTGGACAGGCTAGAGAGATGGGCAGGGAGAAACTTACTGCAATTTAACAAAGGTAAGTGTAAAGTACTGCATCTGGGAAAGATGCTTTGACAGTCAAAGAAGGGCTGTTGAGTCTCATAGAATTATAGAATCATAGAATGTTAAGGGTGGAAGGGACCTAGAGAGATCATCTAGTCCAACTCCCCTGCCAGAGCAGGATCACCTAGACGAGGTCACACAGGAATGTGTCCAGGCAGCTCTTGAATGTCTCCAGAGAAGGAGACTCCACAACTCTCCTGGGCAGCCTGTTCCAATGCTCTGTCACCCTTACTGTAAAAAAGTTTTTCCTCATGTTAATACTAAACTTCCTGTGGTCCAGTTTGCTCCCATTCTTGTCCTAACATTGGATGACATTGAGAAGAGCCTGGCTCTCTCCTCCTGACACTCTCCCTTAACATATTTGTAAACATTAATGAGGTCCCCTCTCAGTCTCCTCTTCTCCAGGCTGAAGAGACCCAGCTCCTTCCAGTAGTCCAAGCTGTGCTCTCAAGGGATGGTCTGAGCTCCTCCCTTGCTGGAGAAGCTGCTGTTATGCCCTGGAGGCAAAAGCCCCTTCCTGAAAGCTACAGCAAAGTATCTGTTGATACTGAAGATGCTTGCAGAGCTTTTAAGATGACCTGAGCTGTGCAGGTTCTGCCCAGTAGTCCAAGCTCCTTCTCTGGAGACATTCAAGAGCCTCCTGGACGCATTCCTGTGTGACCTCATCTAGGTGATCCTGCTCTGGCAAGGGGTTTGGACTAGATGATCTTTCTAGGTCTCTTCCAACCCCTAACATTTTGTATGTATGGCTAGGCTTCGCGAACGAAGATCCTGGGAGGGCTCCATCCATGCTTCTCCTCAGCGCCTTTTACAAGTGCGCTGATAAAAAGAGGATAGCAGATAGCACCCTCGAGCCTGCGCTATGGATTTTTTTTTTTTAGGTGAGACACAGCATGCGCAGAGCTGGACCCACCCTTTAGTCCTAAGGTTCATCTGCCAGAGCCTAGCAATCTTGGACGCTGGCAGCGAAGTCCTTAGGATGTAGGTTTTATTAGAGTGTCCTTCTCTTAGATGGAAGGCCTCACAGGGCTAAACGAGCTCCATCTGCCCGGCTTTGGAATCAGAGTTGTCCTTCTCCTAGGATGACTGCCAGAAGGCTAATGAGCTCATCCTACCCACACAAGGATTATAGGAACATGGGTATCACTCCGCACACTTTCCCGTGGGCAATGAGTTTAATGCTCCCTCTGCTGTCAGCACAGTTATTGCACCAGGGGCCACAGGAGACCCCAAGTGATTTTCAGACTGTGCCTGTCTAACATTCTATGATTCTGTGATATGAAGGAGCTTTAATGTGCAAAATTCCCTACCTTTCTCTTTCTTAGTAACCAGTCGGTATTTTATTAAGCTACAGGATTCCATTATTTTCCCGAGTCTGGTGAAAATTTCTAACATGTCAGAAATGAGCTTCTCAGTCTTTCCCTGAAAATAGTGGTTTCTTTCAGTTTTTATCTATTCTGCATGTGTGTCACTCCAGAAAAGAATAATCTTTCAGTACAGACATTCTGGCTTACGCATGCATTGCATGAGTTCTGGTCTATGTATGCTTATGCTACATCAGCTTGTCAGTTCCTTATTGAAATGTTTTGTTTTTTTTCCAATTAGCTTTCGGAACAAGAGTTTCTGTTTATTACTATACTTTCTTCAAATGTCAAGTGGTTTGGGTTTTGTCTTTATTTTTTTGTTTTTCAAATTCTGCTGACTTCAGTTTTCGATTACTTCAAGAAAAGGAAAAGATGTGCACATTAGTTTCCTTACCCACAGCCTTTCAGTTTCTATGCAAAATAAATCTCTAGTTTGAATTCTGATGTATCACAAGGTGAGGGGTTTTGGCCCCAGCCAGCAATTTTACATCTGTCTTTCATCTAGTTTCTTTATTTAGAAATTACTGTGAACATACCTCTGCAGAAATACTTGCTAGCACCATTTTCAATATATCTAGATCTGATCTTGATACCAATGCTTGTTGCGTCTGGTGATCATTTTGATGTCTTGCTGGAGTCAGCCTCTTGGAGTGATATTGGCTTCCCATCTGCATTCATTCTCTTTTCCTTGGGGACATTATTTCTTATTGCCTGTGCCAACTGATTTATTTTTGTTTCTTTATGAAATATGGTATCAAGAGTAAAACTAAGCATCTATGTGCTGAATTTCCATATACTGTATCTTCTGTTTGTAGGAATTTGGGTTTACGCTTGCTCTTCTTTTTTAGTATCTCAGTTCCTGCTAATTTGAAATTTCAGCCATTCATACATTAAACTAATTTTAATCAGCAGCTCAGGTATGGACAGGCCTACTTCTGTTCCTTTACTGACTATTGACATAATGAATAGTCCACATCACTTAAGTTCAGTGCCAGATATTATAGGAGAGGTAGGTGATGTTATTTTAAAAGAATTTCAGTCACTCTTTCCTGTCTACATACTCAGAAGCACAAAGATATATTCATTCAGTAGTCTGTCCAGCATTCAAACATCCATATATGTGTACTCTTCTGGTCTGGTAAGGATTGCTTAAAACATAGGATGTGGTGCACCAGCTATTAAGTCCTCTGCAGCTTCTCTAGGTTTTATCTTACGCTGGTATCCATTTAGTCAGTGTTGGATGTGCCTTTTGTACTCTTCAGAAGCTCTCAGTTAAGGGTGTATTTGTCTCTCCATCCAGTTCCACTTCTTGACTATTTAAGATTTGCTGACTGTCCCGTGTTCTCCTTATCTAAATATGCATTTTGTCATTCCAGTGTTATCTGTCAGTGGCTCGGCTCTTTGTTTTGGTCTTTAAATCATTTTAGGTCGTCTTGATTTTTGGGTATCCCCAGAAGCTGCATGAAGTGCTGTGACCTAAGTGAACTACTACCTTTTTCTTATATCCCTTCTGCTATGCTTTCTGGTGCTTCCCCATCCATACATTTCCATTTTTTTCTCTACCACTCTTGATATATCTGTTAGATACTCAAGGAGTGTTCTTATGTAGAAGTTTATATTAGCTTACTGCTGAAGCAAGCTACTTGCATGTCCTAAACTGATATTGTGTCATTGTTCTACAGATTTGCAATATAATGATAATACTCCATTTCACATGCACATGCAACCCAAGGTGCTGTCAGAAGTGTTGGTAGTCTAGCAGCAGCAAGCAGTTCTGTGTTTGCAGGAGCCAAAACTTAAAATATAGATCAGGAAGGCTCTTTCAAGGCATGTGTGTTCCTGTGGTTTGTGTCTCATCTGCAGTAAAAGTTCACTGATTCCATTGCAGAAGTAGATAGCATCTATGTGATGCAACATGTGAGAGAAGCAAGAATCTAAAGCACAGACATTGCTTTTCTCATGGATGATGTAAATACAGAATTACCTTCAAGTTGTAGGTTCTTTAGCAAGTGTGCTATAAGCCCCTGAAGCCTAGTTTCACCTTTGAAAAGTTTTTAGGAAATAACGGAGATAGAAGTAAGTGCCACCTCCTTGTTCTATGAATCTTATCTCCTATTTCAGGCAATATCTAATACTACTTAATGTTGTATATGTAATGCCGCATAAGACTGGCAAACTAAAAATAGCTTTCCTCTCTGCACAGCTGTCTCCAGCCTTAAGAACCTCCCTATCTCATTGGTCAGTCTGTACTCAGTTGCCTCTGTGCCACAGTTGGCCTTTTAACTTAAATAGGCCAGTCTTTTCTTGATCATGTATTAATTCCTCAGACTTATAAAGGGGATGCACAGAAGCTGTCAGTTTTCATTTTTATGAATTAAAAGAGTCAAACTCCTTCATTTTCATCCTTTTACAAAAGGACTCTTTTAGAAAGTCTTTTCCTGCGTTTGTTGTAGATTTCACCTTCTTCGGAGTGATCAAAACTAAGTATTTGTTCTATGAGACTTTGCTGGTGTTTTGCACAATGGATTTATAATCTCTGTCTTTTTTCCAACTGTTAAGTCCTTCCCCATATAGCAAAGATGCTTTGTGTTAAATTTCGCTCCATTTCTTTTAGTGTAATCTTGAATGTTATCAAACACCTGCTGATGAGATTGCTTCAATATTCTGTAATGATGCCTCCCATACTTACCTGAGAGTCCTTCTAATTTTTGTGTCAAAATCATTACTGAAAATACTAGATAAGGTCAGTTTCTACATCACTCATTTGCAAACCATATTCATAACTTCTCTTCCACCTGTTCCTTGTTCTGCAAAATATGTTACCTTCCAACTAGCAATCTCCTTTCTCAACAATTCTGATTTTACTTCTATATGTTCCTGTCCTACATTTCATCTGTTTATAAGAGCAGCTAGCTCATTAAAAGTAATATAGCTGTATACTAATTCTCATTGATTATCATGCCTTTGTTCCCATATTGTACATTATCATCCCTAATCAAAATTCAGCAGAAGTATTATTTGTCATTACCTAGTTTACTACTGATGTCTTTCCAACCTCAGATGATACCATTTCTACTTTCTGTTTTGCTGTTTGTATGTTTAAGGACGCTTTGATTGATTCCTCTTGTTTTAAATACATTTAACTTTATTTTGTTCTTAACATTTTCTAGCTTAGACATAATAGTATCTTTTATATTCATATCTACCAGGCTCTCTGTCTAGACCTAGTAGCCTTCTTGGCATAGCTTTTTGTTCTTCACTCAAGAAAAGAGTCAAAGTATTTCAAAAATTTATTTTGACTGTCAAAGCATCTTCAGTTAGAATGGTACTTTTGCAAAAGGCTGATGAAAGGTGTTTTTCTCCCTTGATAGGTAAAACTGTTGTCTGTTGATACAGAAAAGTGTATGTTTCAAGATTTGAATTGAGCACCTGTTCCCTTTGGGTTTATTGCATCCATATTAAAAACAATTCTCGTCTGAGAGCAAATTTGTCTTCATGTAGTGAAGTGATTAGGCAATTTCATTATAGTATAAAACTGCAAAGTCATTCTTGGTCTGATATGATAACAGAAATAACATCCAAGAAGTTAGTTTTTGTCTAAACAGTAGATGGAACCTGAATGCAGTCTTCATATAGATCATATACTTTAAAATATGTGTGTCATTGCCAGGATGTAAGGATGAAGCTTACAAGATACCTTCTCCAAGACACAGGAGACATAGACCGTATCTCAATTTTGAGACTTTTTTTGTAATAACTCAATCTGGTCTTCTGTCTGGTATCTTTTTTTGCCCAAGCAGATAAGCTTTCTCTATTACTAAAGACTAGTTCTCAGAATCATGTTATCCTTGTATTTACAGGTCAGCATGGCAGTGCATCAAATATAAATATAGTTGTTTTATCTGTTTCTCTTTCCAAGCCAGAAAAGACAAAGCATTGTCTTTCAGGACTTATCCTGGGCAATTTGAGAGTTTTATTAAGTAGATTCTTACATCATCAAGTTTTTGATCTGTAGCTATTTTTAGGAAGTATTTCCCGAGAAGGTTTTGAGAAGAAGGTATAAGATGCTTTCTCTTTAGCATTTTTCTGTCAAGTTTCTGTGCATTATTTCCTGGCCGGAAAAGGAGAGCATTCACTCTACGTGGTGTGTGGCCTAATGCTTATATCCATTGGTGTTGTGTAATCTTCATTTCTGTGTTTCTCTATTCCTCAGGATGATTGGGTTTTGTTTGTTTTTTTTTAATAAATCTGTGTGTACACATAATCTTTTATCACATCTGAGCCTAGGTACTGTGCAACCATGCCAGAGGAATATGTGTGCAGTATCAATGCTGCTTTACTTGCTCTTTTGCTGTGGTTCTGTCTGTTCTAAGTGCTGTAACTGACAGTTTAGGATACCTCAAATGAACAGCAGTCATTAGGCAATGAGGTGAGGTAAGCCCTATAGTAAATTTGTCCAGAAAGGCTGGAAAACATTATTATAATCCCTAACCAAGTCTGTTCCATTAAATAGTCCTGTTAAATTGTAACAATCACTAAGTATCGACAAACAGTACTAGAAAATGAGAAAAAAGTGATGGAAAAGGTAATGGGTTTTAGAACCAAAAGAACAGTGGTCACAATCTTTTGTCCAGCCTTCTCATAAATAGCCATTCTAAATTTGGCAATACAGTTCATTCTATTAAATTCAACTTCATTGTCTGCTTACCCCTCTTATTACCTTCTTTCCAACAATCTTAGAAGCTCTTTATTTGGTAATTTATTTAAGGTTTAGGTCAGTGCTTTTCCATCTCCGTATTCTGGATCTGCAGGGAGAATTTAGTTTGTGCCAAGTGCATTGCCTTTGTTTGAGAAAATACTTATTTAGTTGTGCTACTTTTTGTTTAGTAAAATATCAATCATAGGTTGTTCTCCCTGCTTTAATGTTCTACATGCAACAGGAAAAGGGAGAAGGCACTGTATTGCTCCAGGACTAGTTTAAACATCAGCAATCAGTTTAAACTAATTTTGTTTCTTCCTTGAAGAGATTGTGTAAAAAAATACCATTTAATTTTTTTTATATTTCTCCCTTTGTAAAATTAATAAACTGCAGCAGCACAAATGATGACATAATTCTGATGATGTATTAAAATGCAAGTTCAAAGTTGTGTGACCATGAAGATATTACACCATTCACAGATGCCTCAAGATGAGGTGTTAGAATACGTTCAGATCATTAGGAGTAATGGCAATGATTCAAGTGAATGTCCATACTCATTACACTCAAAATCTATCTTTAATGTCTGAACTGAATTGACTCTATTTTGCTCACTAATTTAGTTTCATTTTAAAAGGCAAAATACATATGTCTTTAACAGGGGCATTTATGAATAGAGTAGAATTTGATTTCTTCAATCAGGCTTCAACAGTATATTTACTTGTTAAGAGAGGAAAGGAAGTGGTTATTTATCTATTTCTGATCACTCTCCCAGCAGCATTGCATATTCTTGGACAAGAATTTCTGTAGGCATGCACTAATACATTTACTAAAACCTGCATCTATTTCAATAAAGACCTTTTTACTTAACCAGAAACAGTGATGACTGCAGGAATGTATTTACCAGAAAAGTCTATGACAAATTATGGATCCTTAAGGTGAGAAATAAAAAGGGCTTAGATTTGAAAGTATTTCTCTCCCATGACTGAGTTGGAAACTGGGCCTCCCACTTGAATGCCCTATAGTAAATTTATGGAAATCATCCCATAAGAAACAGTAAGAAATTTGGCAAGTTTTCAGACCAGCTGTTGGCAATTTGTCTTTCAAATTTGCACCATTCACTACAGTTTGTTTATTAAGACTGCTTTTTTTTCTTTTAAAAATAATTTTTCAAAATATGAGGTATGCGTTTGAGCAAGGAATTCTGTGCATAGCATGATAGTTCTTTACAACACTTTCTTTGCTTTGTGAAGTTCCCAGGCAGTCTCCTTGGACAATGGTTTCATTAAATAGTACCATCAGTGTGGACAAAGATTGACCTCGGTCACTTCCTGAGCTATTGTTAGTATCTAGCCTCTTAAAAGTCATGTTGTTTTAAGCTTCTGCAAAATGAATTGAATCCCAGATCTTTCCACCTCATCTTCATCTTTGAGGTTATCATCTCACTGCTTTAATTAAGTGTTTCCTGTAGCTTTAATGGATAGACCCTTTCCCACTACCTTTACTGACCCTTCCACTTCTCCTTCACAGTTGCACTATTCTGGATGCGTAGATGTGAGGAAAAACATGTGACAAGAAACTTTACACAGATTTTCCAAATGCAGCCTTACCTAGTCAAAAGGATAAAGTACAGGATACTACCAGATATTTGACAACAAACTTTAAATGCACATCCTCAAAGAAGTTTACTCTTCCCTTTTAAGTCCCATCTGTTTTCAGAAAGATGGGATCTTCCCTGTTGCACTGAGCCCAAATGCAAATGTCTCTCCCTTAATTTTGCTGCTAGAAGTGGTCAAAGCGAGCAAATGTCTTAGTTGGTTTGCTTTATAACCTTCCTGACCCACGATCAGGTCACTTCTAAGTGACTTAATTGATGAGACAGCTTTCACTGTGACCACCAAGGTATCTTTTATAGGAGCTATCTTAGTGTCTAAAAATGTTTAAAGGGCACTCTCCTCCACTGAAATATTAGCAGACCTATATATACTGCAACTTTTAGAACTTCAGTTCATCTTAGGACAACAAGGCAAAAGAGCAGCACATTCAGAACTGAATTGTCAGTTTGGGAAAGATACATACAAAGAATTCAAAACTTCACAGCTTAAATACAAACTTCTACCCTGCTTGGCGGGACAGATTTCTGATATATATGACAGGTGTTTGATTTTTTTAAAAGCTCTACCAGGAGGAAGAGGTGCAATTTCTGCTTTCCTTTGTGGGGAAAGCCAGAGAATAAATGAGGCTGCGGGCATAGGCAGGGAACAAAATGTGCCAGCAAGCTACTGAAAAAAATATTCAAAGCAGGACTGAAATGAGGGGATTGAAAGTACTGAATTGAGGAGAACTTGGATGTAAAGGTTGAGTGGTAGACGTGTGTCTGGTATAGAGCAAAGCAGTATTTGTGGCTCTTGAGTGATGAGGCTACAGGGCTTAGAGTGGTTTGGAGAAGAGTAGGAGGTACCTTGGAGGCAAGAGGCAGCAATAGATTTATGAGAAGCAAAAGGGCTATGGTCAGAAAGAACTGGGAGAAAGGTAGCCTTGAGTAGGTGGAAGGTTTTGGTGGAACTTCAGCTGTGTGGCAGGAGAGTTGTGCAACTAAAAGCTCTGAGACAAACTGAGTCTGGAAACCTTAGTGTAAAACTTGGTCCCTATATACTTGTGCATATATGTCCCCTATATAATAAAGTGAATAATAATTTTTTTTTTTAATTTATTCTCAGTGAGTTTGTTTGTAGCAATCTGGTCTCAGTAGCACACAGCTCTGTGCTGGCTAATTAAGCTTTCTGATTGCCAGCATTCTTTACAATGATTGAGAGCCATTTGACAGTTTCCTTAGCATTCCCCCTGCTGGGCTGGGCATGCCTCTGCCAAGAGTGGCCATTCACGTCTATTACTCATCATTTATAATCTCTTCATGTCTTGGGCAACATAAGACTTGTGTGTTTTGTTAAATGCACAATGAAAGTAAAGATCCAACCCTCATATACCCACAGCTCCAATTTAAATGAGAAATAGGACGTGAAGTCACTAAGAATAGTGGCATAATATGCAGTGTTCTTATTTGTTGTTGTATTTGTTGTTGTTCTTATTGTTCTTATTTTACCACGGCATTTTACCTACCAACTTTTAGATATGATTTCAGACCATTAAATTTCGCTTAGGTCAATAGATATGTTTAAAGAACTAGGCTGCCACGTGTTGGTGTAAAAGAACCAGCATGTTACGTTATCTTTGCCATTACGTTGTTAACAAAGCATTGATCTAGTGATGATATTAACATACTAAACTCCAAAGCTGCAAGAAAATTGCATTTCATTAACCACTGATTGGTCCAGCAGCACTGTTTATTTCCTCATCTGCACATGGAACAATGTGAGCAGTAGTGCCCACTCTAAAAACAAATAACTATTTTTTTTTAAATGTGGGTGGTGTGAATCAAATTTGTGATAATATAATGGTATTTTGTTGGCATTCATTAGGATTCATGAACATTATGCTTTTGTAGCTTTACAATTTTCTAGAAGTGCAGCAACTCTGATATTTATGCCATACTGCAGTATAATGCATAGGTGTGAATATGCTTATTGGTTGAGAATGTATGTCTTTGGTATAGAAGCTTCTATTCCCCCCTTCTTTTTTTCCCAAAAAATAATCTCCATTTATTTAGGAAGCTCCATCTAATTGGTGTTTGTCCAGCCTAAAAATGCAGAAATAAAGATACTGTCAAGTGCAAGTCTATTTTCCATGCAAGAATGTAAAAGTTATACATAATGAATCTTTTATCTTAGAAGAAATTGATTTGCTGCAATATTAAAAATATATTCAGCTGTTCATTAGCACTGAAAGTGCTCACTGGATATAGAACACTGTTCTTAATTAGAGAAAAGAACTGGAGTTCAGGTTTGTCTGTCAGAATTTTCTACTTTAGATCAGGCAAGTGAGGATTGTAAAAAAATACCACCCATATCAGTATCTTATGATATCTGGATGTTGGCAGTCACAGTCCCCAATGTCCAATTTGTTGACAAGCAGTATGTAATTACTGAGCTAATTAAAATGGGTTCTTGCCAGACATGGAATATTTAAAGTTTATTCCTCTTTTCTGCATGTCACTGTCCTCCACTTACCTCCAGTTTGTCAACTATCATGAACTTTGACAAACATTGCTAAGGGTCAGAAAAAGCATTTTCTATCTTCATAAGATTTAGTCTCCTTTGGATTAATTTCCCTTTTGTGATCTAGCAAATACGTAAAGTTTTGTTTTTTTCCTGGGCAGCTGATGTAAAATCAGTACCAGTAGGGTTATACTTTTGAGATAAGTTTCTCTATTAATATGAGCCATGTGAGAATTTGTGTGAGAGATTTCACGAACACTTTTCTGGAACAGAATGGTGTAATAATAAGCATAGTATAGCTTTTATGGTTTCTCTTCACCAAGTGGCCCTCCTTCTTCTCTAGCTGAATGCACTATATCAATTTGAGGAATCTCAAGTTTTTGATAGCAAATTGCTTATGATACTGATATTGTATTCTTTCAGAGCCCCTTCATGTGGCATCTACTTGCATGTATTATGATTCATGTAATTTTTTAATATTTTTGTCTTCTTGATGCATTTATCTTTAAGATCATTCTAATGTTTTGGGTTATTTTTATACATCCACCTACATTTTCACTGAATCATAGAATATCTCTTTAAGCTATGTTTGACTGGAAAGAGGTTTATCCTATTGTTCTTCTTCCATATTTTGCCTTGGTCCGTTGAACAGCCCTTGGGGTATAAAAAAAAGTAGATTTGGACTATGTTGTGGAATTCTGCTTGAGGAGGTGTGCCAAAGTAGGAGCATCATATGCACAGTTTTGCTCTAGATTTCCAAACCTAATCATTCATTTCCTACCATACATTCCTACCTTTTGAGGTGGAACAGTAGCTGGAACAGTAGCTGGAAGTAAGTAATGGCAGGTAAAACTGGAAAAAAAGGGAAGGTCATCTTTTTCTCATAGCATGTACAAACTTGTAAATGTCACTTTTTCACATTCAAAAACCTGCTTGAAAAAGGAACAACTTCATAAATGTTTATCAACAGTACACATAGTCACACTGACAAACATAAAGCAAGCAATTTTAATGATTTAGGATTCAGTAGAGGATATTCTCATAATTTAACTGCACATCCCCTAAGGCAACTAGGTGAGGAGCACAAGGGGACTTTAAGTTAGGTACAATGGCAACAAATCATGGCTAAAAAGTAGCAGGGACTATTTTTTTGTCTAAGAAAAGAGAAAATGTTTATCAGCGCAGTTCTCCAGGATATGTGGGATAACACATATTACAAATGCAAAAACATTTATTTGCAAACCAAGTGATGTAATGTTCCATAAGTAATATTAATAGTTTTCTTTTCGACCATTAATCATTGATCTCTGTGGTAGTGATCAAATGGGAGAACAGGTTCATTTTTCATATGTGTACAACAAATAATCTGAACTAGATTTGGATGCTGTGTCATATAATCTCTTGCTTTTGATTAACCAGTTTCTTAACATTGCATGCCCAGGCCATTGAATAAGGCACGTAACATCTTTTTAAACTACTACTTTCTATTTCTACTTTCTATTGCTAGTGGTGCATTTATTCAGTTTCAGAGTGAACTAATTTGATCGTGTCGAAAAGGCTTTGTTATTATCAACTATGTCTGTGTTAGGCATGATTTTGGAAAAATGTCTGACAGAGGTTTGGCTCTTTGGTGAATATGGATGTGAAAACACATTTCTGAAAGCTTTAGGTCCTGCAAAATTCCAATTTCTTTTTCAAAGCAGTAAGCAAGATAACTTTTTAGATTAGCAAGAACAGATTATATTAGCAGAAAGGGGAAGGAGTCTAAGATGGATACTGTTAAGTGTTTGAGGCTATTTCTCCTGTTGTGGAACTCTTCTTTTAAATAAATTCAGCTAAAACCAGAATCTCAGATTAGTCAGTTTTTCAGAGATGTTCATTCTTCATGGTAAGTGTAACTGCAGGTATATATATATGTAAGGTTAGGTCTTTTCAATTCTTTTTTCTGGAGTAAAATCAGGGATGAAGATAAACAGATATATTTCTTATGGGTGCTGTTAGAAGGGAGAGGAATAATAACGAAACCATATACGAGGCTTCTGCTTAGGAAACACCGCATCTGTTCTTTGGTACTGAGTCTTTCAGTCATCTTCTAACAAGTCCATTAAGCATATTTGAGCACTCCTTTTCTCTCACTGCATGGTTCTGGTTTTCTGCTTCCTAAGTTATGTTCGACTGGCTTCCTATCTCATTCTAGTCCCATTTTAATTCCACTTTGTTCTTCAGATACCAAGACAGGAACATCTGTGGCTAATCTTTAGCTATTAACTCATAAGTAAGGGAGGTAAATATAATGCATTTATTTTAACCGTCAGTGCATTATATCCTGTTAGTTTCCTGTAATGTTCCCTAGAGAACACCTTTCTTCCTTCATTACATTGAATATCTTCATTCTTCCCCTTCAGAATGTTCCAAAACTTGCACATCTTTCAGATAACATTGTGTCAGTAACTGCTTAATGTTGCTCCTGCCCCATCTCTTAATCCAGTCATTTATCTTGTGTTGTGGTGTTAGGAAAAAAAAAACAACCAACCAACCAAACACAACTGAGTCAGAAAGAGTTATTTTCCATGTCACTGGTGAGGTTGTTTTCATTAGGACTATGTTTTGCTTAGAAGTATTGTTTTCATTTTACAAGCAGATAGTTGAAAATTAAAACTCCTTTCTTGATCACACAAGCAACTGATGGGGACAGAAGTACGCATACTTTTGATATACAACACTTCAGTGCACATCTTTCATTCTAATCTTTTCCATCTACAAATGTTCATCTGTGATGGGCTTCTTGTGTCTAGCTGAGTTTCTGAAAAACAAGGAATGTATACATGCCATTTTCTGAAATACGAGTTTATCAGTCACCTTCTAGAACATCATACAGGAGCTGACCAGAGAGAGAGAAAGATATACCTGAATTTCTTTCTGTGGCATTTACTGTGGAAAAAAAATATTTTTTTTTTGCTGTTGTCCCTTTCCTTCTGGGTGATACCCTATTTAATTCCCAGAACAGGTGTAGTGTGTAGTTTGTGTAATACTCATTGCTCTGATTCATCCCTTGAGAAGCATCCGTTATATTCTGCAAGGTTCCCGTAGAAAACGTTTTCATGTATATTAACTGTGCCATAGATGTAAAATAAGAGTTGACCTTAGGCTATCTTCTTGTAATTTGTATTTTCAAGCATTTGTAATTTCATTGCTCACAAGGTACACATTGCATATGTATTTCTATATATATTTTAACAAAACAAAGAGTAAATAATGACCAAAACCTAAACTTTCAGCACAACTTCAGCAGCCACATTGTGAACATTGGTAACTAATAGAAGAAAAACTTTTTCCCTGAAGGACAATGCATATTGCTATTACTTTCAACTTTTCCCCAAATTTTTGTGGTATGTAGCATTTTTATTAATGTCCTAATTTCATATCAATATAAGAGATTGTCAGCATTTTTTTTTGTGATTTCTCATTTCATTTCAATGTATTATTTTTGAAAAACATTTCTAATTAGTAACTGAATTGATGTTCTACTTGATTATGTTTTATTGTCTGGGACTGGTAATATATCAAACAGGATACTGGGCCAAGTATCTTTGCTCTAACTTTTTTAAAAATAAGGATTTTTTTCCCTCTTGAGGCTTCTTTTTTTCATTTGATTTTTTTTCTTTAAATTAGGAAAAATATAGCAACTAGGTTACAACTAAGTTACTCCTTTTAATTGAATCTGCCTTCTGAAGGAGACATTTTATTTAAGAATGGCAGTTTTTTCTTGGTCAGTATACTGGAGTTGCTTAGAGATTTTCTTGGAGTCTAGAGATAACAGTAGTGGTGGTGTTTCATTTGTGAGTTCAGAATAGAATAGTACTTCAATGCCATAAGACCAGGGAAGGAAAGCAACAATTGACATATATGTTTCCAGTGTATTTTGCTAGTGGATGTCCTGTCAGATCTAAATATTTAAGTTGTTAACATATTGCTTAGTTGCATTGTTTTCTTGAGAATCAAGTTAAAAAAACCCAGTTGATTCTGCATGTAGTGTGCAGATTAGGTCAAAACAAACAGGGCAATCTAGCCTGTGCTTTTCCTAGTGTGCTCCAGAGAGCATAAAGCATAGTTGGATTTCCACAGTTCATTCACTCTTTGACTTCCTTGCTGAGATTTCTTAAAGACAAGTTAATGTGGTGTGAAAGGGTTCACCTCAGCTGTGTGGGACTTTGTTTTACATAAGCTCTGAAACAAGCATCAGATGATAAAAACTTTCAATTCAGTCTTGACTCAGACTAGAAGGATATCTCTAAAATCATTTTCATTGTCTTCTTCCTCTCAACCTCAAGTGACATGACACAAGTTTAATTTATCAGTAAATTTATTTACTGGATTCAGCACTTCTGAAAAGAACTTTTTTGGTGAATGAATGTTTTCTTTTACATGCTTCTGACAATACAAAGCCTTTTGAGCAGCTACCTCATTTGTTTCTTCCATCCTGTGCATCATCTAGGAAATAAAGTATGTAATAAAGGGAAAGTAATTAGGTAGGAGATGTGGGTGAAGAGGTTGTATGTGTGATATATTTAAAACAAAAAACTAATGTTGGTCTGGCATTAAAATTTTCTGGTTGGGCAGCATAATTTTTAACTGGGAATCTTTATAGCAGTGGCTAAAATCTCTAGGCCTGGGTCAATATGAATCTGTACTGCATTCTGTCAGGTATCAATCATGATACTTGCCAGGCCTGATGCTCCCAGTTACAGCATACTATGATGATATAATTTGTAGAAGGTATAGGGTGTTTTTTGGTTCAGTTAGAGTTTTAGGACTTCTTTATTCTTCATAACCAAATCAGATAAGTAACATATATTTTTTCAAAAATGTTAGTAAATTCAGCATGCAACATATGTGCCAGATTGGTGATATATTGAAATAAAAACTATCAACAAAGCAAATTTAAAATGCCATGATAAAGCATCATTTATTCCAGAAATTGGAGTCTGTGTCTTTGTCCTCTAGAGGTGTCTCAGAGAGTCAAATTGATGTCTTGCATGTACTGCTAACTAATTGTGTGGAAATTTTTTTAAGTTCACTTTTTCTTTATTCTTCTGTCTTTTTTACCCATCTTCCCCTATTGTAGCAAATTAGACGGCCGGATGAAAGCAAAGGAGTTGCTAGTAGAGTTGGATCCCTCAAAGTAAATATGTTTCTAACATTTATTTTGCAACTTTTCTTCTATAGCCTACACTTTTCCTTTTGAAGGGGGAGGTGAGGGGAGGGAGGGAAGGGGCTTTTCCATTTCTCACCATCCCATCATTTTTATTTCAGTATTCTTCTTGCTGTTGGGTCACATTTTGTTTGTTTCTGTGCTACACATAGAACAACCTACTGAAGGCAGGCTGCTCTTAGTTAGCCTTGAATGTCACCACAAATAAGAGATATTAACCACTTTCTTGAAGTGCCTCTAATTTGGTGATCATGATTAAACCACTTCTCTGATCTCTGTTATTTGTTGTCTCTTAACTGCCTGTTACATGAAGTGACTTACTCATCTTCAGACTACTGCTTCCCATCTTGAAACATAATTAAACTTTTATACTAATCAAACTTTTTGCATTTAATACTGCAAAAAAATTGTAAAAGTTGAATATTTCATGTATAGGTAGCCTTTAAATCAGAAAAAATCAGAGTAAATAGAGGAAATGAGAAAGAGAGATTCAGTGAGCTAATAACAAGGGAGCCACTGTTTTGCTAATAAATAGTCCCTTTGCCTTTTTTTATGTTTGCAGAAACATACTCAAGTACTTGGACCACTTAACAGAACAGGCATGTCTAAATCAGTGCCCACTACACATAGTGTTACACTCTAATAAATGGTTTAAAACACAGAATGTAATCTCTACCAAGATGTTGGTCATATGCAGTCCAAGCCATTCTGTTAAGGTTCCATCTCAACAGTTGCCTCTTTTTTGGCCATCCAATTTTTCGATTTTTTTTTTCCACTTTATTTCCTTTTAGCACTTTCTCAAGCGCTACGTATTTCATTTTTCTTCTGCACTCTCCTTGTCTTTCCTGCCTTCTTGGTTTTTTGATCTTTTGTTTTGATTCTGTATGTGAGTGTGTTGCATTTGTTCCAGGACAAGCCATCCTCTCTGTTCTCTAAGACTACTCTACAACTGCTCTTTGTGAAAATATTATTTCACTGAGCATAAAGAAGGAGAGGGGAAGGACTAATTATGCACCTCTTTCCAGTAATACCACCTTTTAAATTGATCTCAGCATAGATAAAGAAGCCAGTTGCTATTTGTTTATACAAGTTATAGCTAGAGGCATCTGTAGCATTCCTCACTGTGAGGCTTTTACTTTCTGTCTCAAGATTTGGGAAGAGGTTTTAGTTACAGTGTAGGTGAGAACACTCTTTCTTTCTGTGAGGCACTGTTTCAGTGGCAGACATTCAGGACCACTGAATTCACATGGAGAGAAATACAAGAGAGCCACAGTTTCTGTGCTGTTTTTGAAAACTATGTAGGTAATGACTGTGACCTGTGCCATTAAATGGGTCATCACATGCAATTCTAGATGCATAATGCATATACATATACAGAAGATATAGCTTATTTAGGTGGTAGGATTCACTTACTATTTTTATGACAACTAATTTAGGATCGTTTATGTGTCTGATTGCCCAGGATTTAAAATTTCACAACTCTCTCTCTCTCTCTCTCTCTCTCTCTCTGTGTATATATATATATATATATATATATATATTTAGACACAAAATCTTATATGAATCTTTGTAGAAAATGGGAAATCCTAATTGACATTCCCAAATATGAAAATTATCCATCAAAAATAACTTTTTAGAGGTAATAAATTCTAGAACATAGCCTTATCAATAAACAAGCAAATAAATAAATGAAAAATACGGCAGGGGTTCAGTAGCTTTAGAATGATCTGTCCCTTGGTTTTTCAGGGGGTTTTTTGTACTGAAAAAAAAGCCATGTTAATCAAGCAAAAATACTTGTTGCCAGATTCCAGGTTCAGTGAGTTTGTATGTCTCTGTTGTTCAAAGTATTTTGATGTCTTGAAATGTTTTGCCAGAGGCAGTGAGAAATGTGTTACATGATTTATTAAAAAAAAAAACAACACCAAAAGCCACATATAAAACCAAAGGGGGAAGAAAAGAGAGAGGGGGGAAAAAAAGAGAGGGGAGGAAAAGTGACAGGAGAACAGGTTGCTTTTTCAAGTCATTTTCTAATGTTTGCATGTAGCTCCATTGAGAGCTGGAGGAGCTCAGAGATCACCTAGAAGGCAATGTCAAAGGATGCTCTCTCTGAGTAAATGTACGATGACTTCACTCAGTTCGTAAAAACTTCTGCTGGCTGGTAACACCAAATTTTATTGGTTTGTCCTCTCATCCCTATCTTTTTCATTTCTCTCTCTCTCTCTTTCTCCATTTAAGTTTTCTTTCTTTTCTAGCTTGGGTTTCGTTTGAATGTGTGTGAGAAACCTGACCTAATTGACAGGGCTTGTTTTGAAGAACATCCTACTACATTTTAATGAATGCTAAACTGCTTGGCTTTACAGCAACTAAAAAAAAATCCCTTACCAAAAATCTAATTACATATCTAGAAGTTTCTTGTGTACTAAACTTGTCAACAAATAAAACTGATATCCTTGATTTAAAGGATAGAAATATCTTCTGCCAGTGATTGATAACCTTACCTGAACTGAAAACTATGGCTGATGTATATAGATTCATACATACATGTATGTAGATTCATCTACATACATGAATCATGTATGTAGATTCATGCTTTTGAATCTACATACAAAAGCATGTAGATTCACATGTACCTCTGTCTTTGCCTTTAATCTTTTTGGGCCCCTGTTTTATTTTATATCACAAAAAAGCTTAATATTGGGTTGAATATCAGCTGTGCAAATGTTGGTTTGGTTTTTTTTATTAGACTAATACAAAAAGTTCTGCAGCATATTTGTTAAGTTTGTTCTTTAATGAAAAAAAACATGAAAAAATAATTAGTATCTAGCGTATCAGTCATGACACTCTTATAAAGTTGCCCATTAAATAAAAAATATTTAATAGAGCAAGTCAAATCTAACATCATGGAAACAGTAGTATTTCATGTTTAGTACTTAATCTCATAATTTAAGATCAGCTTTTCAACAATTCTGTAGAAGCAAGTTTAAGCCACAAAATTTACTGTATTGTGAAAATTAGGTAAATGGAATAGTTGTGAACACTTGGCATGTGAAAGTTAGTAACCATTTATCCCTTTGAACATCCATCCACTGAAGATTCTCAGAGTTTCTTTAGATTCATGTCCTGTTTGTGTCTTCCATACACTACAACTGTTGTCACTCTCAGCTCTATCATTCTAATGCATAATCCATTATGGTTATATAGTGCAAGATAATTTTGGTAATTATAATGTTTTGATAATTTTTACCCCTTTTGGATGCTTTTGCATATCCAGCTGTGTCTGACATAAAATTGATTTCTGCTCATTGTCAAATAAAAGTCCCTGAGTTTGTAGTCTTTTGCAGGTCAAAAACAAGGAAATTGAGCTGCTAATATACTTCAGGTTTCTATACATTTGATTAAAGGATTGTATCTTTTCCTTGGCAAATCTTTAAGAATCAAGTTTTTGGGGGAGTGAACTGATACTTTAGATTTGATGGCAACTCAACTTTAATAGTCGTAATCAAGACCAAGGAAGTTCTTTTATTTTAGACTCTTAAATTCATATTTTAGTACTAGTGAACAAATATAAAGGCAGGAAAAAATTATCGCATGAGACTTTATACTAAAAAAAAAAAAGGATGCACTTTTTACTGTATTGTGAAAATTAGGTAAATGGAATAGTTGTGAGAAGAGTTTCAAATGAAAAGCTGTGACCACATCAGGCATGACAAATGAACTGTCGTGAAATTGTCCTGTTCCTCTCTGCCACTTGATCTATTATTTCATAGCCATACCCTACCCAATGTAAGGAAGTCAGATTGTGAACTAAAAAATGCTCCATGTATTCTGCATATGCCCTTTAAGTTTCTTAAAACAAGCATGAGACATTGCAATTATAACATACAACTAAAATCTGCTACTTTGTCACTGCCTCTCTGATTGATGCCGTAGTAATGGATGTTTTAGATATGGCAACATTTTAAAAGACAATAATAGAAATCAAAGAAAATGACAAATCCTTACTAAATAGTGATCAGTTAGAAAGAAAATAACGAACTTAATAGTTTATCTTTAAAATAAATTTCATCTCTTCCATACTGCTTTTGGAAAGGGGTTTAAATGTGAGCTGTTAATTCTCCTACAGTGTGGAAAATATATTGAATGGTGTGGGAGGGGGAACATATAGTATCAATGGCCAGCCCCATAGGTAAAAATGAAATGCTGTTGCATAATTGTGTATACTACTAAGGTGGAATCTTTGTTCCAGAATGAATTGCAAAGACATACTTTCCAGATAAAATTCAAAGGCCATTGGAAACATGTAGGAAATGCTGGAATTCTGCAGAATATCCCAGATTCCACCAAAAGTTTAGAAAGGCTGCCAGATATTTAAAATAAAATCACACTGAAAAGATGCATGAAAATTTGGGTTGATTAAGCAGTTGGGGGAGTTGCATAGTTTTCATTTTAAAACACTACGTTTATTATAAGCAGTAACCCATAACCATTTTCTAAAAGGTTATCCCAACCTGAGATCTTCATTCATCTTCCTTGCAGCTATTCCCGTTTTTTGCATGGCTTAATCCTTTGACACACAAACACACCCCAAGAGAGTAGGTGTGAAGCTGAACTTAAATATTGTTTAGAAAAATGAGTCTTCTCTCACTTGGCCACGTTAGCTTTCCCTACTGTTTAAATTAATGTAGCAGTAGCAAATGAGTACATTACCTAGTGAGATGATCACCAGTGAAACAGCTGACTGATTTATATTTTAGAACTCATAATACCTGCTAAAATTGATACCTTCCTGCAAGTGTGGAGTTCAGCTGAAATACAACTGAACAATACTGCTTCAATCTGTCTTTTGAAGATTTTTTTTAATTTATTTTTAAAGTATTTTAAATGCAAGTTTAAAATCTGAAGAAAAATATTATGGAAAGGCAATTAAAAAAAATAATTCTAAGTATAGAAGTTCTACACAGAGTTTCCAAGTAACATGCCAAACGATTTGTGTGACTTTTGAACAGCATGGTTCCTAGTCAAAGATTCCAGGTTTGTTCAAGAAAAATGTTCTCAGAATTCATAGCAGAGGAGACCAATTGCTATCCATAGATAATATTTAATAAACTGGGATTGCTATTTTTCATACAGAGCTGTATGTCTTGGAGTTTGTGGTCTCCTGCATGCAGTGTTCCATTGTACTTTAGGTACCTGCAATCTTTGATAATAATCAAGGATTACCTTTAAAGAGCTTTTATTCCTAGTCTTAGTATTCCATTATGAAAGTTCTGCTCTTGCAGTCTTTGAGCCAGATTCTCAGTTGGTGTAAATGGGTTTAGCTCTTTTAATATCATTCTCTGAGTAGGGAATTTTTGTGACTGATGACGTGGTCGTTTAACTTCAGTGTTCAAGGGGAAAAAGAGCCCAACAGCTCAAACGTTAGCATTTTTTCTTCACCTAACATAATATGTAGGGGTTGTCAGGTAACACACAAAATGAGGAGACCTGCCTCCTCTCTCAAAAATTTGTAAGTATAGTAGGTGGTAGATTGCAGAATCATCAAATGGAGGCTAGTTAGCAAGAAAGCAATAATGGAGAAATGATCAGGACATGATAAGTGTGCAGCAGATTAAACAGTCACATGGTGTGATCCTATTAAAAATAAACAGCAATCACTATGTGCAGAAGTGTGATATGAAGATCATCCTCAAGAACATCAGATCATTTTGAGACTAGGACACTTGAGCATACCTTTGATTTCATCATTATGAAAAAATTACATATGTAAATTGAGAATCCATACATGTATGAATAAGAAGAAAATTGCAGTGAGGTTAAGAAATTATGGGAAACTGTGTGAGCGTAGGAATAAATAAAATATACATGAATCTTATTGAAAGGAATATTATCATTTCTTCTATACAACTGGAACTATGAAAAAGAAAATCACAGAATCATAGAATGGTTTGCTTTGGAAGGGCTTAAAGATCATCTAGCTCTAGCCCACCTGCCATGGGCAGGGACACCTTTTGCTAGATTAGGTTGCTTAAAGCCCTATCCAACCTGGCCTTAAAATACAAAAATACAAAACCATTTAAAGTTATTAAATACTAAGACTGAAGTTAAATGAAGGACAACCAGGTAATCAGACCCGGTCAGCATGGTTTTATGAAGGGCAGGTCCTGTTTAACAAATCTGATCTCCTTCTATGACTGGGTGACTCGCTTGCTGGGTGAAGGAAAGGCTGTGGATGTTATTTATATTGATTTTAGTAAAGCATTTGACACAGTTGCCCACAGCATTCTCCTACAGAAATTAACTGCCCTTGACTTGGATGGGCATACACTTCGCTGGGTTAAAAACTGGATAGATGGCCAAGTCCAAAGAATTGTGATCAACGGAGTTAAATCCAGTTGGCAGCCGGTCACGAGTGGGGTCCCACAGGGCTCAGTACTGGGGCCACTCCTGTTTAACATCTTCATCAATGATTTGGACCAGAGGATTGAGTGCACCCTTAGCAAGTTTGCAGACAACACCAAGCTGGGTAGCAGTATTGATCTGCTTGAGGGAAGGGAGGCTTTCCAGAGGAATCTGGATAGGCTGGATTGCTGGGCCAAGGCCAATGCCATGAAATTCAGTAAGGCCAAATGCCAGGTGCTACACCTTGGCCATAACAACCCCCAGCAGTGCTATAGGCTTGGGGAGGAGTGACTGGAGAGCTGCCAGGCAGAGAGGGACCTGGGGGTGTTGATTGACAGCCGCCTGAACATGAGCCAGCAGTGTGCCCAGGTGGCCAAGAAGGCCAACAGCATCTTGGCCTGTATCAGGAACAGTGTTGTCAGCAGGAGCAGGGAGGTGATCATGCCCCTTTACTCAGCTTTGGGGAGGCCTCACCCCGAGTACTGCGTCCAGTTTTGGGCCCCTCCCTACAAGAGGGACATTGAGGTGCTGGAGAGGGTACAGAGGTGGGCTACCAAGCTGGTAAAGGGCTTAGAGCATAAGCCTGATGAGGAAAGACTGAGGGATCTGGGCCTGTTTAGCCTGGAAAAGAGAAGGTTGAGGGGAGACCTCATCGCTCTCTCTAACTACCTGAAGGGATGTTGTAGAGAGGCAGGGACTGGTCTGTTCTCCCTGGTAGAGAGTGATAGGACAAGGGAAAATGGATGGAAATTGCGCCAGGGGAGGTTCAGACTAGATATTAGGAGGAATTTCTTTCCTGAAAGGGTCGTCAGCCACTGGAACAGGCTGCCCAGGGATGTGGTTGAGTCACCATCCCTGGAGGTGTTTGAGACGGGTAGATGTTGCATTGGGGAGCATTATTTAGCAGGTTGATAGGGCTAGGACAAAGGCTGGACTTGATGATCTTCAAGGTCTCTTCCAGCTGTAACTGTTCTATGATTCTGTGATTCTAAATTATAAGTTTAGCCTAGACATTAATGAGAATATAGATCAATAGATCACAGGATAATCTGACAAGAAAAGTAAGACTATTGTAATTACAGTAGTTGTCTAAGAGAAGATTAAAGAAGTACACAAGTTTCTAGCATACCACCTGAAAGTTAGTGAGAGTAGACAAGATGAGCCAGGTTCTTCAGAGCTTGTGGAGGATGATTCTAACCCTCCTCCTCATTGCTGTTTACCTAGTTGGTGATACTTTCAAAACTGCAGCTGTGATGCTTCTTGCTGTTACTGCACTCTTTGGATTTTCACTTGCATAACCATAGCTAATGGTTCTTCTTTTTCCATGCTGTTTCAAGACAAACCATAGGAACAATGGTTAGCCATGATTTATGAGAATCTTGATCAGAGACTTATCCAGAAGTCTTTGGTGAATAGCAGAATCCCTGTTCTGAGCAAAAGCGCACCTTCTCTTTCTTAGAAAGCTTTCAAATCAGTGTTTCTCAAAAAAAGGTTTTACTCTTTCAGAAGGGGTTCTCTTTTTTCTTTTTCATTTTTCCTATCTTAAAGACCCTGTTTAAGAATAATACCCGATTTCTTAAAACTGCATTTTCTACTCTGTGAAGAATATTTTTTTTTTTACTTAATCCTTCAAATATTCTCACTATAAGAAAACATTTAATCAGGTGAAGAAAGTGCTGAGTGTATGTGAACGTTTAGGATGTTGTGAAGCGACTCAGATTTCCTTAGTAGTGTTATCTAGAAGAACATGCAATGTTTTCAAGCAAAGAAGTGATTTTCTCATTTCTTAGGAAAAGAAATCTTATATAAATAACTGGAGAGTCCTTTTCAATACTTGAGTTATGTCTGGGTGATTAATAGTAGAAAATGGTATCTTGTATAAAAGAAGTGTTTCTTAAGCAATCAGTAAAACTACATTGCTACCAATTAACTTGTTTGTGCTGAAAGCTTTCAGCATTGGGCAGTCTCTCAAGACTCACAACACTTAATATTGCTTAGGGACATAATCTGCAGATTTCTACTGACCTATGTCTGGCTGTTAGTCATTTAACTTTGCAAGTTATTCTGATTTGGGGGGCAGTGAGATTGAAGAAAAGCTTTCACTGTCAAAATGGGTTTTCACATTTTACCTTTCACAGAATTAAAATAAAATTAATAGTTTTAAATGAAAGAGATAGGTAAAGCTTCATTCCATAATACTTTCTTGTCCTAAGAATACTTTTGTCAGTTATTTAGAGAAGGAAGGATTATTAGTTGTCTTTAGAGTCATCATTAGTTTTATTTATTTTCTGAATAGATTGGGGGGATTTTTTTGTTTTAAGAAGCTTCCACCTTAAAAGGTATAAATTTGGAGTTTCTGAAATAGCTGGTCATGGAAACTTAATGAACCCCCTGCTACTATCTCAGTGCTGGAACCACCTATACAGAAAACCTTTTGAGACCCTTACTGTGCCACCATTTCTTTTTTAACAATGTTTTCTTTTCCCCACTGCACAACCAGGCTCGGCTCCCTTCGTGCTCATCCACCTATAGTGTTTCTGAGGTATACTTTGCACGTGTTCTCTCACACAGTCGACCTGCTCACCCATCACACTTTTTGGTTTTATTTACTTTTTTCTTTTTTTGCATTGCACTGTGCACAAGTGGGGAAAAATCAGCTTGGGGGGGCAGATTTTGCATGATCAATCTGCAACCATGTTCAGCGTGGTTTTAAAATCACTGTACCAGTCTGGGACCACCATGATGCATTGTCTAGTTAGGCAACTGCTACAGAACATATGAGCATAAATTATATGATAAAAGCATCCTTAATTCTCTCACAATAAAATAAAAATAATAAACTTACCATGCTTTACTGTTTAGTCTGACCCATTTTTCAGCTAGTGAAGCTAGAAAAACTCTGTAAAGATGGCCATCACATTATGATTATGAATTACCTATTTAGCTATAGATAGGTTTATTGATATCTGAAGTTCATTATTAATTCTCAAAGCTCTGGCTTGGGTTGCTACCTGCCGAAATGCATAGACTATTGTAAATACTTCTATATCAGCTTCATGATAGTCTTCTGTAATACCATCTTAGCAAGAATTGAGAAAGAAAATACATACTAATTATAGGATGGGGGAAAAAAGGAGAAAGATGTTGAGATAAACTAGAATTCACAAAATCATAGGATTAAAAACAGTTTATAAAATGCTGTCAAATTAATGCCATGACCCACTGTGTAAATACTTCGTCATATAATTATAATTGATTAATGGATGAGTATCAAAAAGGTGGAGTTGAGCTTTTCTGTGATACTATATCAGTCTTGAGCACATAGTTATTTATTCTGTATTCTAAAATAATCTCTTAAAGTCGAGAAGATCTCATGAAAAGATGACAGTTCCCTCTATTTCACACTGTGGGCCAAGCTCTAGACCTGATGTGAAGCTCAGCTACTCAATTACTTTGTCCCCAAGCAGGAAGATTTGTGTGTAAGCAATATCTTGCTGATGTGTGTCTAATTTGTTCTCAAAAGCTTCAGCTTCTCAAGCAATCATTCATAGCAATTCCTCATCCTTATTAATAGAGCAGTTTTTTCTAGTTTCAGTGTGTGAACAAGCAAAAGAGCTAATAAAGGTTTTAAGGTGAAAGAAGCTTACTAGTTTTTCTGTCATAGATAAATAGTTGCTGTCTGGCTCCACCAGGAGAAAAGTCATTTTAAAGTAATCAAGTATGTATTCTTAAAAGCACCTAATGCATATTCCGAAGTTTGTTGTGCATTGTTACTGTATTATATGAAAGCATCACTTTCTTATCATGATTATCATCAAAACAAAAATATGGAATAAATAGTAATACTGTACTCATGCACATGCAAAGATACTTTTTTCAAAGCTAATACAGGAGCAAGAAGTTACATTTAGCGCTTACAGATGCAAGACAAATGCTGTCTCCACTGAACCAGCCATTCTTCTGAATGATCTGTGTGAAATAAAGAAAAAACACCAGATCAACAGGAATTTCATCATGATGACATTTTGTTTCTAAAGAGTACAACTCTGATAGTTCACATCAGCAAAAATGGTGAACATGTTCTTATGAATTATGGAGTATATAAGCCACTTTCAGGGAAACTGGACTCTTGCTTCACCTACAACTTCAGCCATTTCACATTCTGGAGGGATCCCTGTCTTCAAAAGAAATACAAACCAAGGTATTGTGCCTGGTTACTGCTCAACCTGTATGGGTCTTCTGCTTGCTCAGATTCCAAAAACTATTTTGCCTTCTCCAAAGCTATCAGTAGCTTCTACTGCAACTGAAGATGAAAATTTGGGTATTAAATGCATGAAAACTTGGTGAACACTGTCCACAAAGGATGGCTTTGCACTTTTTAGTAAAGAGTCTGCTAGCTGAAGTGTCAAGGAGGCACTGTGATTCTGTACCAGCATTTCGTCCTTTATATTCTGCTCAAAAGGAAGATCTTTATATCTAACGTGCAGAAACCTTGCTGCCTCACCAGGCAACTGGATCTTGTGATGCAGTTAAAGAATTTCTAGCTGATCGGAATTTCATGCTTGTGAAACATAACAATGCAAGGCTTAGACTACCCTCTTTTAAAATGAAAACTGAAGATGAAAGAAAAATATGTATGTTCTTCTCTGGTGGCAGGATGTGTATTTTTGAACAGACCATTTAAGCCAATGATAGATCCAAAGGAACTAATCAATTGAAACTGTGGTAATTGTAGCTATTTGAAGAGACAAGGAGAGACTAGAGAATCCATGGGGTCCATAAAGGATTTGTAGTGTAGTTTCTAAATTTGTAAGAGACTCTTTATTCAGGAATGTAGCTTCATGTCAGGATGCATGTCATGCTGTTATTGTGGAAGATGGGAAAGGCTGCTATGAGTAAACAACATCCTGATCTCTAAATAACATGATAGAAAATCTCTCAAACTGAGATATATTAAAGCCTGCCATTAGTTTTGATCAAAAGGAAGAAAAGGAGTAATGCTGTATTGCATAATGTCTCATATCCAGGGGAGAAAAGGACCACACTCCTGATAGGATCTCAAGGTTGTTTCTTGTGTCTACACCTATTTCTGTGATTCTTATTGCAAGAAAATATTTTTCCCAAGTTCAGAGCTTTGTGGTTTTATAAGTCCAGGTGATCACCAAATAGCCTTGGACCTTCAGAGGACACCAGGAACACTGGATGAGAGAAACAGCATCAATGCTCTAGGAACTCAGCTGAACGTGCCTTCTGATAAAGGTACAACAACAGATAAAAGAAAAGATATCCTGACATAAACAATTTCTGAAATCTGTTTTTCAGAAATAGACTTTGTAGATCATTCGTCACTAGAAATGCTAGGGATTTTATTATGCTCTGGGATTTTATTAATTGGCACTCCTAGAGCTAAGATTGCCAAAAAGGAGAGTGAGTAGGATTTACTGCTGCTGCTACATAGAAGAGCTTTGATTGAAGAAGTATAAGATCTTCCAGCAGAAACTTGGGATCTATATATTCTGCATTATGAAGAATTTGCAGTAGAATTTGCTGCCTGATGGTCTTCATAGACAACATTCTTGTAGAGGCTATTTTGCATCTCAGAGTCCATAAGTTAGAAAAAGCCTCTTTTCACTTGTTCCTTTTTATTGTCACCAGTTGCACTGGTGAAACTGCAGATGTTTTAAAAGCTTCTGCTTACTTGTAGCTATAGAAAGGTTTTCATTTGTTGGATTCCAGGCATAGTCAGATAGTAGTACTATACACCTGTTTAGCCCCAGTCAGCACCTTAAAAATTCTACTTGTCTAGAATGAGGTGCTGTCTTTGGTTCAGTGCAATTAAATCAAAGTGAGTTTCTTTAAAAAGTGATTCCCTTGTGGCAAGAGAAGTAAAGCTTTATTGCTCTAAGAGGGTATAATGATAAAATATAAATTCCTGTTCTCTTTAAATTTCACAATAGGCAGTAAAGTTTTCCCCCCTTCATGAAAATCAGTTAGCTTCATTTCTGTAACTTTTGTAAATGTTAGGAGGAACTGCCTGAATGATTTTTCTGAGAGTAGAAGCATTAATTAGGAATGGTGCTGATTTAGCAGTTGTGCAGTATAGTATGTGTGTAATACATTTATAGTTTACTTATCCAGTTGTCCCAAAACATAGTAATTTCTTTTAATAGCAGTAGATCACCTAAGATAGTATTAAATCAGATTGGTTTCACTTAAATTTTTAGAAGTACTCTGACTTCTATCTTAAAAATACTATACAAAATGTAAGAAAGACTAAGGGATTGACCAATGAAGGTCCATAGTCTCCTAATTTGTAAAATTACACTTAGGTAGTAATATGCAATGACCCCATATTTTTATCCTTCTTTGTATGTCAAATCTTTTACCGGTACCAGTGCGCTCTTTCTCTCTCCCTCTCCTCTGGCTTCTGCATGCGCTATGTGTTTGGCTGAAAGTGTAATGAAGGAAACCTGTTGGTCTGCTTGTTGAAAGTACAGTGGCAGCAAAATGCCTCCTACAGTGCTATCCTCTGCTTTCTACTAAAAAAAAAAGAAAAGAAAAATTTTGAAAGAGAGAGATGCTCAGGTCTGTAGCTTGTCATGTTTTATTTAGCCACAGTGAGTGGTTAGAACATAATCCTTTTTGTTCTGAAAGAGCTGCAAAGTTTTATGTTAGTATTTTTCTACCACAAAGTACATTATTTCCATAAAGACAGTTTTGGAATATGTATTGACTGCATACTGACTGATGAGATTTGTTTGTATACTTAGCATTGTTAATAAACCAAGCAAGACTTGTAGTATCTTACCTGATAATACGAGAATAGAGGGACTAGTACAGGAAATTAAGTAGCAGGAGTATTCACAGAACAAGAGGAAATACTATTTCCTGTAACAGATACTTGACTTCAGAAGTCTATTCAAAGACTGCAGGAGGATTTTTAAATGCTCTAGGTTAAACTATTCTCTATAGTATACAATGCAAAATGTTGTAGATTACTGAATCTCGTTCTTTAGAACTAAAGCTGGGTAAGAGACTATTTCTCCTTCTACTTAATCTAGTTGAAATAGGAGGCAGAGCTGCAAGAGCAGGAAGTGCTACTCTGGCTTTCACGTGTTTACCAGCAGCATAAAACCTAGAGTTCAATTTTAGGTACAGGTTGTTAAATTCATTGTAGATGCCTGTTGTAAATCTACACTACATAGCACAACTGATTTGAGGATGGATGTACCACTTATATCTTAAGTGCAGAGGGCACCCCTTTTGCCAGATTCAAGAGCGTCATTGATGTTTGCACAGTAAGCCCAGCATTTTGAATTTGCTGCCTACCCGCAGATTCTGCATCCAGAACTTCTAGAAGGCTTTTCTGACTCCAAGAAGGTATGCCACCTTCCTCATGATGGCTTAAGAATGTGGTAACCACTTATACTTTGGCATCATTTTTTAAATTGGGTTTCTTACTCTTTTATCTAAAGTATTTCTCTCTAGATTTTTATCCAGTAAGCCAATTAATGGAATTTTTGAGTTAGTTTAGTCTGATATTATAACTCAAAACTTTCCAGAAGTATTTTTGTACTTAATATTTATGCCCTTGACCTGTACATTTAGTACTTTAAATACAATTTATCTTTGTTTACCCACTGCTGGATCTCAAATGAGGTCCATTATTGGCTCATACATTTGAAATTGAAGCAAAATTGTACTTAATCCTATGGCTTTTCTGTACAGTTACCTTGTGACTTCAAGCACTAAGTTCATTTACAAAGAACTGGCATCTCATTTTATATTACAGATTTTTGTCTTAAACCTTATCTGTCCAACTTACCATAACTGTAATACTTTTTGTTCATTTCTATTATGGTAAAATTCTTCCCATCACTGGATTTATCAGAGAAAGAAAAAATAAAACTCAAAATGCCTCTCAGAAAGCATAGACACTCACAAAATTGAATGATAAAATCAGAGCTATTTTCCAGATATTTTTATATACATTTCTATATTCTAAAAATCAAGTAAATCAGAAATAATTTCCACCCTTCCTCATGTGGAACTTTGAAGTTCTTTGCTTTTTGTTTCAAGACAAGTCTATGCTTCAATTTTAAATACCTAGCTCTAAATTCTTGCCTTTCTTCTTCTGAAAAATAGTGAGACATTTCACCTTGGCTTATGGTAGAGATGTGCAGTCTTATGTGAAACAAATTAGAAAAAGTCATAGCTATGAAAGTCACTTTCCTTTTGATTGGTTATAGTTTAGACTTGTGTATATAAACTATATTTGCATTTTCCAAAGTCAATCTTGTCATTCTTTTTCAATAATTACATCTATTTAAGCAAAGGGTTTTTTTTCCATTTTTTATGCTGTACCATACCTTGGACTATATGGCATCAGAACTGGCCTGATTAGATACAACTGTGAGATTTCTTTTCTAGACAATTACTGTTTTCTTTTTAAATCCAGAGGCAAGCTGGTTACCAGCACACTGTGTTTCGTATTTATATGTTTGTGTTTTTCTACTTAAATCTATTTGAGAAGCCAGACATTAGTTTGTATTCTGTAATACTAGTTGTAACAGTCAATGCAACTGCTCTCTCTCTAGGTTCAGCTCCCAAAGTAACTTAACTCTTCAGGTTCAGTTTCAGTAATAGAATCTATAGAAAATTAGCCTAGAGTCTGAAATAGTAATAAAGTAGATCAAAGCTTCTATTATATTGCTATTATGGCTTTTGGAGTAATCACTGATGTAAAATGTCAGGAGTGTGATCTAACTTACATGTATCTCTAGTGGACTGTGTCTATTTTAACAGACACTATATCCAGAGCAGTCTCAGACTCAGTAATGTATAGCTGAGGTGTCAGTGGGTTCCCATCAGTGCACCATATGTATCTTGCTGTTTTTTCCAGTTTTTCAAATGCTGTTTTGTAACATGGAAACAATGGGGGAATTTGCTAAACATAATTACCATAAAGTTTTTCATTTAAGAGCTGGAGGAGAGAAAGAATATTCTAATTCACAGTACTTTCCATATCCCTTTCTCTTCTATGAATTTCCAAGTTTCAGTGCTGCTAGAAGCCTAGACAATTAATATTCTGTTCTCAGGCACATAACTGCTGTGGGGAGGCAGCTGACTGCAATTGTGCTGCCATGCAGACTGCCAAATTCAAGACAGAACTGAAGGAATCTTATCCTTTGAGGCTCAAAGCAAAATCCTAAATGCAAATCTTTTTCCTACATTTGTATTTATGATCAGTTTCAAAAATAATTTCTAACTTCATAGAATCATAGAATGGTTAGGGTTGGAAGGGACCTCTGGAGGTCAACTTGAGTTCAACAGTACAGTTCTCAGTGCAGTGTTTCCTCAATTGCAACCTGTCCTTTTGGAGGGTCCTTGTGAACCCTCTGAAATCATCATGTTATGCATCTGTGATGAGTCTCATTTCACTTTAAGGATTTTCACCAGAGGAATGTATTCTGTGTTTCTGCACCAACTCAAAGGCAGAAACCTAGCTCTTCAAACAGTAAGTTCTTGTTCACTGATACTCACTGCTCAAATGGATTTAGGGACTGAAGCTTTATTTTCCTTACAGTTGTTGCTCCCTAGTCTGAATTTTAACTTAAAAGAGTTTTACTCATTTTTATACTTCAAAGTGTCTAAGTCTGAGGTTTTGGCCAAATACTTTATACATCACTAACTATAATATACACCATGTATAAGATTATTGTTGCCTATCTTTACTTGTTTTTCCTCTTGCACTTGAAGCCCTTCAAATTTGATGTTTCCAGCTCAAATAAAAATGTTAAGCTTAATTAAAATTGACTACTTTGAAGTCACACCACTGCAGAAATTCTGATCAGACCACATAGGGAATCATATGTTTTGTTCCTGCTCATCTAGTTTAAAAAGTAGTCCAACCATTCACTTTAGAATGATAATAAATATAAAAATCTCCAACCAAAATTTCTGTCAAATGCTAATGGAAAAAGCTGATTATCTTTAAAGATCCTTTAAAAACACAAGTAATAGAGTGTTGGCCTTTTTTTGACTCTTTAAACCTGAAGCTTCACTGGTGAGTTGATTGGTGGCTTTTGAAGCTCATCATTGTTTTGGTTTTGTTGTTGGTTTTTTCATATATTCACTTTCTTTTACTGTACAACTGCAAGGACTGTTACCTGTGTAGTCAGTTTCCAGGAAGGTAAGATTGTAAGTATGAAATATGAGTTGTAGGCTTTGTTAACAATTACAAGGTTGGTTCAAAATTCTTTGAGGGTCAATGGAAAGATGTTTTTTTTATTCCCACAGATCTTGGATCAGAGGGATAGGGGCTCATAGGCCTTAGAACAGCTGGGAGCAGAAGCAGCAGAAGCTAGAAGTTCCAAATACCTCTGTCCTTTCCATGCCAACTTTTATTCAGATATTGACAATAACTAGATATTAAGAAAACTGAATTTTGTTTCCCAGTTATACCAGATGTGGTGAATGGTGACTACAGCTATCCTGCTTTCAGTCCAGGGGACAGAGCTGTCTGCTGCCAACAGAAAGCATGATGCTGTAGCAGCAGGCCTTAAATGGGCACCAAGGAAGACTATGTTGCATTTTGTCTCAGTATTAATGGAAACTTGATGTTTCATGCTTTACAAACTTCTTACACCATTTTCAGAAGTACGCATTTTCTGCATGTCCTTCTTGGGAAGCATCCAGAGTGATACTCATGTATGGTGAGCACTCCAAATGCAGCTGAGGGGCTTTGCATTTTATAATTCAGCTGTAGACATGTCAAATTAAATTTAGTCTAAATGTCTCTGGGTCTCAGTTTCCCATTTGTTAAAACCAAAAACCTCTGCTTGACAAAGACCTTGTAAAAAATAAATTCCTTCATGTGTATTAGGATGTTTTATACTGTAGAACCAAAAACAACAGAGAAATCTGTAATGAACTAAATAATTCCTTGTTCAGAAGAGAGTTTGGATAATGTTTAGTATGTAAAATATGAAACTAATTTTTGAACAGAGAGATTAAAATGAAATAGCCTTAACTTGTCTCACACAGAAGCTCTGCTGAAAATAATTGTGATGAAATCATAATGTCTACTTGTCAAAGGAAAAATTAAGCTTCAAACATAACATTGATCTGATATTTCTTATATGGTGTGCTTCTCTTCAACTTGCCAATTTTACTTGACTATGCTTGAATGAAGAATTTATTTTAAAATTCTGATTTTGAGCATCACGCCTTTCAAGAAAAATAGTTTCCAACTCGTGTAGTGATGTGGAAGTTTTATTGGTTTGATGATGTCTTGAAATTGGCTGTTGCTCAGTCAAGAAATAGTTGAAATTTCATTTAAAAGCAAAATATTTATAATAGAAAATAAACATTTTAAAATGTCAACCTTATTAGTGTATGTCAAAGGTTAGAGAGTAATTTATGATGTGCTTGAGGACAAGCACATCACTTGTGTGTTTTTAGTCTATCTGATTGACAGCAGCTTAAAAAGTTGATTGAACTGGAATGGACAAGGAGTTTAAAATGTCTTAATGCCGATCAGATAGGATATAAATCAGACATCTAGCATATAGTTGTAAGGCTAAGTGATCCATATGAAAAAAGGCAAATCCCATCTCTGTGGCAAACAGCAAGAACAACAGGAATTCTCTTTCTCCTGTATCTTTTTGGGAAGAAAATTTATTCCCTCTGCCTTTGTTTACACTATCTACTTCTCAAACTGGAGAATATTTCCAGGTCATTTGGGGATTAAGATTTTCATTCAAACAAAATACTGTGTTCACAGCTGATAATACAAAGAGTAGAACTTCTGTGTGCAAGTAGAACTTCCAAGTGCAATGTTTCTAGAGATTTCTTGTGTCTTACGAATTCTGCTTGGATTCTGTTATCACAGATTAGAAATATCTGTTGGATGTTGTGCATAAATTATTTTGCAATAATTTTTATGTTTTGATTTAATAAGGGCTTTAGCTTACATAAGGTGTGTGTCCTCTCTATATATTGATATTATAACTAATACTACTACTCTGAGCAAAACCTGTGTGATCTTGAATAAGCCCTGAAAAGCCCCCAAAATATTGCAGAAGTGTACTGTCTTTCCAGTGTTATACAGCATATCTGTATGCTGTCCCATACTCTTAAGAACACAAAATCCAGCCCATTTTTTCTCATACAAATGTAAACATTTCTTTAAAATTCCTGTGAAGAAATAAAACCACTTTCTTTCTTTCTTTGCTTTTATTCTCGACTATGAAGCTTATGCTGCCAGTTTGTAGTAGCAAGTTTGCTTTCCCATTCATTTCCTGACCAGCAGTTTACTATTTTATCTCCTTTTTTGCTGTATGTGTCAGTTCCTCCTGTTTTCTCATTCGGTGAGGTGTTCAGCTTGCAATTTTAGTTGATGTGTAAGATTTTGTTTGAACCTTCTTCTAGTAGTAAGCATTGATTTTGCATCTCCAGGACAAGGTGAATTTCCATTAAGAGACAATGACTAATCAGCATCTTATTTGCATCCCAGAAAACTGCCCTTTGCCTTTGCATTTCATTTTGTTCCAAGTATTGGAATTTTTTTATACTGCTTCTGTAAAAGGAACCTACTCACCCTTCATGTTTCTGCAGTGTATTCATCAATCCACTTCACTGTCCAATTTGAACAGTAGTTAGGATGAACCATAATCTGACCATAAAATTCCATCTATGTGTTCACAGTCTACTGGGAAACTATATATACACCTTTATGTAAAGTGTAAGTATCTAGGAAAATCCTCAGAAAAGAGAACTCAATAATATATGGATGACATAGAAGCATATTCAAAATTTGAAGATAACTTGTTCAGTGTCCAGTCTACTAAGTATAATAATTGATAAGTGGTAAAAATCTGCTCATAAAATTATTTTGGCTTCAAATGATTTTTTTACTTATTTCTTCCCACTGACTCCAAATGAGTAATTTTGTGTGTAGAATACTCCATTATTCATCTTTAAATTTTGGTGAGGTGAATCCCACCAACAGTGCTGTTCCTTTTAAAAAATGTATTTATGAGTAATGTCTGCTGCTATCAAATTACTTGAGCTCAGTGTCCTTTCCCTTCCAAAGGTGTTCTCAATATAACAAGAAAAAAATATTCTGTAGTTTTGAACTGACATTAGTCCAAATTCAGCTGGCCATAAAGCATACTTCTAAGACCTTGCATGTTCAACTCAATGTAAAAGTACTGTCTGACTAGGAATGCATTCCTGGAATAGGAGGATTGCATCTTGTAATAGGATTATTTAATCCTCAAATATTTTGTTAAATGTTTTCAGTAGTTCCAGATATAGTTTTTCTGTGAAATTTTTCTCACAGCCTCATTTTTATATTCCATATTAATTCAGTCAAAGCAATCATCTCTGTTCTTCAGATTAGACTTAAAACAATTTTTAGAAGAAATCAACCCATGTATTCCATTGCATTTTTCAATTTGCTCCTAGTTTAACCTTATGTATATTGCTTTGAATAATAACCCAAAATCAATTTTTACAGTATTATTGCAGCAGTTTGAGACATTGTTATTCATGGTTTAGATTTCACTTACGTATTTAGTTACAGATACTAATTAATGTGTTGCACTCTTAGGGGGGAAAGGTATTTTCCTAAGGCACAGTGGAAACACCTACAGTTATAAGTCAGATCATGTGTGATTTGAAATGTGTTTAAAGCAGGCAAGTATTTGAGAGACCAAAAGGCATGTGCAGAGTATATTGTACAGAACTCAGATCATGTAATTACTAATAGACCACATGTAGAAAAAAGCAGTAGCAATATACTTTTCAATATCACACAGAATAAATCATCTTCATAAAACTGCTGAAGTTCCAAGGAGAGGTTATATGAATTATGCACTTTCTCCTTGGCAGTAGGTGGTAGTTGGTGCAGTACCTCATAAACAGCCTGCCTGGGGTTTATGAGACCGTTAGAGGAACAGCATTCTGAAATGGTTAATGGCTGCTGTGCTTTGCATAACCTGCTTCCTTCATTACAGCTTGGCAACCTCATTCCCTTTGCTGTACCTCAGTCCTCTGTGTCTGTATGTACATTTGGGTTTCTGCTGGTGGTTCCACATTTTGCATGCTTTCCTAAAAGCAGAGCAATGCACTTTCCCCTAAATGATAAAGATTATGGGTTAGCCTCCTACAGGCACTGTACTCCTGAGAAATGGGCTCTTTCTGTTGGTGATAACTCATTGATGTCATTGTTTCTGAATTGTTCTTCATGCTGTAAAATCGAGTTGAAATGTACTCCCATAAGAGTTAGCTTTTCATATTGGGCTGGAAACTTCATCTTTGTGTAGCAATTTGTTTTATTATAACCAATGGCTTTTAATTGTACCTCCCATAATGAAGAGCTGACTTAATACTCTGTGCTAATCTTGTTATGACTTTAAAAAGGTAAGTAATTTCTCTAACCATTCCTAAAAGTCATGGTAAAGTGTTAAAGGGTTTTTCAATTTTCTTTTTTTCTTTATTTTTCACATGAATTTTTCACTTGTAGCACAAACTTTTCTTTTTGTCTTCTATTTTTCTTGTAAAAATCTTTTTGTAGACTGATTTTTATTTGCAGCAAGGCATCATGTAGATTTAAATCAATCAAATTTAGTGAAGTCATTTATTTTATTTTTCAATCATGATTGATAAATTGTCAGCAGGACTGTTTATTTTACCATTCCCTCAATTGTTTTTTTTTAGTACTTCATTTCATATTCTATTTGCTACTTCAGCCTATGGGAGAAAGCTTACTCTGCATTCCAGCATGATGAAGTTATATCTTAAAGAAGATAAAATCCAGTTTGCTTGAAAACAGAGTAATGTGAATTGAATGCTTTGGGTTTGGTTACATTCTACCTGGACTATGCAGAGGAATGGTACTGTCTGGGTAGCCCACTGTGTCTTCTGCTAAAGGTATATTGTGATCCAAGAGGCTGTAGAATGGACAAACAATAAATCTATACTTTTTCTGTGAAAAAAGAGATAGCCATAGGTTGTTACTTCTGTAACTACCTGTGGATGAGAAGAATTATAATAAATAATAATAGTAATCACTCACCCCAGTCAGGAATGGTACTATATACACTGTAATATGGATTCTTTACTTAGCAGTAGCTGTGAAAAGAATGCAAGTTTTTCTTAAATGTCACAAATAACAAAGTAGTAAAACATACAAATAACGAATAAGCTAAAAGGCACTTAAAGCACATGACACCATTTATACAAAGCTCCATTGCCTCTAAAAATGTATGTGTTAAAAAACTGGCGGGTTTTATACAAAATCATATTTTACTGCAGTTTTGTTTAAAAAGAGGATTTAGGATATCAATGTGCAATTCATATTAAACAAAGTGTTATGTAATAACTAATTCTGATGTCAGTTATGTTAAAACATGGTTTGTATTCTGCAGCTGTGAGCATAGCTTGGGAAACGATCAAGTCTAGCTGATCAAGCCTTTTATTTTATTATCATGGATTCCTCTTCCACAGCTGCTTTTAAAATTTGTGGGAAGCAAATTATTTCTCATACTGCATATGTTGCCCATCAGGTGAGTGATAACATGGAAACTGTAGGCTGGGTTTAAGAGATCAAAAAGTAAATTTAAAGTCCTCTGTGTGCACAGAATTAAAAAAATGACCTGTACAAGGCTGTGTGTGAAGCCAGCTGTCTTTCGTTACCATTGTCATTGGGACTCTGTAAGAGCAAAACTTTGTCAGCACGTTTTGTTTTTTTTTTATATTAGAAGATTTGATCTGCAAATCTCAGCTGCTTTGTTCATTATAAATCTCTTGTTTTTGTCCATACACTAGCTCCACTATAGGTTGGAAGGGCTTAAAGATGAACTGAGGAGGAATAGAGGCTACAACTCGAGAGTAACTATTACTGCTCAAAGGAGCTGTTTTCCATTCGCAAACATTGCTTTGCGCTATGGGTTTGGGCTCCTTCTGTTCCTCCACTTTGTTGAAGACTCTCTCTTGACTTCCATTTTAATTCTTTAGCTCTGTCTTTGTCTGCTAACATTTTTCCTCCTTCTCTAGTAGCTTTTATCTGTGTCCTTTGGATCACGTATTTTACTTAGTTTGTTTTCGTAGATTGTTTCAAATGTTTGTGTTTTGTATTTTTGGTTTTTTTGCCGTTTTCTTTGGGGCTATGTTATCTCACTGAGTTTCATTGCAGTTTGCTGACTTGCTTGATTATTTTGCAGCAGGCCCATTTCTTGTCTTCTCTTTTCATATGGTTTTCAGTGAGAAATAAGAGAGCCTCTTCCATTTTAAACAGTAGTCTTACACACATAGGCCCATGTCTCCTTTTGCACACACCATCTTCTGCCTTGCCACATCCATCCTGCTTCTCTCTCTCTCTCTCTCAGTCTGTGCTTCTCTATCTTTTGTGCTTTCTTTCCTACCATTATACCATCTTTTTGGTCCAGAATTGTTCTTTGTTAAATTATAGGTAAATATTTACTTCTTCCAAAGAGTTCATGTCATACCTTTGAAATCTGGTAAAACAACTCTGGGCCAAATTTGGGCATCATTAATATTTTGTTTGCAGTTTTCTTGTATAGTATTTTTGGTGGGAAGGAGGGAGGGTTTGGGGGTTTTCTGTTTATTTTTTTTTTTAAACAACAGTTTTTTCAGGGAAGGACACCATAACCCACTCTAAGTTGCAACATTACTTTCCATAAGTTACTCCATTACAATAAGTAGACTGTGTTGCGCTGTAGAATCCAGTTTTTTGTGTGAATATGCATTTGGGGCAAGCTGCTGTGGAATGGAAGAAAGAGGTTTAGAATTTGGGGGACATTTGGTTTCGGCCTTAAATGGTTGTTCCTTTCTGAAGACAGCTTTTTGGTGGTTGAATGTTTACCATTCTACATCAATTATTAGATCATACATATTCACCGTCTAGGCAGTTTTTCTGATACTGCAAATTGAAACTGTACTCTGAAAGATAATCCGGATTTACTTGTTCATTTTTTCAGCAGAGACAATTGTTCTGCAAGGAAATCACACCTGCAGTGTCACCTGTGCTATTCCACTCCTTTTACCATGTGTACACGGTTTTTTTAGTTCTCTTGCTGAGATGTAGCAATACATGTGTCAATAATGTAAAAAGAGAAGAATTCCCTTCATGTTCTCTCAGAGGTTTGTCTTCCTGTGAAGTTTCCTTTAGCTGGGGTTTTGTCCACACAAAAGGCTTGTTATTCAAGTGTTACCAGTTCAGTCAGATGACCTGCAGGAGACAGACTGCTGTTCAAATTGGTTCATCTAAAAACTTACAAATGCAGTGTTATTACACCATGTGCTATCTCCCCAAACCCGAGAAGAATTAACAAGAGCCAATGCTTCAGTATAGACAAAGTTTAAATTGTGGTGTGTTTACAGGACTGATACTCTTTAAAAAAAAATATTTTTTTAATCTGTGTGGTAAACAGATGGAACTCTAAATACCCAGTGTTACTAGAATGTTAGACTGATGTGATTCCTCCAGTTTCCCTGGAGTCAAACTAACGTATCTGGAATAGCACAGTGGCAGCTAAGCTTCTAGGAAGAGAATTTGTTGAGAAACCAGTTGCCATTCTCACAGTTATTTTTCAAATAGAATTGCACTGTAAAATTCATACTGAACAAAGCATTTCTTTTAAACAAACAGAAACAACTGAGTAAATTTATCTGGCTCCACCCAGGAGCTGTTTATACAATTGTGAGTTGCTTATACAATTGTGAAGAAGTCTTATTAAATATCTTCAGAATCAAGAGAATCTAAATTGAGTATTTAAAACTCTCTCTATAATACCTGAACATATCAATAATAGCATTTTAAAGCAAGTCATGATAATATAGTTGTGTTAGTATTTTGTTGAATCATAAACCAGGACCTAGATTCAGAGATACTGTAATAACAATTGTATAAGAAAATGTGGATTTTCTGTTTAAAACTGGAACTTAACACGCAATTTTAACCACGGTATTCTTTGGTTTTATTCTATTACTGTCCTTAGGCCATCTTGTTTCTTATGGTGGGGGGAATCAAATTGCTTATATCAGATTCTGACCATCAGCTATTACTCTTCTGTTTAAATATACTTATATAGAATTCGTAAGAATGTTGCTGAAAATATGTATAGCCTCTGTCTTAGATCCCAGGAGCTTGCCCATTATATCTCTGTATTTTGTATTCTTGTTAACTTCTGTAGCTCATAGACTCTCTGCTCTCTCTGCAGGTCCAGTCTAGGTGCAGCAGCAAGGAGAATATCCTCAGAGCAAGTAAGTACTAAAACCTCATAGCTCTGTTGAGAAACTAAGACTGCTCAGAAGACAGCAATGATAATCAGATGAGAAGAGGATATGGCTGGGACATGAGTGGGTTTACAGATGAAATTTAATAACTTAAGACAATGAAATTCAGTCCAAAGAGAAATTAAAAGTCTAAATAGCTTTTAGTATTCATGTGTGAATGGATAGTCACCTTTTAATTTTTTCTTCCAAGCTGTTGTTCTCATGACGTGGAGGTCTGTGTTGTTTGTGGTGATGTATTGTTGTAGATTATCATTCGTGGGCAGGTTTTGTGGGCAAAAAGAATCAACACTCAAAGGCAGTGAAAATTCTCAAGCTGAATATGCATCGTTTTTATTTTCATAACTGAACATGTGATTGAACATTGGGTTACATAAAATCAAACAAAAAAATGCAAAGGTTAGGGATTCAGATTTGATACAAATGACCTGTTCTCTAATTTGCACATTCACTTTGTTTTATAGGAATCATTTCTTATCTAAAATTTGATCCACTGTATGTGATATGTGTGGGGGTTTTATAGCTATATAAATATATATATGTTGTATATATATAAAACAACAGGAAGTTGTTTTGGTGATAAGAGAAAAGGCTGTCAGGAATTTTCTCTTTTGTGCAACCAATTGACTTAGCTGCTTCAAAGCTTGAGGATTATTTTGTCATACAAAATGCTGCTTAATGTAAGTAGTTATTTTTAGAGCCATCTGACATGTGACATTAGAGAAAGATAACTTGGGAAGGTCTGAAGCGTTGAACTTCAATGTCATTTACTTGTGAGGAGAAAAATCAAAGTACCACTTTGTAATTTTAGAATTTAAAAAAAAAAATTGTCTTTGAGTCTGTTTAAATGTGTGATAACTCTAAAAGATGAGTTAGCATTTGTTTGTAGGAAGAAAGAGAGAGAAGGGTTAGTATTTACACATGGGTGCATCTTCCTTTCTTGGTTGAGGTTACTCATGCTGATGTTAAACCTGAAGGGGCTCTATTTCTGAGTATGTATTTTCTTGGCTTCTCTTGCAGAAATAATGCAGGTTACTTCTGCTGTTGGAACAAAGTTGTTAGAGGTTAGAGGATTTTATCTATTTCCAAAAACTTTTTGTTGAAGGACACTTTTCTGGATAGATTTGAACAGAAGCTTTGACTTAAGCAAATGATGTGTGTTAGACACGAGTTCTGAATCTGAAGGTAGTGATCTGAGCACCATTCAAAGCCTCTGAATTTATTCACATTTTAAGGGTTAAAGAGGTGAAATGTTAGTTTCTGAAGTAGCTAACACTGAGTTTTAGGTAGCAGTAAAACATAAACATTAAATAATCTAATGGCTGTAGCATATAGGTTTTTTGCTGCCACACAATTCCCCCAGGTTTCACTAATCTGACATGTTTCTTCCTAGCAACTTCCTTCATTTTTTTCCAACTTTTCCTTTTAAGAAGATAGTTACTTTTTACTGACTCTGTAAATTAAGATTTTAACACATATTATGTGGAATCTGCTCGATCTGCAGGGATTACATTGCTGCTAAGCAGGGTTTCTTTACACAGAGAAAGGTATGAGAAGTTTTTGACTGTCTCTCACAAATGCTTTCCTTTTCCTCATTTTTATAAGGTTGCTAACAAAATGCAGGCAAAATAATGGAAAATGTGAGCTTGCTAGGAACATCTTTTATATATTTTTTGTATCATTTCTCCCTATTTTGCTTATGAGAAAGTCATGTTTAAGTGTGAAAAGTCATAATGTAGTTAAAATATATCTCAGCAGCTTTTTCTCTCTTCCTCAATATGCCACATGCTATGTTAAGGAAAGGAATTAAGTCAGTTAGAAATTACTTGTACTTGACAAATCCACAGTGCCTGCTTTTATCATCATGCTATCTTTTAAATAAGTACAAAGAGATTGTTCAGATAATTGCTTGCAGAACCTTGCTTGGGACTGGAATTAGATGGGCAGTTTTATTTTTCTCTACTTCCTCCTCTTAGAGATTGTTTATTAATTTATTTTTTGCTGTTAACATAGTAACTATCTCCCAAAGAGAGAGACAGGCATATGGCAGTGCTGAAAGAAGATTTGTATATACAGATTGATTAAGCAGCCTTCTCTTCTGAAGAAAAAACTTAGAATGCATGATTGTTTTACTATTTTTGTAGTTATTTTTATTAGGAGACTACACTTAAAACAATAATCTGAGTTTGTTCCAGAATGTGAAGATATGTGCAGCAGCAAATTGGATACTTAGGTAGCTACTGCAAAGCACATTCATGTTATTAAAAACTAACTCCTGTTATTTGTTAATACTGTCTTATTATAATTTATGTTGCTTTGGGAATATCATTACATATTACATATAAGCATCATCCACTTTGGCTCTCATAAATACATTCTTGTTCCAGGGAAATTAATTCAAGGTATTTCTACAAATACCTTTTTCTTAATCTTTTGGTTTGTATCTGTTACTCTTGTTTATGTATTCCTGCAATAGTTTTCTGTCTTCAGCTGCTTAATTTCACTTTCAAAATCCATCAAAGCTTGTTTTCCCCTTATTTACTCTCTCAGTAGGTATCAAGAAATCAAACATGCTGTTGGCTTCATTTTCAAGCAACTTTTCTTATATTTTCTCCAAACCTGTCACTCATATCTGGGAAAAATAAACTTCCATTCATCTATCCTACTACCTTCATTCAAATTATGCATTTAAACATCACTTTACTATGGTGACTACAAAATCTTGACAATGAGCAGGATGCCTATTAGCTGGAAACTGCTGTCATGACTGTCCAGTGATTCCGTTGTCCTTCCCTCTATCCTCCTTTCAAACCTTTTGACTGCCGTTTCTCTTGGATTGCAAGCTGTCTAGGACAGTGTCTGCTTTTATATGCACATGGCATATTGACATGTGGAGAGCAGAATGATGAGTGAGTCATCCTGAGTTCATAGAACTGAGCCTCAGATTATCATCCTTCATCTAAAATACTGCATCATCTTGAAGGGTTTTGTTTTCTGATTAACTGATCCTTTTATGCTCATCAGGAATTGGAGCATGTTTTTCATGACAAGTAAGGACATACACTTTTGTGAACTTTTCCAACTGAAAATTGCATGTTGTTTTAAATTTCTGTTTTAATTCCAGTTGAATCCAGTGCCTTCCCAGTGTATGACAGAAATGGTCAGCTAATTTAATTTACCCTACAGTGCTGGATTAATTGCAGTGAAGTGGTTTAAATGAACCTCAATGCATGTATCTACACATTGTAGCATACATAAACTTGGTTGTCTCCTGTTGCAGGTCACAGTGCTGTTGACATTACCAAGGTAGCAAGAAGACACCGCATGTCTCCGTTCCCATTGACGTCTATGGACAAAGCCTTCATCACAGTTCTGGAGATGACCCCAGTGCTTGGAACAGAAATCATCAATTACAGAGGTATCTTAAGTTGGATTTTTTGTGAGGATTAGAGTCATTATTTCCTTATTTTACAACCTCATTAAGCACTTGGTTTTTTATTAATGTTGTGAGGTGTCTGAGACAGTACTTCCTCCAGGAGAAACTGCATTAGGAAAGGCCAATAATAGGAGCAGAAGTCTCCTTTCAAAATCAGGAGAACATTTAATATTTGATTTATTGAAACTTTATTATCAAGGGTAACGCTTACTGATTTGTGCAATGAGGTTGTCTTAAAAGACACCAAACAGCAGGCAAGATATCAGACCTTGTTACTCTGTACTGATAAATAAATGGGGATAGGAGAAGCTGTTTTCTGGGCTTAAAAGGAATTAGCAGGGCACCTCTCATGTTTATTCAGCTAAAATGTTCTTCCTCCTGAAATAGTTGTATTCATAATGCCTATTAGGTGTCTCTCTTGCTTCTGCTATCCCTTACACCAACCAAGGCTGGGCATTATCTGGGAGAGCATTCTTGGCACAGAACAAAATCATAACAGGAAGCATGCAGACAAGTAATCCTAAAGTAGGTAGGGAAAAGGAAATCTTGGTGCTGCCACAAACCTTTGAGATGTCTTCATACTTGACATACTGGTTTAGTGGACTGACTGTAGACTCACAGCTGTGTGTTTTGTCACTCCAAGTAGAGGTCAACACTCCCCTGTGCCTTGGTAGCAGGAAGCAGATATCTGAGAAGATGCTGCATATCCTGCATTCAGCACCAATACTGGATCAACAAGGAATATGCTTATTACACCCCTCACTTCAGTAATGGTGTGCAGATTAGGAGGAGATATTTTTAGATAGCTGTCAGTTAACTCTCATTGCTAAGACAGCACTTTGTGGACAGTGTGGTGAGCCTCAGTGTTAGGTACATTTAGTCCAAATAGACACTATGTATACAACACTGAACTCATGAAATAAAGAATAAAAGTCTGGCATGCACCTGAAAAATAAGTACAACATATGTTTATTTTGCTATCTAAGGTACTTCTACGGTACTGTAGCATTATTATCCTTTTTTACATAAAAATAGTTCTGATTTTTTATTTTAAGTTGTATTGATTATAGTGGAAAAACAAGTATTGATAAGCTGTTATTTTTTTCTCTTTTTTTGGCCTTGATAGAATAAATGTTTTATTCTTTTGTCCTTTTATCTTTATTTTAATTCTTCTCCTTCTCTGTCTTTCACACTTCTGGATAAATCTTACATTGGTCTTAGCTAGATGCTTATGTTTTCTATAGAGTTTTATATACTCTAATTTGTCAAAAAGGCAATTTGATTGTTTCTGTTCTTATTCCACTACATGGGAATGGGAATATACTATCAAGGTAAGAGAAAATATTCTAGTATAGTTTATAATACCTTAGTTGATATTTCCTTTTGCTCTTCATGTTACTTGATTACTGACATCAAATTCAGGCTGATTCTAAATCTGGAAGATATTGATTGTTATTCCTGGCACTGTTATTCTTTAAAAAATAATATTCTGCATCTGCTGAGACACTTCAGTTATGACTGTCTTCCTTCCAATGGAAAATAAGAGTTAGATACATGTTAAAATCATTAGCTGTTCAGATATATTCTTGGTTTAACATTCACATAATTGTACCGAACATGAAAATATTTAAAAAGACATATGCCTTCATATTTTTGTACTGTAGTGCAGTACTGTATCTCACAATTTATTTTTCAACAAGTATACACTTACTTTAGCACTGTAAGATTTCCTAATATATAGTATGAAATTTCAGGATTGAGCCTTTAGGAGACATCCTAAATGACACATCTGTCCCTGTGATACTGGAAATTCAGTTCTCTTAACCTACAGATACAAATCTCAGAATGTAATCTCATTTTCAGAAGTTCTTAAGTGAAGTGTGTAAGCATGTAGATTTATATGTGTGTGTGCATGTCTGCACATTTATATGTTAGTATGCCTAAAAATGTTGATTTTGAAGAATATAGTGAATCAAGAACCAGTTTTTCATTTAGTTATATATGCTCTTTTTTTTTTTCAGTTAATATACCTGTAAATTCAGAAGATAATAAAAATGTAGTCCAAGAGGTCTGCATCTTAACTAACTGTACTCAGAAAAGCACTGTTGTACTACTATGTTTGTTTTCTTTGTGGTTTTGTGTCTTGAATTAACACTGAGATTCTGCAAATTATCTTTCATGAGCACAATTCCTCTGTAAGGAAAGTGAAATGTTTAAGTTCTAGAATTGTGATTTCATCTCAAAATTACCTCGTTAATTTTAACCTGATTTATTCACATTACTGAACATATTACTATAGAATTCATCCTCAGAAAGCAATCTGCTAAATGAGACTCTGGACAAGTAGCCAGAACTGTCCTGACTTTATTCTTGATTAAGTCAAGGCATGCAATAGTCTCTCAAATCTATTCTCTCCTAACATAAGGGGGAGGATAAGTAAAGTTATCTTTTGAAATATGACTTTCACATTAGTAACTCTATTGCTCAGTGCCTGTATAGATCAGTTAGCCTCTTCCGTATTAAAAAAAAAGTCTTAAACATTTTACAGAAGTGCCACAGAGCAAAGACATCTGAAGTGTATGAAACCCCCAATTAGCGTTTTATTGCTATTTTAGCAATAAATTAGTGTTTTTAGACAGCATAATGATGATTATTCTTCTGAAACCAAGAAGAGGCAGAAGTTTAATTGATAGTAAAAGTACAAAGCAGAGGCAATCCACACTTTAAGGTCTTACTCCTCAGAATGGAGACATTTTTCTGACCTAATCCAAGAGCCCTGTAACTTACGTAGGACTTGGACTTCTTTTTCGCCACTGCTTACTCATTTTGATAACATTGCTCTTTCATATCACACTGAAGTGCTACCAGGGCATCATTTACAAAATGTGAGCAAATCCATCACCTACAGTACAATACCTGCCTCACTGCTTTATCTCAGGACTAATACCCTGAGAAATCAAAGTTCTTCATAGAACTGTACCAGTTTCACCACCTAAGCTTTAGAAAAAACCCGAATTTGAAAAGTGAGTTTAATGTAATTCTCCATTTTGTGTTAGAATCAAAATGCTGTGGGCATCACAAGGGGCTGTTTGATGACATAAAAATACTTCAGAACCTCTTTTTTGAATTTTGAGTTAATCAAAATAAGGTCAAACAATGTATTTCTAAAATAATTGCTAAAATAAAGGAGAGTACAGAGATACTTCAGATCATCCTTCAGTTGCTGACTTGCATCATTTTAGATGCCTAAAGCTTCAGCAAATCTTACATTTTTTTTCCACTTAATGAGATTCATTCCCACTACTGCCTGGCCATTTATTTCAAATATTGCATGGCAGAATGCCAGGAACATACTGTTCAACTTTGCTCTAATTGGTGTCATTTTGCATGCAGACAAGAAGTAAAATGGAGACTCAACATGACTGCTAAAATTAGAAGCATCACTTTTGTATGAGATCTTGTGTGTCTGTGAACAGAGGGTGTTTTTCCTAGGCCCTTGATAGCTGCCTTTTCTATGCTATAATTTAAATGTCTCTGTCTACATTCTTATTCCAGTGTAAGTGTGAAAGCTTTTGTGAGCTTTCTAATAACTTCTATATTGTGTATCACAGCCAGTGACATGCAATGATGCACAGACCTATTAATAGTTATCACAAGGGTGCTTTTCTGGTTGCAAAAATGCAACAGAAATATTCACCTCAAGCTGAAAGCTGATGTGTATGGATGTAAACACAGTGATGCTATAATATAATCAGTTACTAGGTCAATTTGTATTAATAAGTGAAATATAATCTCCATTATAATAGCACTTCACTGGAGCTGAACATTCGCGAATCAACGAGATGCACTTTTTAACAAAACCTGTCTATTCAGCATGCAGTGTTAGGTCTTCTGCCTTCCCAGCAAATCCAGAACCACATTGATTTTCCCTATCTGTAAAACAAGAAATATGCTTTATGTATGTCTCTCTTCTTTGACATATCTGAAAGATTATAAAGTACATGTCCACACAAATTCTCCTGGAAGAAGTATCCATGCATCCTCTCATTTCTTCATACGTTAAACTGGATATTGCCTTCCTGTGCCACAATGCACTCCTAAGAGCAGTAGCCTCTATTATGAGATGAGCGTCCATTCTTTTACTTAGACATTCTGGAATCACGCAATTCTCAGTATTTCTGACCTGTGTACCCCTTTGCAGCCCATCTAGTCATGCATGTAATAAATCTTCTTTCTCACTCTCCCACTGTATGGAGGGATAAGATACATATTTCCTACTCTGTTACACGTCATACTAAAATAAAGCTCTTGCTGGTGCCATAAAAGCAAACAAGCAGTGCACACTTGACTGAGGGTGAAGTAATTCATATCAGTCTCTACAGGGAGGCAGAGCCAAATTACAACTCATCAGTCATAGCTGCTAAGTGAAGGGAAAGAATATATTTGAAACAGCTATTAAAATATTTAGAACTATAACAGTGTAAATTTACATAAATAATCCTGACACTTATGTGCACTCACTCTGCATTAAACAGAAATGCTCTCAGCAATTAGGCAAAGCTAATCTATTGCAAAACTTTGTCACTTTATGGAAACTTGTCCAACGTTACTGTTTATGTTGAGTCCTCTGGGCTCAATCTATCACCTCTCTACCTTTTACACAGAGGATTCACTTTTGAAATGTTATTTTAAAAGTGTTTTTAAAAAAGATAAGCTTGTTTTTAAAAAAAATTGAAATACAGGAAAGTATGTATTTTTAAGAAATTTTGGGAGAAACACTTGTCCTGAAGAAACTTTTTTTTTCCTGTCTGATCCCATATCAGAGATGTTACCTCTGGGTTTGGATATTTGACATTCAGATGTACTGACAACAATTTCACCATAACCAGGAGCACAGGCCGACTGAACAAATCTTTCATCAATACTTTCAGTCTTTTTTCACTTATGTAGAGGCAGAAATCAAAAACCTGTGAGATCTATTAGTGTCACATGCCCATACACTTCATCAGAGCACACTGCTTTTCACTTCTTCCCCCCCCGCTTTCACTAGCTGTGTTGATATGGAGTGTGGTCTTTTCTCTTTTCTAGATGGAATGGGCCGAGTCCTTGCGCAAGATGTATATGCAAAAGATAATCTACCACCATTTCCAGCATCAGTAAAAGATGGCTACGCTGTCAGAGGTAATCACTCACTCTGTAGATACACAGTGTAGTGTCTGTAAAACCACTTTATAGCAAGTTAGCTCACCTCTTTTGTATCCAGCAGTGGTTATTTTGGTTGAGATTTTATTAAGATTGTGGCTGAAGTCACAGTTATGTAGAATGCTGCTCTCTTGAAAGATGACCATAACAATGAATTCAGATCTTTTAAGTGACTACATAGGTACACAAGCAAACGTACATCCATGTGTGCTCTAGACATCCATCTGTGTTGCTAGTGAGTTTCTTGGGAACAAAGAATTCAGGAGAGTAAAAGAGCACCTGTTTCTGAATGACAGATTCTTCTTCAATTCCCTTTTGTTGATTTAATCAGGAATTTCTTATATATATGTTAGTTTGAATGGCCACGTATACAGCTTCCTATTTGTGAATTACTTTATGATTGCATTAGAGAAGTTTTAAAAATACATATCAGATTGTACTCTTATGGAGGCACCTCAAAAGAAAATCTCATTTTTACCTTGAAGATATTGGAGTTGCTGTATATAAACAAAATGCGTAGTGTGACTTCACAGAGCAAGCAGTGAGTGGTTTCTCAGGAGACCTGAATCCATCCTCTTCTTTACCACTAGGTGCTGCATGATTATGAGCAAGTTACTTCTCCATGCATCAGTTTTTCCCTTTGTGAAGTAAGACTAATGATATTCACCTCAGATATGTATGGAGGAAAATTAAAATATATATAATTGAACATTATATGATTTTGTTGTGGTAGAGGTTGGGTCAATGTAACACCATGTTGAAATTTGGACACAATAGCCAACTTTCTTTTAGAGATGTTAAAATATTTTTTTTTGTAACTGGCAACTGAAACAATGGAAAGCAACTGTCCATAAAATAGGCTGTCTGCAAACCTAATAGATGTAGTCCAATAGCTTCCCCACAGATCTGATATAAAAGTAATGTTACAGGTGTACAAGAGAAGTTTGAGTATCTGTCTGTCATCTATGTGTGTGAGAGACAGGCAGACCAAAATAACCAGTAATAGAAGCAAGAGAGTGCAGATGTAGCCAGAGAAATGCAGGCAATATAATGCTGAGAAAAGCTGAGTAGAATGCTGACTGACAAGGGCCCTGTGATCAAGCAAATGCTTTCTTGCATCCTGATTGCTACAAGGTAAGGGAGAGCACTAGAATAATCTCAGTAACTGTGCAGAATGAGCAGAATGATCACAAACACTATCTTCAACAACTTCTGTCAGAACCAACACACGACATTCTAGTTTTGGTGGTTGATTCAAATAGAGTACCAGTGAGGTACCATGCAACCAGAGGAGAGTAACAAAGCCGGTGAAAGGATTGGAAGGCATATCCTCTAAGGAGCAACTAAGGACTATGGGTTTGTCTAGCTTGGAGAAAAGGAGGCTGAGGGACAACCTCACTGCTCTTCAGCTTCTAAAGGAGCAGAACCCAGACATCTAATGTGGTAGTCCATGTTGCATTGTGTTAGCCCTGGTGCTCTTCAGAAAATGCCAGACCTGTATGGTCGTCTACACAGCCTGTAACTACTGCAGTTGTCCATCTTTTCCTCCAAAGACAGAGAATCTAGAAATATCAATATTCCATTGCTTTCTAGAAAAAAGATATGTAATACTCCTACAAAATATGATTCCCTTGTGCTAATTTTATATGGGAAAAGATTTGCTCATTGCAGACATTTTTTAAAAATAGTCTCATGAACACTCTTTAATCTTTGTTATCATTTCTTCTAATCTCTTTTACTTGATCCCGTATTGGCCAGAAATGTTTGGTTAAAAGTACTATAGAACCTGAAATTTTCAAAACAATAAATGCACCTTAAAGGGACCTGAAATATTTGCAAAACATCTATAACCTTTGTCGTGCTGACACTGAAGGACTGACTCTTAGATCATTCTTTGGTTCTCCTGTACTCAATTTCAAATGCCATCGTTTGTTTTGATTAACCTTTACTATTTGTATTCTCTATCTTAACAGCTGCTGATGGCCCAGGAGATCGATTCATCATAGGGGAATCCCAGGCTGGTGAGCAGGTGAGCACAATTTCTTTTCTCTCTCTCTCTCTCTTTCTTTTTTTTTTTTAAATATGTCTTTCTTTTGTAAGATATTGCTTTGTATTTTTACAAGCCTTGCTAGTGCTCCAGAAACTCAATATTCTTTGAGGTGGCATGAAGTAGGGCACAGCTGTACCTAGCCGCCTGCTGTGTGTCTTGGGACATGATTTCAGAAAGTGAGGTCGTACAGTTACATAAGGAACTAACAAGGATATCCCAAAATACTTCAGAGCATTGTGCTGACATGTCTGTTTGGAGTGCATAAAGTAATGTTCTGCCCTAGTACAGTGTTAGAGGACAGAAGGTCTCTAGTGAGATTACAATTCATAATCAAAAGCAAAATTTAACCCCTTCTTGCTGACAGATTTTTAAAAGGATGTCAGCCTATTAGCTGTTTCCAGAAGCTGCTTGTGTATTTCACACCGATAAATATTCATGAATGGACAGTATTTAGGATACTCAAGAGTGTATTTGGTGAAGTTTGTCTACTAATACAGGGGTGACAGGAAAATAATCTGTTGCATTCAACCACTTTTTTTTATTCTGTCAATTTAATTGTGCCTGCTACCTTCTTTTCAGGAGAGCATGGATTAATCCAAAATGTTTCTCCAGCTATTTCAAGTCTCAGTTTATCATTCTGTGTATTGTATGTGTATTGTGTGATACAGAAATGGAATAAGTAACAGGCAAAACAAAGGAATGATGAGTTTTAATGAGGATTTTGCAGTGTGGCTATTTTAACTGCTGAAAAAAAGAAGTCTCAAATAAAATAGATGTATTTCAAACATTGTTTCAAGTTTTAGAAGTATTACTAGTTGCAGAGTTGTTCCTTTTTTTTTTAATGGAGTAGAACTGCCTCTGAATCATAATAAACATCTAATTTGGCTGATCATGATAGATACAGAGAACAATAAAAATAATTTTTGCTGTAGTTCCCATCCATCATCATCATCTTAGATTAACAAATCTGTTACACAAAATATGTAACATTGCATTAAATACTAAAAAGTAAGCTAATGAATTTCACCTTCCTTGGATTCTTAGCTCTTCTGTCTACGTTTTCAAGCGCTAGTCCAGAATCCCAAAGACTGGCCACTATTTCTACAGAGCAAACTACTGAATTATCACTCCTATCATTATTCACTTGTCATCAATATTGTCATTTTGCTAGTTAAATATATCATAGCACAATAGTGCTTAAAAACAGTACTGTTGAATCTGTGTCTAATGGGGAGAAGACTGCCCACAGGTCTAAAGGGTTTCAATGTCTTAATCAGTTCAGCAGGTGCGTACAAAGGATAAAAGGGTGAATGGGAGCTTGCTTCCCTCCTACAAAGTTCAAGAGTTCACTGTCCCTCTGTGGGGACAGTCTGTCCTCCCAGATTAATGGGAATGGGAAACCTCTCTGGCAAGGAACAAAATAGGGTGGGAGAAGGCACACAGAGAGAGAATATTTCTGGAAATAACAGTGATGAGTTAGAAAAATGAGGCTGTTGACCTCTGAATAATTCGTCAAAGTTTTTTTTTCTTGGGCCAGCACATCTTCAGGTTCATCTCTTTCCCAAGAAATTATTTATAGCCTTGGAAAGCTCCTCAGTCTCATTTCACCCTTCAGTCACTCTCAGCAGCAGCATTCTGCTTTTCATGTTACAGATCAATTAACAGAATGATTCACAGCAGGGAGTTCAAAATGGGTTTAGATTTGGCTCCTCCTGTAGGGAAAAAGGTTATGTAAATGCTACATAGGGAGGAAGAAAATGTAACTGAGAGTTGCAGAGAGGCCATATAGCTAAGTTGGACATTTCTGCATCAATTTGTAAATTGTCTATTTTCTGATTTCTATTTCCAGATGGTTGTGTTTGAGTTAACAGCTGTTTTGTATTGAGGAGAACTTTCAGAAGGTATCCTGCTTTGGGGAGGTTAGGGGACATTTGAGATTACTAGTCATGAGCCATCAACATGGCCTCTGTGTGAAAAGCTTAACCGTGGGGAGCAATGATTCTCCTCCTACACACTTACATAGCTGGAGCTTAGCATTTCCTGGAAGACTCTTAATGACTTTTGTAAGAGGCACTGTGACTAATCAGCTGTAATATAGGATGAAAAACAGATATTTTTCACCTTTCCATTAACTTGGGCCTTTTTACAGAAAGGAGCATGGGTGATTGTAAATCACACAGGAGAAATGTAAGCACAAGCAGGAGAAAAATTCCCGAGATGGGGACTGTGCTCAATAGATTATGTCTAGTTTTTATTCAGTGAATAACATTAAATAGATTATCAGTGATGAAGGCAAAGGACAGAACCCAGTACTGCCCTATTCCAGGTAAGTGTGAGATCTCAAAGACCTTTAAAAGATCTTCTGTGAAATTGTTGTACATTAAAATGCTTTCTGAGAAGGAATCAATTCTTTATCTTCATAGTCTATAGTCTATAGCATAGCCCTGGAGATTCACACACAAATCTGAATGTTCACTTTTTTCTTGGAGTTAATCTGATCAAATTCTCGAAGGATAGAAAGAAAATTAAATATATGAGCAACCAATTCTAAAAGCAATTGTTATTGTATCATAGATTTGTTTAGATGTTTTGCATCATTAAACCTCAAAAATTAACTCCTCTAGTAATAAACTCCAAAAGCATGGGTAGTTACAGCACATTTTATCATCATAGGCACTGATTTCTGATAGTCGCCTAGACTTACTGTATTCTTTATGGTTCTTGAGGCCCAAAATATGCATTTTTAAATGGGAGAATTTTTTTATGCAATGCATTTTTCCTCTAAAAATTGTCACTAAAGACATCATTACTTTATTAAATTCAAGCAATATTAACTATTTGTAATGTGCTTATAACCTATACCTACAACTATATGCAAAAGAGCTCCCATAATCCAAGGCATAAGCTTTGCCTTTTGCAGTATTTGTTTTCATAAAAATCAAAAATAACATATTAGACAAGATTATTTTCATTTTTAAGCATCTTTGGTATAAATGGCAGCATCTCAGTTATTCATCCACAACTCCTTGAATAGTCTGGTGAGAAAAATGCTATTTTTAAAAACAACAAACCACTATTATTTTTATGTCATCTGGTTTAGATACCTACTTTAGGATAATATGAATTATGCCCTAAAAACACACAAACTGTGACATATGGCAAGTGTGCTTTTTTGTTTTCTTAATTTAGCATTTTGTTTATATTCTTCTCAAAAGATGTCACGTTTCTGTTACCCTTAGAAAGGGGTCAGGATTCAATCAGCTCCAACCTCAGTTGTTTCTTAGGGTGTGTAGGTCACTGTGATACTGTGGCAAACCAGGTACAAACTGTTGCCAGTCTGTACCTAGGACTTCTGTTCCGACAAGCAACCTTTGACATATGCACATTTCAAGGTAATTCTCCTATTTCAGAGGTTATGACAGTACTGAAATGGAGTAGAAGAATGAGCAAGGCAAACAGAGCTTTGCACAGCAGAAACATTGGCCACTGGTCTACGATTTGCAGATGTCTTAACAGCCCCTTGTCAGAAGTCATGGAGTAAATGACTGCTTGGGCAGGTGTATGTGTTACAGTCTAATAGGTGCTAATCAAAGCCTGAGAAGCCCAGGACATGCTCTAATGCTGTGTATGGAATATAGAGCCAATCTATACATGATTTATATGTGTGACACATACAGAATATGTTGGTCTGATCACAGGTATGTAAATCTGTGTGTAGCACATGTTCACTAATAAGAGCAAAGCCTAAATAAGTTTGGCTTACTGAAGTGCTGTGGGGAGTAAGCACTGATATTCCAGAAATGAAATCTCAGTCATGATACCATTATTAGTTGCATTTTTTTAGAAATATTTTTCTCGTAATTATTTATTTTTGAAATGGTTATGGTCAGATCACAATTTTACTCTCGATTTTGAAAAATGTGTATTGAAATAGGCTGCCTGATGAGAAATTTTATTAAAGCCATTTAATTTGTTCTATCATGTTATTCTGATATTTTTCAACTCTGAATTGCTTCTGCTGAAGCTTCGTAATGTACTGTGACTTTACAGAATTGTGGAGTATTAACAAGTTACAGCTTTGCTGAACTGGCCCTCACAAAGATAGATATTCTATGTGGACTAGTATTAATCTGTCTCCCATGTCTCCTGGTTGCATTACTCACAAGCTGCTGCTTTTCCATATATAGTGTGCTGGTAACACAGAAGAAAAACCCAACCAAACCAAAGCAAAGAGATTCAACCCTGAGGACTAGAGTACTCTGCAAAAATATTTATCTACAGAGAACCACTAGATTTTGCTCATTTTGGTCACCATCTAACTGTTACATTTCTGAGCCAGTTATTTTTCTGAGCCAACTAGACTATCAGTATACTGCTTCTTCTGAAAGTTATTCTTGTGATAGAAATCTTAAGGGGAAAAATCTGAAGCCATCTAACATGTACCTATATAAAAAGAGCCAGATCCGAAGCTATGGCCTAATGATTTTTAAATACACTGGAGTTTATACCTGTTGATATCACTAGTATTTCAAGAGTCATACCACAAATAAAAATTTTACTCTTTCTGTTTACTTCCATAAATTTCAAATTATTTGAGATATTTCTCTTCAGAAGTAAATTAGTCTTTGTTTCTTTTTCAGCCAACTCAGACTGTGATGCCTGGTCAGGTAATGCGCGTTACAACTGGTGCTCCAATTCCGTGTGGTGCTGATGCAGTGGTGCAAGTGGAAGATACAGAGCTCATCAGGGAATCAGATGACGTGAGTCACAAGTTAAAACTAATCTTTCCTTTGGCTGCAGGAGAAAATGGCACATGATACAATTCTGTAAATGTGAAAGGTAGTCCTACAGAAAAGCTCTTCTGTTAGACTCAGAAGTTTGAGGATTTTCACATCAATTCCTAGTGGCAATTCTACTCATTTTTTCAGGCTGCGATAACGGCACCACAGACCTACCTGTCCAGACACTGATTTTTCATCATTGTTGTTGAATGCTGACACCAGAGTATTTAGAAACATGATTTGAGTGAAAGGCAAATGCCTCCTGGAGGTCCGTAATTATGGTGCACTTTGAGTGCCTAGTGTATTCACGTTTGAGAATACAAAGTAGTAGCAATCAGACATTTTATTTCCTTCTTTTCTACTGAGTTCACATTGAGCAAAAGAGCAATCTTCTTTATATTTCAAGATCATCCTGAAACTCAGCAAGATGAGGACTTTAAAAGTTCTCTTAAACCCACCACTAAAAAGGGGTAAATATTTTTTAATTACATACTGATCCCCGAATAATACAAAGAAATATGACAGTGCAGCATTACTGCTGATGTAATTAAAGCTGAATATGATTTTTCTGTGGGAAAGTGAACTGGTTTATGTGCTGCAAAATCCATGGGATTACTTGGATTATTTTGAATTGTGCTATGAAGATGGTTCTGTATTACCAGAGTTGGTCTTGTTTCAGCAAAGGTGAATTCAGTGGATTTTGGAGAATATGTCTTGTGCACATAGCTTACAATAAATGCATATGTTTAGAATAAAGAGTTTTATTATGTAATGGGGATATAAGCACCCCTCAAAATTTTTATAAGTTTCTTCAGTAGACCTCTGTACTACTTTAAAATGAAAAATTACTGAATTTAAGACCTCTGAAAACCAGGAAGGAAATGGATAAGGTGCCTATTCCCCTAGAACATAGTCTTAATTCTGTTTCATTTGAACAGATTTTCCAGTGTACATGTAAATCATATTAGTGCTCTACCTAACAGATGCTGCAAAATACTAAAGAAAAAAAAAGAGCACTGTAGGACTAATTCTGTATACACAGCTGTCTTAACAAAGTAAAGTATGTTTTTTGAAGAAGTACAGGAGCTCTCTGTAGACAGTTGTATTCCAGAGAGTCCATCTTAGACATCCTGATTATTTTTCTCTTTTCCTTTGTGTTCAGAGAATTCCTTCTCAATCATTAGCTTACTCAGCTATGATTTTAGCACACCATCATCATGTTTGCCATCTAACAGATTTTAAGGCAAGAAGATACATCTCTTGACACAACTTCCAAGTTCACTTTTGAAATGAAGTGTGTGCGTGATTCTCTGCTCCTCTGCTGCTGTTCTGACCAGCTTGTCCTCTTCACCATAGCTCTGTGCTAGCATTGTGATTGCAGCTGGGGTGTAAGAAGATGCATTTTAGTGTTCAAAGCTGATGAAGACAGCAAAAACTGCAACATACTCCCATGATCCTTTATACTGCCCTATTCCTGCAAATGTATCAATTTTTACATCTGATGAAGTCAGCAAGCTGTCTAGACTGGCCTTCTTCCTAACAGAGAATTTATTGAGTCAGGCCTGCTTTGAGGTTACAGATGTGTTTGTGTAGATTATATCTTCCCATAAAATACACTATTGCCTTCACTGCTTGTTAATCATTCCGTGAGCCTTACTAAGCAAGCTTTCTGGAGCTGTTGTCCACCTCATCATTAGATGACTATCACATTGCAGAGCAACCTACATGATAAGCTATCTTTTTTACTTCTTCTTTGGATGACTGTCTTTCTGGATTCCACTTTTTCAATGCATATTCTCCTCTGCATATAAGAAGAGGTTATTTGGCTATATGCTTAAACTTTGAATTTTTTAACAAATGGTCAGCCACCTTCAGCTGCCTTTTCCTGCCTATAAGTGTAGAGGTAGAACTCGTCCTTGAATATGCCACCCTGTTAATCCTGTACAATAAAGAATTTGTATAGTTTAATTAATGAGATATTTTTCTTTCATTTTTCATGCCTGTGTGAGTACATATTTCAAGAATATTTATATTTACAGTGTTAAGAACTCCTCCAGGGTTGGGATTTAACTGAAATTAAGTCTCTAACATCTGAAAAATGTTCTTCTGAAAAGAGAGTATTTTTAAAAGGAGCTCCTTGACCTCTAGTTTTGGTAGCTGTACTTAAACATCATAGCAAGCATTCCCCAAATGACTGTAGAAGTCACAGGACTAAAAGGAATTACATCTATCCAGCAGGAAGAAAAATTCTCATTAGCTTGCCAAATGCAGTCACTGAGAAACTGATCCTTGCAAAAACATGTCTACACCCTTTTAATTTTGAGTTTTTATGCCACCTTGTAGGAAAAAGAAGCCAAATGTCATCAACCAGAGCAAGAGTTAGATCCTACATCAAGACCTATATCAGTATATAGGTCAGTATATAGAATATATATATAGAATATATATATACACTATACACTATAGTGTATATATAGTATATCTATACTCTCCATATATAATGTATAGTATAGTGTATATATAAAGATATAGTATATCAGTAAGGATGCTGGTTGGTAACAACCATCGCAGTAAACTACTCAAGGCGTAGCTCAAAATATATTAATGCACAGCAAGAAGAGTGCTGCTTGATACACACCAAATGGGAGATGTTCTCATCATAATGCCATACCTCCCTGCAAGCCCTACCTCTTGCCACCTTGAATTATCTTGTATTCCTAAAGTGTTCTGGGATATCAGTCAGTTCCATAATTAGCAATCTCTGCACATCACCATATTGTCCATAGACACACTTTCCACAGTGTTTTTCAAACCTGAGATTACTACATTCCTCAAAAGATTTTTTTTTCTTGTTTCCTAAACAGGACCTTTTCTATTACTCAGATATGTCATTGGCACTTGTCTTGATTACCTAGACACTTCCTACCTATCTTAAATGTTATCAAAGATACAGAAAATCCAAATCTTCATGACTAGCCACCATCTCCAGTGTCATAAAAATAAAATAATTCTTAGACTTACTGTTTTCCCAGATTTTCATCACAAGCCTAAAGTGATGACTACAACTTCAGATTGGGATAAAGGAGATAAAAGGACATCCTGGGCACCGGCACAGTCATTTTGGATGCTAGCAGCCAAAAATAGTCTCTCCTCTTATACAAGAGGAGCAGGTATAAAAGAAACAGAATTTGCATTAACAGCATATTTTCATTTACTGTGCTAAAGTAAGAAATCATCTTTTTGAGAGCTGATGTTTTTGTTCCTTGTTTCCTGGTTTTCAGGGGTTTAAATGTGTACATTTTCACAGTAAGTAAACAGAATCATAATCTGTAACAACATGTTCATTAACTTTGAATTTAGGGCCTTTAGTTTAAAGCACTTAGTCTGAATTCAAAAACGCAGTCCATAGCATCTCTAAGTAAAGAGATAAGTCCCAGTGTCATATACAACACTATTGTTCCTGTAAAAATTCCAGATGAAAATGATGTGCCATGTTTGTCTTGTAATCTTAGTGTCTGATTTATAACTTTGAGGTACTTGAAGTATGAAATACTACATGATAATACAAAATCAAAATCTGTTCCAATCTACATAACTGTAGATTTAATACTGCTGACATTTAATGCTACTGGCAGTGTCTCAAAGCTGAATGTATATGTCATCAAACCACTTGCAGGACTTACAAATTAAATGTTAACAATATAGGTCATGTGCAATTTATTTGCATTGAAAGAATCACCAAACAACTGGCATTCTGAAACACGAATATAAAAAGAGACATCAGACTTTCCAGGCTACTGTCTCACGTTCACACCAAATAAACATTATGAATAAGCCCCTTTACAATTTGTACAAAATTCTCAAGTAGGAGTTTCCACAGCAGGGATCTACATGAGACTCCTGAAACAGAACATATAGCTTCTTCCCACCTTACTGTGAATACAATGGCATATTGTCTTGTCAGATTAATGCTTGTTTTTAAAATGCTATCTTTAAAATTGTTCGAGCAGATCACATTGGCTGAGAGTAGAAAGACAGCATGAAGTTTGACCTGTAATTTTAACTGTCCTTTGAGACAAATTTTTTGTAGTCCAGACACAAGCATGAACCAGGTAGCTGTATTCTTGCAGAGCTTGAACAGATTGAATTTGGAAAAATTTTTTAAACTTCTTATAAGTTGAATTTTGCCATCTGGTGTTATCTTTACAATTTCCAAAATCCCAGATCAACAGACAAACATAGGACATGACATAGGAAAGATACATAAACACAGAGATTATTAAAAAAGGAAGGTAAAGGTGTGTATTCAGTGCTGATCCTTCACTGGTGAGCTCATCAAAGAGCTCATCTTACAAAGCTGTTCTATTTTAGCTCACATTGTATTACAATCTGGACACACAGATCAGGAGAACAATGATGTTGCTTAAAGCATGAGATCTGAGTGTAATGAGTCCTGTAAGCTGTGTAGACTTGTGAGAAATTAAAACTGATTAATCTTTCTTGAATAGCCCACCTGACCTTCTTTGATCTCCTTATTTTTATAGGGCACTGAAGAACTAGAGGTTCGAATCCTTGTGCAGGCTCGACCAGGCCAAGATATCAGGTCTGTAAACAGCCTACTTGATAAACAGTAAAATATCTCTGTAAGAAATAGAAGGGCTGATGATTTTTGTTTTTATAGTCATTGTTTTACAAACATTGTTTTACTGACATTTTGACAATCTGACTAAGGAACATCATTGGACACTTCTTACCTGGAGAAGGACCAATCAAGGAAAGATACCTTTAATCTCATGCTGTTTATCTTTTTTTTTTTTTTCCTGTTCTATAACTTTCAGACCTATAGGACATGACATTAAAAGAGGTGAATGTGTGCTGGCTAAAGGAACCCACATGGGTCCATCTGAGATTGGTCTCTTAGCAACTGTTGGAGTAACTGAAGTAGAAGTTAACAAGTTTCCTGTGGTTGCAGTCATGTCAACAGGGAATGAGGTAAGGAAAGTGTGTTTAGAATCAAGGTCTGAATTATTATATCTTCTTTGGACATGTATAGTGCTTTGTTTAGTGGCTTTCACTCCCAGGTAGTCTCACTTTTTGAGCTGAAGCTCCTGCTGACATGAGGTATTTTTGTGAGTGATCAACCTGCAATCAGCTGCTTGTGTTTTCTTCCTCAAGGGCTCAGTTACAAGTCTCACATGCTGTCTTCACCAAAAGTTTGGTAAAGCATCCAACCATGAGCCAGATGCTTTCCTCCTGCCAGCAAGGGAGGACCTGTGGGGTAGTCAGGGTTGTAATTCATGCTGCCAATCATCATTGGAAGAGTAATTTCTTTTGAGCAGCACTTCTTTGTAGCTATAGTGCAAATGGCAGTAATAAAAAAACAGGGAAACAGACTAGTACTACCAGATGCCTTGCAGTACTATTGTGCCTTAATGTTATTTCTTATTAGTACATGTTGAAATTCAGACAATCTCCTGGCAGTAGAACTCCAGACCAGCTTCCTAATTGCTTTGTCTTAACTACATCAGAAAAAACATGTTCAAGATTAACTTAATTTACTAATTTTACATATGCTGTGGGTTGATCCTGGACAGCAGCTAAGCACCCGCACAGCTGCTCGATTATTCTCTCCCACAATGGGATAGAGAATGAATAGGAAGAGCAAAAGCAAAAGAACTTGTGAGTTGAGATAAAGTCAGTTTGAAGTTTAGAGACAGCATGAAGTTTGTGCTGTAATTTTGACTGCACTTTGAGACAAACATTTTGAAGTCCAGACACAAACATAAATCAAATATTGAAACAGCTTGAATATGTTGAATTTTGAAAGATTTTGAGAACTGTTTATATGCTTAATTTTGTCATCTGATGGAGTCCTTAAAATTTCCACAACCCCAGTGAAGGTTACTCTGTGACTACTGCTGCTACATAATCTTACCAGGTTTCATAATACAGACAGGATCTGTCATGCAGGAAACATACTGCTAGATTTGAAGAACAAATCTAAAGAGCTACAAGGATTATAGGTCATGATTTTCAAAGTAGTGTCTTCTCTATGACTAAATGTTCTTGTATGTCATTAAAGGTCCTTTACTGACATGAACACTTTCTTTTGTATCGTGATACTTTGCATGGTGGGTTTCTTAATCATCCTATGGAAATCTTCACAGAAATAGAGCTGCTAGCCAAGGCATCAAAATTAAGCTGTACTCCAGTTTTGGTTATTCTTACCTTACTATCTAACACCATTACTGCAATTTTGACAGATACATTCTTCCTGTTATTAGTTACCTCCTGTCAATAGTGTGTTTTCCTTCTGTGTCCTAGAAAAGAATTCCTAATATATGTAATCTTTGTTTACATATATGTTTTGTAGTTTAAATTCCAAAATATGTAACACTATCTTGATGATAGTGTTTCGAGATAAAGCTTTTCATCCAAAACAGTAATTGATATAAGAACCAAGCTTTAAGTTTGTTATTCCAATACAGATTGGAATTGGATTGTATTTTAAAAACATATTTATTGCTAAGTAGACAGTGAACTTCAAAATTTCTTTTAACACCTTTAAAACTTATTACCAAGATCAATAAGGTTTCTTTAAAACCATTTAAATAGAAGCAATAACTTGGAAACTTGAAGTTTGTGTTTTGATTTCCAGTGTTTGAGATTAGAAGCTAAGTTGTCATAAGGAGAAAAAAAGTTTTGCAGACATGGACCAATAGAAACAAACAAAAAAACATGGAGGATTGAACTAAACAAACACATTACATATCTTACTAACTTAATTCACTAAATCATGTTACACATATTTTATGATAGGAGAGTGACTGAGAGTGTTTCTGGTTTTATAGCTACTGAATCCTGAAGATGACCTCTTGCCAGGAAAGATTCGGGACAGTAACCGTTCAACTCTCCTAGCTACAATCCAAGAACATGGCTATCCAACAATCAACTTGGGAATTGTGGGAGATAAGTAAGTACCACATGTTAGTAAAGATGTCACTTCATATTCATAAGGTGCACTTCATGGAATTCATGGAAAAATGAAATACCCAAGAAAATGTCACGCATTGCAGGTGTCACAGTGTTGTGACCAGGGCATATCTTAGAGAAGAGATTTTATCCTTTTCATTAGAGAAATAAGTCTATTCTGATATTAAGAGGAGTCTTTTGATAAAATTTTCATTGAATAGTGTTTATCTTGTTTTGTCTTCTGTTTGCTGAAACATCTATTACTGCTGCAAATTGAATTTATTGCTGCAGTATTATTAGAAGCACCTTTTTTAATACACACAAAAGGAGACATTTCTACAGCAATCATACTTTTTCTGATCCAATAAAGGGAAAAGTAAGTTCCTCTCAGAGTTTATTTTCTGTACCAAAATTAATTTAGAGTATAAAATTTTGTCGGATTCTAAGCAACTGTCTTTGGGGGAAGCCCCACACTGCTGGATGTTGCTCAACATTTCCAGAAATATGTCAAAAAGAATTTAAAAGCATTGGGTTGGGTTTGGTGTTTTTTTTTCTTTTACTGGTCTTTCTGCTTTGACTGCCACAGAGTAGTACCCTGTGTTCATTCTTTCTATTCATCTGACAGTGATTGCTTCTTGTTTCCCAGTGGTAGTGAAGTCACATCTCCTGTTGAGAGCTCCAGAATAAGTGATTGGAAGTGTTCAGTCTTTTGCCCTTTGCAAGACTGTGCAATGCCTGTCATCCATGACATGAGTTTCTCAGCATAACATGTTTCCTCAGTTTATTGAGCCCCAAAGGCTTTGAACAGGCTTTCTTTCATTTTGGGTATCAAATCAACTGACAAACATGATTCTGTAAGTTGTTCAGTTTCTCCTCCATCTGTTTGAGAAAACAGATATTCTTTGTGGAGAGGTAACAGTGAGGCCAGATTAGAAAGAAAGAAAAAAATGAAATAGTGAATTTCAGCACCCACATTTCACAATGATTGATGACAGAGTTCCCAAGCAGGGAGATGAGGCTACTGCTAGGGAATAGTTCACTTTAAAACTGGTCATTCCTAGTGCAGGATCAATACAAAACATCACTAGCTTGACAGAAAGTATATAAATGGTCCAACCACTGTGCAGTTTTACAGTATGTGAACCAACTTGAATGGTGACTCTGGAAAATGCAGTTGTGTTTGAAGTATTCATACACAGAATGTGCCACACAGAAACCACAGCAGTTGTTGTAATCTTAGGGAAAGAAACCCTTCCTGATACTCTCACTACATCCAGGCATTCTTTTTGCTTCTCTGGCCTGGCAAAACTCCATTTGTATTCTAAATAACAAAATAACGAACACTGCCTGTGCATGAGTGCTTCCAATTTCAGGTGGAGTTTTCATGCAAACAGAGTCTAAACTCATGAGACTGTTCTTTCTAGAAATGATATATTTATGTTCTGGACCACTAGAGCATTTTCCGTATTAGAATTTTCTTTATTCTTATTTTTAGACCTTAAAACACAGGTAGAAAAATACTCAAATAAAACTATTATATCCAGAGATCAGATTCTAGGTTTACACATATGAGAAAAAAAAGCCACACAAAGGCTGATAATCATAGTCAGTTGCAGAGAGTTATCCCTACATAAAAGAAGAGTTGACAGGGTTTTTCTCCAACAAAATATTGGAGCTGACATTTCTTGCCACCTGGATGACCAGAAGTTACTACTACTGTCATCAATATTATTGTCAACATTAACTTACACACTGTCCCTAACAGTGGGTTAATTCAATGGAAAAGATGCCCTCTGAACAGCTTTGTGGTAGCCCTTCTGGCAAACTAAGAATGCAAAGCTAGTTTGTTCATTATGGCCTCCTCCTAACCAAATAGGCATAGTCTCAAATTTACTGTAAAATCAAATGGAGAATTTAACTTAAAGTCAGTGGGCAGAGCTATGGTGAGGTACTCCACTGCCTTCAGGGATTTTTTTCTGTAACCTTTTAGGCACAGAGCGAACATAATTAATCATGAAAGCTCAGTAATAAATAGTAAACAATTTTAGCGAGATTTAAGGCCCAGGATATGTTTACTTCTCTATGTTTTTTAAAAATATGTTTTGTGACCCATTTTTACTTGTTGGATGCTAGCTGAGAACCAGACAGCAAATATATATATAAAAAATATAATGTATATAATAATATAATATATATATATTATCATGTAATATACATATTAATAATATAGATTATTATATATATAATATATATATTATATATGTAAATGATCCTTCACTGTGGAGTTTTACAGTATGTGAACCAACTTGAATGGTGATATATATATCAGTCAAATGCAGACAAGTGTCTGCAGCATTGCTTTCAGTTGTGAGAGTGGGTGATACTTTGAACCTTCGCTATTAAAATGTCCTCTCTTTCTTGAGATAGTATTACCTTGGAAAAGGTAATAAGAGTTCTTTTTAAACTCCCAGTTTCATGCCTGGGGAGTCATTTCTGCTGAGGTAGTTACTGTAGTTTATAGAATATAAATAATGAGCCTCCAATTGTAGAGTGATTTTGTACTTTGCAGTAAGTTTTGAAAGAATACCTTGGTACTATTGATTTGGCCATGAATCCTCTCCACTTGGTAGCAGGATTCTGTCTTATCAAGTCTTCTTGCCCTTCTTCTCGCACTCACATGCTCTATCCATATATAGACAAAAGAATGCATCTGCAGTTTGGTTTCAGTCAAAGGAAAAATATGAATACGTAAGTTAGTTTGATAATGAGGATATTATTTCAGTATGTAATAGAGCTACGAAAAGAGTGTTGCCCATATGGATATTTCAGTATGTATCTTTTGGACTAACATAACTGATTTGATGGAGTGTGATGGCTCTTGAACAAATGGAAGAATATTAACAAAGAGATCTTACAAAATGATACAATTTTGACTTTTTAGCATATTTATGGAAAAGATGAACAAGCCTTCATTGCTATTTTTTTCTATTTCTTCTTGTTTATACACTTTGTATTGAGTAAATTTTAATGCATGTTATATGGGAGTGTCACTTGCTATGTACCATAAGCATTAACTGGAGTTTGAGAGAGCAGCTAATGGGGAGCAGAGGAGAGTATTACTATTGCTGTAACAGGTCAGGTTTTTAAACAAGCATGGAAATTCTGTTGGTCATACATACAGAGCTAATATTCAAGCATGAAAATTGTTTTAGCGTAGTATTGGCAAAGACAAACTTAGAGATAAGTATGCCTATATTTCATTTCAGCATCTGAATCACACAGAGGTGTTTAGGTAAGAAAATAGCTTGTCCAGCTGCTTCAAAGTCCAGGACTGTGATACACATTTGAGAATGTGGAAGGATGAGGAAGTATATGGAATGTCTGTGGGTGGTTGCAGAGTAGTTAGGAGCACTTTGTAAATGCCTTTGACTATTAACCATATGTGAAGTTATGTTTTGAGCTGGCCATTCAAGTCTCGCTTAGCCTGTATTGTTTGTGACCAATATTTTATTTCATTTTGGAGCATTTTAAAGATTTCTGAGATAGTGTTTGTTTCTGATCTCATAAATTGTATATAGGGCTCAATATTCAAAATTAAAAACGCATAGATAAAATCTACAGTTAAAATCCAAGAAGCAAGCAATAGGAGAAAAGAATAAAACTGGAAAATGCAATATAGCTGAAGTTATGGCTGGCTAGAAGACAATGTTTTCCCTGTTTGTGTTCTTAGCACATAAAAAACTCAACTGTTTGAAAAGCAGACATCTCTGGGTAGAAATGGAACATATTCCACTTCCAGAACTACTCCAAACACAAGGAGCAAATGCAAAGCCAAAAAAGAAGAACCCTTCTAATGTTGTTCTTACTGTTGTCTTACATCTTTGTCAAAATCACAGAATCACTTGCTAAAAACTGCAAGAACAACTGGCCAGTTAAAACTGGTATTGCAGTGTGGTTTCGAGTGTTGTCTCACATAACAAGAACAAGTTAAAAAGGCTGCTGATTTCATTTCCTTTGCTTATAATTGTATGACATTATTTGTTTCTTTGGAAACTATAGATAAAGAGTTACATTTCTGATCTGATCTGGTCTGTAGAACTCAATTTAATTATCAGGATATTTTTATGTCTAATTATTTCATTTGTGTTGTCCTTTGAATCCACTGTTTATTTAAAGCTGTAAAGTTTAGCCCTAGGAAAATCTGCTATAGCATGGACCTCTGTTTCAGAAAACCGTCTTCCATTTTGGCAGTTTTCCTTCAGTAAGAGACTCTCTTTCTAAACCTGCTAAAGAATTTTGATCATATATGTAATAAATTCAATTTCCTCTGTTTTTATCTTTATTTATGTTTGTGCATTTTCCCCTTCTCTACATTCTTTTCCCTGTATTCTAATTCCTTTATCATTTTTGTGAAAGACATGTATAACATTAGCTATTTCCAGCAATATTTTCATTTATAAGCCTGTGATTTCAGAATGGAGAAAGAAAGAATCTCCCCCTCCCCTCAGGAGAAAAATGTAGGAAATGAACATTATCTGCTCAGTTACTTTAAAAATTATCAGAACAGTTATAAAATCAGTATGTGAGAGATTTCTACATTAAAAGTGATTAGTTTCTCTTTTATATACATCTCTTTTATGACGTATTTGACATAGAGTTCCTAAGTGACAGGTAAGCCCATTAAAAATTACCCTTGCTATTGTGACAGCATTACTGCATGATACCCCTAATATAAAAGCTTTGAAAGAGTGGATACCAAGATCTTGTTCAAGGATTTAGTCTCCTGGAATTTTATGTTTGCCATCCAAAAAGACATTTAAATATTTCATACTTGTGTGGGTTGCATGTAATTAGCAGTATTGTAATTTTCAGATGGAATATTTGGAGTGGAGGAAGAAGAGTGGGGTAATGGCTTTAACTCTAAAATTTCCCATGCAATTTGACATTTGTCATCATATGACTTAGAATATGAGTTATAGGCCACAGAATCCTAGCCTCTCCCTTTACTAGTAGCTGAAAGATGGACAGTATGCTCCAATGGTGTCAGAACTCAGGCTGTTTAGTTCAACAAAGATGTTTTTGCAAGGTGAGATAATTGTGTTCCAGTAATACTGAACCATACGAAAAATAAGCATTCAAAGTTTCAGCAGCAATGGTTACATATTAGGGTTAGACCAATTCAGACTGTAAATAAAGCATAATTTTAACAGTAAACATATTTAGTTATTAGGAAACTATATCAAATGCTTTACTAGATACTCATTTAAAAGCAAGATTGGATATTTATTAAAATGTGATCAACAGTTCAAATAGAACCAAATTCAGGAAGGCTCCCTGACTATAATAAATACCAAATCAGACAAGTTATCAAAATTATTTCTCCTGGCTGAAAATAATCTCTTAACTCCAGAGAATTAAATTTATTTTCATGTTATACTAATGGACAATATGCAGTTGAAGCATAAACTCAGAAGACCAGTACCAGCAGAAATAATACAGCAACAGTGATCTATAGAGAGAAAATGCCCATCAGAACTTTGGCTATTTTAATATGTCATACTCAAATGAATTTGAAACTTTCTAGAAATTTTTATAAAGTGCTTTGCTTTCCTTACCTCTGTGTAATTAATTGTGTCATTTAGAAACATCTGTAGTTTCTGCTTTTTTTGAGAAGAACATTGTGAGAGTGAGAGTACTCAGAGTTTAGCACCTTGCTGGAAAAATTTCTTGATTTTTGAGACTGCTGTCCATAATGTTGATGAGTGGACCAGAAGCTGGAATCACTTATGAAATCAAAAAATCTTTTGTATGTCGTCTCCTGACACAGTGACCCTATTTTGAGAAGCAAAGACTGACTTCATTCTCTGATGATTGTTAGAAGAACAAAATAGAAACTGATTTTTTTAGGAGATGGCTGTCTTGAGAAAACTGTCAGAAAAAAAGTGGATATCTAAACTTCTAACCTGATTAGTTTTAATATTTTTCCATGACTTCTAAACGTTAGTACACATCTGATCTAAAAGATCCCTTCTGTTATGACCTACAAAAACCCAGGCTTGGATTTACAAGGTTATGAAAGGCTTTTAGGTTTTGTTTTAGTAGTGCCCATATGCATGCATAACAGAATAACATAGTGGAGGCATACAGGCCCAGTGTTCTCATCATGTTCTTCAGTCAGGATCTGTGTATATCCAGAATTGATCTTTGAAATGATAGACTGTAGCTGCTACATGCACTATCAACTGAGCCTGGTCTGGAGACAGAGGATAGAAGTTGGTTTTGTTGTTGTTAACAGTCCAGCCAGCTGGAAAGAAGAAAGGCCCCATGTTGTACAATGGAGATTCATGATCTGATCCATTTCAATCTTGAACGTCTAATTTTAGTAGTATTTAAAAGAGTCATTTATAAATCTTCATGATAAATGAAGATTTCTTACATTTTACATTTAGTTGTCCTATATTTAAGAGTATAAAAACATAAATTTTGGCTTATTTCATAGTTCTGTTACAAAGGACAGTATTTAAGAAGTCTTTCTTGCTAGTGAAACTGACTTGGAAGAAGTATATGTTAAAAGGAACTGCTGTCTTCATAAAATAGGAATTCATAACAAAACATTAATTGTTTTAAATAAGGTCCTAATAGCAGAACTTTCTCAGTTTTGGACATTTTTTTCTAATCCTGCCTCTTGGAGCAGGATAGCTGGGTATGAAGCTTCTTATGAATGAAGTGGCATCTTTATTGACTATGGAGATATAAAATTAGGATAAATGCAGCCCTTTCCCCATTGTAGTTAAGAAGGTGATATTTAATATGCATTGAGACGCATTGCCAGTATAAGAAGCTCTAAAGTGTGAATAGAAATGTTTCAGTGGGGCATCTCCAAGTGTTTTCCCATTATCTGTGATCCTCCTTCCAAAATGTCAAGATGTTCAACACTTTGGGGTTTTTTGTCTGAAAGTCAAAAGTAAAGAAGTTTCTCTATAGACTCTGCAAGGAATGATGAACTATGCATTGTTGGCATGCCCAGCTGAGCTGAAACTCTTCAATAACTTCTGTCTTCATCCCTCTGAAAAGTGTGTCCAAACTACAACAGAAAGGTGGTTCCCATGCATGCCCTTTCTCTCCCACTGGCTGGCCTTGTGGAGAGGAAGCATTTCCCATGATGATTTTGAATATTCCAAGCCACCAAGGGGGGCACAACTGAGCACAGAGCATCCCTTTCACCCCAGGAGCCTCTCTCCTTCCCTGGCATGTTATTATACCCCTTCTGCTTCCTTTACCCTCAGGAAGCCAGATGTTTTTAAAGATGAAGGGACACAAAGCTTCCAGGACACTGCGGAGACAGGCCTACCGGAGTGGTGAGCACCATTTTAAAACACTTGGGATGTTGAGGCACATGCATGCTCACAGGCAGGCTTGACTTGGTGTCTCTCAGTGCAGAGTTTGGAGCACAGATCCTATCAGTGGTTGCCATACAGACACAAATGGTGTTTTATTCTGTCCATTCAGTACCATTATCTTGTCAGTTAAGTTCTCCCACACCAGTGCACCATAGGCATACAGAGCTTCACAATGATGATAGAATTAAAATTCTGTTAATATCAAGAATGTTTACATTATCAGTAGCAGCAAGCATCTTTATTCATCTTTATTCTTTTAAAAATAGAACAAATCAGAAGAAGCCTGCTTGAAGGTAGTAGCAGAGTACAGCTCTAGGGAAGTCACTGTTACGACTCTTCAGTCATACCTGCATACTCTATTTTCCATTACCATGCTGATCTCCTCTAGAATCATAGAATCATACAACAATTACAGCTGGAAGAGACCTTGAAGATCATCGAGTCCAGCCTTTGTCCTAACCCTATCAACTTGCTAAATGATGCCCCCCAATGCAACATCTACACATCTCTTAAACACCTCGAGGGATGGTGACTCAACCACATCCCTGGGCAGCCTGTTCGAATGGCTGACAACCCTTTCAGAAAAGAAATGGTTCTAGCCTGAACCTCCCCTGGTGCAATTTC
>VWZO01016475.1:258848-277335 GCA_013396975.1 Bucco capensis | reverse complement strand
CCAGCTTCTCGTCCACCAGCACCCCAAGGCCTTTTCTGCAGGGCTGCTCTCCATCATCTCATCCCCTAGCCTGGATTGATAGTATGGTTGGACTTGATGATCTTAGACGTCTCTTCCAACCTTAATGATTCTGTGATTCTGTGAAGTGAGGAAGAGCTCCCTTGGGAACTAGAGGAAGAAGACTCTACTAATACATTTTGCAAAGCTATCTTGGGCCATTTCTGGGCTTTATTTCATGGTGTGCATTAAGAGGAGCATATTTTGGTGTTGCTTGTTTGTGTGACTGTGCTTTTTGTACCAGCCTGGGTCTCCTTAACACACAAGCAGCCTTGCAGAAAAGGACTTNCATCTTTCACTAGATCAGGCTGCTCAAAGCCCTGTCCAACCTAACATTCTGCCTCCTGGGCCTCTGAGCATGACAAAATGTTCAGTATTCTGGAGAGAGAAAGGTAATGATTTTCTTGGATCCTTTGTTTCAGAAAGGTGTAAAGCCAAAAATCTGATTCTGCCTGAGTATTTAAGGCAAGCTATTGGTTAGCTCTTGACTCTTCTAACAGCACTTACTCAGCAGCCAGACACTTGCTTTGTCTGTTTTCCTGGGGCAGTTTAGTAGCAATGTATTCTTCTGGTCCCATCATGTGGTCACTTGTGTGCTTGCACAGCCACTACATGCTGGGGTTGGTGAGGTGTAGAGTGCTTTGGAGTCTTGCAGGAGATGGGGTGCCATGTTCAGGATGAGTTACCAGTTGCTTTGGTTGTGATTTTCTGCTGCAGATGCTACCACTAGTATTTGATGGGAAGGAAACAGTTACTTTTCAATAAATGCTATCAGAACTCCCCTCCTGATCTCATCCAGAAAGAACCCAGCAGGAGAAACTACACTCTAGCAGTGTATTTTCAGGACAGTTTATCAATCCTAACTCATTGGTCCAGTTGGTTTTATGAGCTCTGCATTGCAGAGAGATTCTCCAGGCCATGTGAACAAGTTGATGAGGTGAAGAGACCAGTAGACCCCTCTATCATGTCCACAACACTGCTCTGAGGTGCAGCAGCAGATGGCAGATGTGCACACAATCACAGAGATGTGATTCAGAAGGCATCTTTGTTTGGCTCTGGGTTTTTTGCTTCTCTGCCCTGTGAACTTGTGTAGGTCTAGCAGGTATCCTGCTGCTCTGCAAAACTCCTCTCCTAGCAACAAGCAGTATCCCTCTGCCTAGCTTGCTCCAGGAGTTAGCAAACATCTGAGATGTTAGCAAACATCTGAGTCTGCTCAGGAGGCAGCCTGTGCTCCAGAGTTCACTTTGGCACACTGGGCTGTGCAGAAAGACTACAGGTGAGGGTGAAAGCACCTTCAGTCAGCAGCTTCTCTTGCCTCACTGCTTCTGGGGATCACTTGAAAACAGCCTTTTTGTTCTCTTCCCTCCCTTGCCATCCACCTCAACCTTTCTTTGTTGGGACGGTTTTAGGTTGTGAAGGACAAGAGGAAATGACCTCAATTTGCACCAGGGGAGGTTTAGATTGGATGTCAGGTTGAGTTTCTTCACTGAAAGGGTTGTTAGGCATTAGCCCAGGCTGCCCAGGGAGGTGCTGGAGTCACCATCCCTGGAGAGTTTGAGAAATGTGTAGGTGTGGTCCTTAGGGCCATGGTTTAGTGGCATGGGAGTGCTAGGTATAGAATGGAATCATAGAATCATAGAATGGTTTGGGTTGGAAGGGACCTCTGGAGCTCATCTAGTCCAACCCCCCTGCACTGGGCAGGGACATCCCCAANCAAGAATGATCAGGGGCCTGGAACATCTCTCCTACAAGGACAGGCTGAGGGAGCTGGGATTGTTCAGCCTGGAGAAGAGAAGACTTCGGGGGGACCTACTAGTGACTTTCCAGTACCTAAAGGGAACTTCCAAGCAGGCTGCACAGGGCCTTTTTGCAAAGGCCTGCAGTGAAAGGACAAGGGGCAATGGTTTTACATTGGAGAGTAGTAGATTTAAACTGGACATTAGGAAGAAGTTCCTCCCCACAAGGGTGGTGGAACACTGGCCCAGGTTGCCCAGGGAGGTGGTTGAGTTCCCATCCCTGGAGGCATTCCAGGTGAGGCTTGCCAGGGCTCTGGGCAAGCTGCTCTAGTTGGGGATGTCCCTGCCCACTGCAGGGGGGTTGGACTAGATGACCTCCAGAGGTCCCTTCCAACCCAAATGATTCTAGGATTCTATGATTCTAAGTAGGTTATTTTGTTTTGTTGATGTCATGAGCAGCATCTGATGAATGTGGATCAGGGATGGGAGAAGAGCTATTTTTTGCTGAACTTTGATAATTACCACTCACTTCTTTTGCAGATACTTCCCCTTCACCTTCATTCCATTTTTTTCTTTTATTGTTTTATTTCTTTTCTTTTCCTGGTGTTCTCTCTTCCCCAGTGCCAGTGGAATGGACAGCTGGTGGTGTAGTGACCACATCAGATGGCAGGGGTCACTGGAGGACAATGGGAAAAGCTCAAGCTTTCCTTCCTCTGGCTGCTGGAAGCTGTCAGCTAAGTTGCAGAAAAATTGCAGAGAAAAGAGGTTACCACAGTTATTTAAGGAAGTTTTCCATGGTTGATGTTTTCTGTCCTAATGAAGGCGTTCACAAAAACATTGCTGTATGACCATACCTAACTTGGTTCAATAACCAGGGGGGCAGATGGAATAACAATATCCCAATTACATACAGAGAGGCAGGTATTCCACTGGCTTTTATGTGCTGTAGCATTCTTGCCAGCTAGCCACATCTAGAGACTATGAGCATTTTGGGGAGCACTGAGTACCTCTTTTCCAGGGCATGGTTTGGATGCTTATAGAATAATTAGAGTAAGTGTCTGCCTTTGACTTTGGAAGTTCATCCACGTGGGAAAATTGACCTCAGGTCTAAGAAGAGGTTGCTTGGTCAGGTTGACTTCTCAGTATGGTACATTATGAGGCATTTGGTATTATTTCAAAGTTCCAGAAGACTTTTTTTCATCTCAAGTTATTTTCTCTTTGTATTATGTCAGTGGTGGGGGCCAAAGCCAGGATTTGGGTGTTGGCCTTCCAGGGATTGTTCAGATACAGCCTATCCTAGAAGATACCATTGGAAGAAGGGGTACCTGCTCTGTCATTCTGCCCCAAGGCTGTATCTGCCAAACTTAAAAAGACAATCCTTGCCCTAAAAAATCTCACAAGTGTCTGAGGGTCCAGCAGTGGGTGTGACAAGTCCAGAGAGTGGCAGACAGGGCACAGCCAAGCTTACTCCATGCACAGTTAGGTGGGTTTGGATCCCATGAAAAGTAAAGGTGTATGTAGTTGTGATGAAAACTTACCCCACAGTGTCCTCACCTCAGCTTCTATGGATCAGCAAAACTGAGCCTTGAAGAGATTGGAATGGGGCAGAGTGTTACTGGTGAATGTGAGAAGGCTTCATCTGAGCCAGGCTGCTGGGGAAGGAGAAGAGAGGTGGCTCAAGGAGTAAGCTATTCAGTATGCAAGAAATGTCAGCTTTCTGAGGCAATGAAGCACACACCAAAAACCTCCACCAGGCATGGAAACAAATTTTCACTGCTGATAGGTAAAAGCCCTCTGTGTCTCCAGCTCTTATGTCTGTGGTCTGGTTACCTCAGAGGGAGGAGCTGTGTTCGTCTCCTAAAAGGTTAAGTACAGGAGATACGATTGATGGATCAGAGATAACTTGTCCAAATTGTGTAGTGGCAGTGTGATGTCCTGGAGTAATTCACAAAAACACTGTCAAGACAGATGCCAAATCAAACAGAGAGTGACCAAAGGTTTAAGAGGTCCTGTGACCCTTTTGGCATGAGTCACACAACTAGGCTCGGACTTTGGCCAAACTCCAGTTCAGATAGGCTTATGAGTGCTGAGGTAGGGTGATAACTGCAAAGATGCTGGGTAAGCAGTCCCTGCTGCTGTTTGGTCTGCTGCCTGTGCTCTTGGGTCTTGCACCTGTTTGGAAGTTGGTTGTCATTTTGCTCTGATTGATGTCTTTGCAGCCTTTGTAATATACAACTTTCTCAGCCTCTGCTATGAGTACTTGGGAGGGGAGAGCTCCATCATGTCTGAGATCAGAGGGAAACCAATTGAGTGAGTATTTATTGTGCTTACAGCATGACACTCTCATCGTCCTGTGCCCATCTACTATGCCTCTATCCCTGCCCCAAAAAACTGTATCATGTGGCAAATGTCTGCTAGGACTGAGTGTCATGGATGGGGATGAGTTACCAGCACCCTGCTCTGAGACAGATCAGGCTGATGACATCCTCTTAAGCAAGCTGAACTGATTCACAGCTTTGCTGGATACCTGCCTACTCCTTTGTGTGTGTGCTTCCTCTAGGATCTGTGCTTTCTGCCTTCAGCTGGAGGTGTGTGTGCTTCCTCTAGGATCTGTGTTTCTCCCCATTCTACTCTGTTTAGAAAAAAAGGGGAGGGTGGGGAAAGAGAACAATAGAAAGATGGGAGTGTGGAGTCAGGATGCTGTTTTAAACACGTCTCTGAAGAGGGGATAGCTGTAAATGTAGTCATGGTTGGAGAAAGCACCAGTCCTGAGACTTTGCTGCAGAGGAGTAGACAAAGAGGGTGGGAATCTTGCACTTTAGCCCAAATCTTGCTCCTGAACCCTGTCATCTTGTGTTGGCTCTTTCAGGTCTAGCTGTGTCTATGGGACTTGTTGCCTGTGGGGAAAGACCTATTCCATTGGATTCCTGAGGTTCTGCAAGCAGGTATGGGCTGGAGGAGCTGGACCACCTCCAGAAGTGATGAAGTGTGTGCAGGTGGCTGTGGTGTCTTTTTCTGCTCAGCTTCTGAGATGAGCACTTCTTTGAGGGGGTTCATAATCTCATTTTGAGAGGCCTGCAGACTGCTGAGGAGAGGGAGTGTTTGGGGTTTTTATGGGTGTTTTTTAATTGTTTGGTTTGAGTGTTCTTAACATTTTCTACTCAGCCTTGCATCAGAAGGCCTTAGAAAAAGACCTAGTTAATAATCTCCTGGCTCTGATGTTAGCTCTGGGAAGTAATTTGGATTTCCTCTTTCTTGCTGGATTGCAGAGGTTCCATCTGTAAGAAATTGATGGCTGTGTTGTGTTGCAGACACCCCCAGTTGTGTAACCACCCCCTGAATTCCCAGTGCCGCTCTTGTGGTTTGGAGTTGAGGAGGGGGTGGAGGTTAAGAGTGACACAATGCTTTGTAGGAGGAACCCAGTGTTGCTCACTATGGTGTCTGTCTGTCCTGAATAGGGCATGTCAAGGGGGAGGGAGGCAATGGGGGAGATCTAACCTTGATACAGCCCTTGCTGCTCAGGCCAGCTCAGTCACCTCTGGCTGCCATGAAACAGCAGGGGAGTTTCAAGGCTTTGGTCACCTGCTGAAATGAACACCTGAAGTTTCTCTGGAGACAGCATGGAGCAGGTCTGGTTCTTTGTAAAGGGCCTAAGTCATTGTAATTCCAGTCACTGGGTCTGCCCTGTCTTCTCCTCCACATCATGACCTATCTTCTGTGTTTTGGCAAGGTGCAGGAACATCAGAGGTACAGTGCAGCCTCACAGTAGTACCCACTGTTCATCTCTGCAGCACAACTGGCCTTTTTCAGAGCACTGTTCTGTTTGTCCCCTAGTCTGTCTTCATGGCTTTCCTCTTTTCTTTCTTTATACTTTCTTTTCTGGTCTGCTCTCAGTATGCTGCTTTGCCTATTTCTCTTGGGCTTCATTTGTGTCCCTTTTGTTTGAGTTGATGCCTTACCTATTCTGCTTGCTCCTGATGTTAACTTCTACCTTTCAAGTATGTCACAGGCAGATGTAACACCCACCAAGGTGAATGAGTGCTGGAGAAATAGTTTCTCTTAGACTTCTTGTGTCTCATGTCCCACAACCTCTGGTGGTTATCTCCACATGGTTTGCACCTGGCTGTGTTTGGAAAGTTTCTCACAATGAAGACTAGAAGCACTTTTTTTGTGGGGGGAGGATAAGAAGGGGAGGACATTCTGCTGGCTTCCTTGGATTGTCAGCTCATTTGGTAAGCCTGTTAGGTGGATGTTTTGCTTTTACTACTCTCTGGCAGCAATTCTTCTAGTTAGGCCTAGAACTCAAGCTTAGATGTTGCCTTAGTGAGAATTCTTTGACACCAATACTCACTTTCTGGTACTTGTAGACTTCCAGGATTGCTAAGTAAGACTTTCCAAGGCAAATTCCTTGGAGGGCTGGTGTGAAAGTGCAACAGAGCACATCTCAGTGCTCCTCTGTGCAGCATCCACCATCATGATGATTGGGAAGAGGAATGTGCTGGAAGGAGCAGCTTGCTCATTTTATCCCTGTTGGCAGTATCTCCAGCACTCCTCTTGCTTCCCACAGCTACCTGCCCATTTTCTGCTTTAACCAGCCCCTTTCATCCTGAAGGAATCTGTGTTATAAGCATTCCTGCTTTCCATCTTCCTCCCCACCCCAGGTGGGGTAGGGAGCCTGCTGTGGCTCAGGCAGTCTCCCTGGGTTGCCTGCAGCCCTCCAGCAGTCAGATGGTTTGCTGGTGGCTGTGGTGTAGAATCTGGAAAGCTCGTGTCCTTAAAGATGTCTTGATCAAGATTCTTTGCTGGATCTGTGTCTGGTGACCCTCACAGCTGGGTCACACCCCAGCCATGTGCTTCCTGTAGGCCATAGCATCTTCTAGGGAAGCAACTAAAAATAGGATGTGGTGGTTTGGATTGCAAGGAAATGGTTAAAACAGCCCCAGATTGGAAGGAGGGGAAGCTCAGAGGACAGAGTTGTTTACCAATTAGCTTGACCTTTTCCAGTTCACATATTTACAGTGACTCATGAACTGGCATGTGCTGGGGTTTTTAATCTCCTTGAAGTCTTATGACCACTAACAAACTGCATCGTATCCAAAGCAATTATTGCTGTTTGGCTTTGCCTGCTTGCCATACACAGCCCTCCCTGCATGTGCACAGGTCAACACCTGCCCAGGCTCCTGCAGCCTCCTTCAGGGAGACAGGGGAGATGCTTTTAGGGTCACAACTCTCCACTGTCTTAGGACCATGGAATTCAGTGTCTCCAGAACGATGAAGCATGGGATTGCTTTGAGAGAGGAGGAGTCCTAGGAGGAGCAGTGATCTGTACTGGCAGAATGGATAGAGCTGATGCTATGGAGTCTTTGGGGATATTGAGTAAAGGTCATTAAGAATAGCTCTTAATTTCCATCTGACAACACACAGTGGTGTGTGTACAAAATGCGTTAACATGGTGCCATTGTCGAGGTTGCTCTTGCTCCTCAGAGGCCTGGATTCCCCTCCTGGCTAGAAGAATATCTTGCCTAGCTTTATGGCAGCTATGGGTTTGGAGTTTGCCTCCCTTCCTTGGCATCCCTTTGTTACACTTGCTGTGTCCATACCATAGCACAGACCATTAGCATACGCTTCCATGTGCTGCAGCACAGCTCTGGAAGAAGCTCTGTAGGAACAACCTACAGAGAGGTTTTTCTGCCCAGCCTGGACAAGTAGATGGCACACATACTTCTTCTGAATTTCCTTTGTCTGTTGTTGGGTGCTGCAGTCCTTAGCAAGCAGTGGGGTCAGACTCCTTGTCGGGGCTGGACTGTGTTGCATTGCTGCATTGTTCCAGTGGAGGCACTGTCATGGCGCTGGTTTGGGACCTCCTGTCTTCTCATTGCTCCTCTGTCATTCCTCTAGGCTACCCTGCAGTTCTGTGTGGTGAAACCCCTCATGGCCATCAGCACAGTCATCCTGCAGGCCTTTGGCAAGTACCAGGATGGTGACTTCGAGTAAGTTTGTTGCTTGGTCCACAAGCCTCTCAGAATCGCATAGAATAGAATCATAGAGTCATTCAGGTTGGAAAAGACCCTTGGGATCATGAGTCCAACCATTAACCCTGCTCTACAAAGTTCACCCCTAAATCATATCCCCCAACACCACATCTAAACGGCCTTTAAACACATCCAGGGATGGTGACTCAACCATCCCAGAAGGTTAGGGGTTGGAAGGGACCTCTGGAGATCATCTAGTCCACCCCCCCTGCCAGACCAGGAGAAACTAGAGCAACTTGCACAGGATGTGTCCAGTTGGGTTGGGAATATCTCCAGAGATGGAAACTCCATCACCATCCCTGGGCAGTCTGAGCCAGTGCTCCACCACCCTCAAAGGAAAAAAGCTCCTCCTTATGTTCAGCTGGAACTTGCTGGGTGCTAGTTTGTTTCCATTGCCTCTAGTGCTGTCCCTGGGCACCCCAGAACAAAGCCTGGCCCCAGCCTCCTGCCCCCCACCCTGTAAGGATTGCTAAGCATTGCTCAGATCTCCCCTCAGGCTGCTCTGCTCCAGGCTAACCTGCCCCAGCTCTCTCAGCCTTTCCCTATAGGAGAGATGCTCAAGTGCCCCAATCATCTTTGTAGCCCTCAGCTGCCCCTTCTCTCTCCATCTGTGCTCATGGTCCAGCTGTGTGCTGGGCTATGGGGAAAGAAAGGGGCACAACACAGGCTGGATATGCATGAGAGAGAAGAGAGCAGGGGGAAGTCTGTTGGCTTCAGTGTTTGAGAGATGGAATAAGAGAAGGAGGGAGGAAGGAAATGGGGTCTTAGAACTCCCCAGTGATAGGGGCAAGGGAAAAAAAATCATGCTGAAATTTCAGGTGTCTGTGTATCTTCTGTTTGCAGTGTAACCAGTGGCTACCTCTATGTGACCATCATCTACAACATCTCTGTTAGCCTGGCACTCTATGCCCTCTTCCTTTTCTACTTTGCCACACGTGAGCTGCTCAGTCCCTACAGCCCAGTCCTCAAGTTCTTCATGGTGAAGTCTGTCATCTTCCTGTCCTTCTGGCAAGGTGAGCTGCTCTTCCCTTCCCTTTAAAGGCACAAAGAGCTCTCTGCAGGCACTCAGACACTAGACTTGATAGAGCAGATGCTGATTAATAGCCAGAATGTCTTTCTGTATTATTATGATTATATTTATTTCATAAACTTCCGTTGCTTTTCTCTGGGAAACCTGTTTGGCTCATTTTCATCTTTGTTTCTATGCTCCTGAATCCTCCCTATCATTATCTGCCTGGCAAAATCAGCTCTTTGGATGGAGAGTCCTTTGCATTGCTGGAACAACCATACAGCCCAGGCCACCAACTTTTTATCTGCATGCTACCACTTTATTGATTCAAGTGGCACAGCTAAACGATTTTAGTACTTTTGTTTCTTTTTAGGGCTCTCTAAATAAAATGTTCACGGTATGTCTGTGATTCCTGTGCAGCAGCAAGCTGGCTGCATGCAGTGTGTGCTGCCACAGAAGCACCACAGGGCAGGAGGGCACTGAGGAGGTGTACACATGATGCAGAGACATGCTCAGAAAGCCAAAATTCCACATAAGCTTAGTGCTGCTTACTAATTGGCTCTAGGAATTTCCCTGTTCAATGCCCTACTTAAGTTTAACCAAGTTGCACTTCAAAGACTAATTGAGTAGGAACTCTAGGTGGAATTTAGGCTTTTGGAGCATGGTCCATCCTCCCTGTCTACACACAAACTAATAAGCTGTCGAGTTGATTATCCTGAGCCATCTGGCCACACGCTTGCTGCCTTCTCTGGAAATCTTCAACCACCTGGCTATGGCCAGGGAAAATGATCTTTCTTACAGTGCTGTGTTAAGAACACTTTATGCATAAATGAAAAACCCTGCTAGCTCAATCTTTTGAAAGTGCTGACATGACAGAAGTGCTCACAGAACTATCTGACTGCTGCTTATCCTTTTCAACTTAAGTCCTGTAGCAGTGAGTTCACAGAACTGTCAGGGTTGGCAGGGACCTTCAAGCTCCTCTAGCCCCAACCCCTGTGCCTGCCATGTGCAGGGACACCTGGCACTAGAGCAGCTTGCTCCCAGCCTCAGCCAGCCTGGCCTGCAACACTGCCAGGGCTGGGGCTGCCACCACCTCTCTGGGCAACCTGGCACAGTGGCTCAGCACCCTCCTAGGGAAGAAATTCTTCCTAACATCTAATCTAAATCTCGCCTCCTCTAGTTCCCAAATTATGCTTCAGTTGAGAATAGAAGAGGCTCAATGTTTGACCACGCTTTGCTTAAACATATTTGTCTCACTTATTCCTCCTTCCTCTGTTGTAGATGGGAGTCTCTAGCCCTCTCTGTCTGTAGCCCCTATGTAAATATGTTTGCATCTAGGACATGCATGACAGAGAGCTATTTCCACTCCTTGCAGCTAGGATGTGATCATGTTTTCTGCATGTTTACATGAGCTTGTTGCTTTCTTTAGGAATGCTGTTGGCCATCTTGGAGAAGTGTGGTGCCATCCCCAAAATCCACTCTGCCAACGTGTCAGTGGGTGAAGGCACTGTAGCTGCTGGCTACCAGGACTTCATCATCTGCGTGGAGATGTTCTTTGCAGCCATTGCCCTACGCCATGCCTTCACCTACAAGGTCTATGTGGACAAGAGACTTGATGCCCAAGGTAAGAAATCTGCCAGCACATCTGGCATCTCTGTTTGGGAGCAAGACTGGGTGGAGGCTGGTCCCTCTAGCAAGCAGCACACTGATATGACTCCCAACCTGAGTGCTTGGGAAAAACGTCCCATCCCCTCCTCCGTGGTGTCTGAACATTGTCATTGTGCAATGGTTCTGTGGGGCAGAAACCTTGCCTGAATTGCACTGTTCCCTTTTCAGTTCCCCAGTATGCCACCCACGAATGCTGGGTGCAGACTTGAGGGCTGTGTGAAGTTGCATCCTTTTTGGTAGAGTGGGTTTGTCCTTCTTCCTGTCTCCCCAGAGGGGATCTCCATCACTCCAGATTGTGCAATGAAGTGAAGGCAGGAGGGACAGGGCCTGAAACAGGCTCTGTTTTGAATCTGCCTCAGGAAGATGAGGCTGTGCTTTGGCAATATGTTTGGCTTGGAGGAGAAGGATCTTCCTGTAATGGCTTTGTGAGGGCTGGGCTGCTAGAAGTCTTTGTTCTGGGGAAGAAGGAGGTGGACATACCTGGGAGAAGGGAGTTTTTGTGCCCAGTTCATACAAGTACATTCAGCTTTCCCCAGATAAAGGGATTCCTTTCTGCTGGAGGAAGTGTTTGCTGAGGTGTGGGAAGACAGCAGCCCTTGGGCACTGTTCACGTAGATGATGCCTCCATGCCAGCCAGCCCTAGAGGTTTTGGAAGGGCAGTGGCCACAGCTGGTGGAGATGAGATCTGTGGGTGATGCAAGGGTAAACTGCTGGCCGGTCCAGCAGCAAATGTTTTGGTGGTGGGTCTTGTTCAGTTCTTGTTATTTCCTCTCTTTCTCTCTCTCTTTCTCTGTCTCTCCTCTCCCTTGTCTCTCTCCTTTTGCTTTGGCCACTGGTCCTGATGCAGCTGTTCCATCCTATGGGCCATACGGTAGGTGTACAGCATGCTCTATGTGTTTGTCTCCCTTGGTTCATAACTGGGGTGCTGTTGTGTCCTGATTCCCAGCCTGCCTACTGCCTGCTCTGTCCCTTGCTCCCCTTACCTTGTAGGTGTGGAACTGCACTGCTTCACACAGCTGCTTTAGGCTTTTCTAGATCATCAGTTGTGAAACAGCCCCCATGGGCAGTGGCATAACATCAAGATGCAGAGCTCTTCTGTCAGGACTGTGTCACTCTCTACCTATCCAAAGTGTTGCACAGCTCTTAAAGGAGCTGCTTTGCTCTTCCACCCTAGCCTCCTACTACTCTGATGATTGCCATGGCATGCTTTGGTCTGCACTGAGCAGAGCCAGAAGCCCATGCTGGAAATGGGACCTAGAAGCTGAGAGAACTGGCAGCTCCTGGAAGGACACACAGCCTTCTGTGCTCAGCACTTGTGTGAGACTATCTCCAAGTGGTGTTTCCTTCACAGTGTCATGATGACACCCTACACTTGTGGGGTGGTTCTGCCTCTAGTACTGCCTGTTCCTTTCCTCTCTGTTGCTTTCCACTTCTGTGATCTCTTTTCTGTGGGGACTTTGCTACCATTTGTCTATCCAATTTCCAGTGAGTGGGAATGGTATTTGCCATTCCTCCTATATGTTAGAATTTCCTTAGTTTTTTGTCTTCTGAAGCCCTTTACAGGAGCACCTCCCCACCTGACTGTCTTCACTGCACACCCAACCCAGGTAGTGTGTAGAGGAAGTTGCCACTGTGGATGTGTCCCATTTTGGTGACATGTCCCCCATTTGGCACTTGGATGGATTCACTTGGCTAGCAGTGGCTGGGTTGAAGAGCACTACTGGTAAAATTTGACACTATTTGTGTGGCATTTCCTCAGCAGCTGCTTAAGGAAGTTTGTAAAGTAACTTCTGCAGGATCTAGGAGTGCATGTTGCCTGTTCTGCTTACGTTCCTGTTGAGGGGTGTGGGGGAAGGCAGCGGAATTCTTCCCTTACCGCTTCCCATCTCACCCCAACAGGTCGCTGTGCTCCCATGAAGAGTATCTCCAGCAGCCTCAAGGAGACCATGAACCCCCATGACATTGTCCAAGATGCTATCCACAACTTCTCCCCAGCCTACCAGCAGTACACCCAGCAGTCCACGCTGGAGCACGGCCCGCCCTGGCGCAATGGCGGCCACATCATCTCGCGCTCCCACAGCTGCTCGGGCGCCCGCGACAACGAGAAGACCCTCTTGCTGAGCTCTGATGATGAATTTTAGGAGGGGAAACTGCCAGCACAGGCTGTCATGTTCCTGCTTTGGGTTTTTTTTTTTCCTTGGGTTTCTTTTTTGGTTTTGTTTTAATTTATTGAAGCAGAAACACACAGGTCGTATCTCTTCCTGGAGAGTGCAGAAGTGGGCACTTCCCCCCAGCTTTGGTTTGGTATGGCTGGGAGGAGTGATGCTGAGGTGGGGGAATGGCCAGGACTCCCTTCTCGAGCCCATTTCTTACAGACTGGAATTCATTAAAGCAGAGCTCCCAGGTGTGAGGCTCTGGCCCTCCCACAGCTGCCCAGCTTGCTGTGCAGCATGACTGGCCAGAGCATGGAATTGCAGCCAAAAACGTTGGTTGGTTTTTTTGTTTTTGTTTTTTTCCTCCAACTGGGCAACCTGACTGCTTTCCATTCCTCTTCCTGAATGGTTGATACAGGCACAGTTTTCTCTCCCAGCTCCCTGGTACTAACATCTCTGTGATCCTTGGGAAGTGAGATTAGGATGCAGTGATAACCATTGCTGAGGACCAGACCAGAGATTGGTGTCTCTATAGCCATTGCCTTGAATGCTTAGTAAGGAACATCTGTCCCCACCCTCCTAAGCACTTGACTATGCAGTCTTGTACTTGAGTGAGCAATGGGGAAAAGGGTAGGACATTCTTCCTGTTCCTCTGCTCCCTGCATTCCCCCCTGCTCCCCATCAAGGCTGATGCTTGTTGAAGCTCAGGAGCGATGGAATTACTGTCTCACAAGGGTGGGGTTTTCTAATCACGAGGTGTCAGAGCTTCCCATCTCCCCTTTGGTCCGGTGGCAGGAAGCCTCTCTGGAGCATCTGTCTCCTGCTAACAAGACTGAGGACTGGCCATGAGAGTGGTGGAAGTTTGTAGAGCTCTTGCCCTTTCATCCCTCTTTGGGAAAGCAAGATATGTACATGCTAAAACATTTTTTCTTCTTGTTTCCTGTTCCCCACTGGCTTAGTTACCCCTCTTGAAAGCATGGATTGCACCAGGTAGCTGCCAGAGCAGGTCCTGGTCTCTCCCAGATAGCTCTCCCCGTGCTTGTCAGCACTGACTTTGCCTGCCAGCTGCACAAGTTCTACCCTTAGGCTGGAGTGTTCAAGAAGGGTTGTTGCACACTTCTCCTTTGCTTTTTATTTCCATAGCTGTTCTGGGCCAAACTGGAGCAGACTTGAAACATGCCATGGCCTGGCTGGTTAAAATTGTCCCTCTTGGTTTCCCAGGCAGCTGTTGGGAAGCTGGAATCCAACCCATGGATGTATGGAGGGTGGAGCCAGCATCAGTAGGAGTGGGAAAAGAAGCTTCCCTTTGCTTTGATTGGCTTTTGGGTTGGCCCCTTGGTATTTAGTGCAGTCAAAATAAGAAATGATCCCTCTGTGGATCTATCCAGGGACCAGGTGATGCCTCTTCCTTGCTTAAAATTGTCTAGGGGAGGAGGGTGGATGTTATGGTTTGGATGAAATAACAAGACTTGTGGATTGGAAAAGGCAGAGTAAGTTTAACTATTTTAATAGAAAGCAAGGCAGCAGACAAATATATACAAGCAAAGATACAGAGCCAGCACCAAGATCCAAACCTCCCACCTTCCCTCCTGGTTGCTATATTACCGCAGCTGAACTCCCCCAGGGTGGGGGGAGAAAGGGAGGAAGCTGCACCCTGGAGGCCTGGACTCAGAAGGGGGGAAGCAGCAAAGCTGGGGCACCAGGCAGGGCTCCCAGAGAGGCGAAGAAGAGAGAGAGAGAGAAGAGGGGACGGCCCCCCTAAATTTATACCGAGCATGACGTGTATGAAATGGAATACTCAGTTGGTCAGTTTGGGGTCACCTGCCTTCCCTGTCTCTTTCCTATCGGTGTAGGCTCTCGCCCTGCACCCCCCTCCAACTTCTCAGTAGAGCCACAGAAGGTTTACATTCCAGTTCTCAGGCTGTAACCCAAACATTCAGGCTTAAGCTTTTAGAAGCTGATAATGTTTTTGAAAACATACTGCCAGCTTTCAGATGAATACAGTGACCTTTAAAGGAACCCTGGCTAGAAGCAATACCATCTTAGCAGAATTAATTCTGTTCCAGCCCAAACCAGGACAGTGGAGCACACTCAAGTGCCATGGATCAGGTGTCCCTACCTCCATGCAGGAAGCAAAGCAGAGAGGCTGGAGCAAGCTGCTGTGTTCTTGGCTGTAGTGTCTCTGCTTTTCTCCTGCCTGATGCTTACCCTACCCTCAGCAGACCTGCACTCTTCCAGATTGTCCCTCATTTCTCTGCTAGGAGAACTGGGATCTGGTTTACTGCCTGAATTTTACCTTGTCTCTCTATTTTAATCTCTGTGCTTGCTCATTCACTGTGAGCAAGGAGCACCTCAGTTCCTCAGCACCTCTGCCAGAAGCATGTGGTATGGGGCAGTGAAGAAAAGGGCTTGAGGAGAGGCAGGTTTGCTCCCTGCTGTGGGGATATTAAGGACAGTGTTTCCTTCTGCACTCATGTGTCTAGGGTGACTGGGAAGCAGGTGGGAGCAAAGGGGCAGACTCCTGAGGGAGCTGGAGGCAGGGTCAGTGGATCCAGCAGCTTCTCTGCTGCTAAAATGGATGTGCTACCACTCTCTGCCAGGCTTTGTAAGGGCTTGGTGTAAAACCCCTTTTTCCTCCTGTCATAATCCACCTGGAAAGCAGGCCTGAAGATGGTCATGGGCTTTCCTCCCATCTTCCATTGCTTTGATGAATAGTCCTTTAGTGTAAAGTATTTGTTACAGTTCCCCACTCAGGGAAGTGGGGCATGAGACATGATCCCTTCCTCCCCTTCCCTTGCATTTTCAGGCCTTGATGACATCCCACTGTCACTTGATTGTGACTGTCCCCAACCTTCTGTTGCATTGGGTGGCTGAGAGCTGAAATCTCTGGGGTTGCCTCCTGGAGCTCCAAGGTGATGCAGGCTGGGGGAGGCATTTTTATTGTTTTGTTTTAAATGATATTGAAATCTATGCTGCGTATACATGCTGTGCAGAGGATCTGGATATTCCCAAAGCTTCCTAGATGTCGTGGTTTCAAGCATAACCTTTTTGCACTAGCTGCCTTGGAAGAAGCCTGGTGAAGAACTAGTGCCCACCCAACAGCCAGCTGCCATGCATTAGCATTTTATAGACATAGATACATTCTTAACACCACACAAAATGATCTCTGAGCTTCCTGCTCACCCTTGTGAGGAAGGACTGGCTCTGAAGCCACTCTGGCTTGGAGAAACAACTATCTTACAAGACCCAGAGCTTGATGCTGAGAAGGCCAAAGGCATCTGTGGTCTTGCAGCTCTGCTCCCAGTAGCCCCGGGGTCCCAGCCAGCAGGTTGGTTCCAGGAGTAAGCCCTTGGAGCTGCTCTCCCTCACCTGCTTTCCCTCGCTTTCCTTCCTTCCTTTTTGTTTACCATGTAACATACCCATGGGATTTGGTTTATTATTTTTCCATATAGACTAGTTCTTTGTATATAAATGACTGAGAAACAAAATGTATGATAAATAAGACAGAGTCACCTAGTTTTGTACCTCTCGTGTTGAACTGACGTGAGCTCAGCGCCAAGCCGCTCTCTATTTTGGTCTCTGTGATGTTCTACTCTGCAGAAAGGAGCAAATATGATGACAAATAAAAATATAGAGATAATATAGATTGTACTTCAGCTGCCTCTGCCTGGTGCTGTCTGGGGGGACTGCTCTGAACTGATTGTTGAGGTTTTGCTCACTGCAAGGGCTGGGATTTAGTGGGTCAGTATGGCTTGTCCTCCTAAGTCCTGTTCTTGGGAGGAAGGCTTCATGCCCATCTACATTTGTAGGAGCTGCTGGAGAAGCAGTGCTACAGCAGGCTGCTGCCAAGGCATCACTGATGGCCCATGGCAAAAGGCCAAAGTGACTGTGAGCCACCAATGTGCCCTCGTGGCCCAGAAGGCCAATGGCATCCTGCAGTGCATCAGGAAGTGTGGCCAGCAGGTGGAGGGAGGTTCTCCTTCCCCTCTGTTCTGCCCTGGTGAAGCCACAGTTGGAGTATTGTGTCCAGTTCTGCACTCTCCTGTTTAAGAGAGATCGGGAACTTCTGGAGAGGGTGCAGAGAAGGGCTGCTGAAATGGTGAGGGGACTTGAGCACCTCTCTTATGGGGAGAGGCTGAGAGAGCTGGGGCAGGTTAGCCCCAGCCCCAGGAGAAGAGCAAGCTGAGGGGAGATCTGAGCAATGCTTAGCAATCCTTCAGGGGTGGGTGGCAGGAGGCTGGGGCCAGGCTTTGTTCTGTGGTGCCCAGGGACAGGACAAGAGGCAAGGGGCACAAACTAGCACCCTGCAAGTTCCAGCTGAACAGGAGGAGGAGCTTTTTTTCTTTTGAGGGTGGTGGAGCACTGGCCCAGGCTGCCCAGGAAGGTGCTGGAGTCTCCATCTCTGGAGAGATTCCCAACCCAACTGGGCCACCATCCTGTGCAAGCTACTCTAGGTTCTCCTGGCCTGGCAGGGGGGTTGGACTAGTGATCTCCAGAGGTCCCTTCCAACCCCGAATGTTCTGTGATTCTGTGAAAGTCAAGGAAGCTCTAGTAGATACGAGTCCTGATCTTGGGGCACTCAGTGTGAGACACCTGAGGGAGAAAGGAGGCTGCTTTCACTGCAAACAGCAGCTGTGGGCTTTACTTCCACCAGCAGGAGTAGGGCTGGGGCAGTTGGATCCTGACTGTAAAACCCAGAATGACCTTGTGAGCACTGCAAGCTGCTGGGAGGCTGGCACCTGGCCTGCCTAGGTGTCAGCAGAACATGCTTGCTGCCTCCACCTTGGCTCTGAGGAAGGGTGGCTTTTCCTCACAGGGAGGAGGTCAGGCTTCACCTCTGGTCAGGCACCTGCCATGCCTCCCTCCCCTTTTCCTGCCACCCAGACATGAACTCCCTGCTTTCTTCCTCACTGTGTCTGAGTTAGACTGAGCTCACCCCGCAGGGCAGTTTTTGGGTAGTGCTGTCTGCACCTGCCCCTCCTCCCACCCCAGGGTCAAGGCCAGGCTGGAGGGAATTTTTCTAGCAAAAGCCATTTTCTTAGGTGAAGCTGATTCAGCAGAGGTGACCTGCTCCTGAGCACAAGGAGGATAATGCTCAACAATAATCATAGGTTAGAGCTGGAGGGGACCCTTAGAGGTTGTCTAGTCCCACCTCCCTGCTGCAAGCAGGGACACCTAGAACTAGATCAGGTTGCTCAGAACCCTTTCCAACCTGACCCTGAATGTCTCCAGGGGTTGGGCATCCACTACCTTTAGTTTGCTTACCAAGCCCCTTTCCTTCCAAAGACTGTAAATCTGTGTGTGTTCTAAAGAGAAATGAGCTGTCCCTTGTCCTTTGTGTCTTTTGGGGGCACTCTCATGACCATGTCCTGCAGCAAAGCTAGAGGGAGCCAGAAAACCTGATCTCACCACAACACAGCTCTGCCCTGAAGTTCAAGAATGACCAACCCCACACTCACTGTGGAAAAAAAACAACCCAAAACTTGCTTTATTTGTAAAGTCTACAAAATACAGAGGAGACAGGTAGGACACATACCCTAAGTCAGAAAATAAATAAGTATTTGGATTTTTTGCTCTATATAAGTATAAGATAAAATGTGATTTGCATATATAAAATATAAAGTAGGGCTCTGTACCAATGTCCTGGCTGTGCCAGGAGGAGGAATGGCAAAGAGGACGTGAAAATAACTTATGGTCGTGCAATAAATAAACCCAAGAGGAGCTGGGGGGTGGAGGGATGCTAACCACAGGGCCCCCTCCACCAGTGTGGGCTGCAGCCAAGAGTGGCTGGTGTGAGAATACCCAGGCAGGGGTAGGAGGGGGGGGGGATAA
>VWZO01016475.1:178879-258831 GCA_013396975.1 Bucco capensis | reverse complement strand
GGGGATAATCTCCAGCAGCAGATGCAAGAAGGGTCTGACCTCCTGTTACACCACCCTTGTGTTGCCTCTAGTTAGCAAACCCAACTCTTCTCCCCATCCAAGCTGGAGGAAAACCAGAGAAGCCTACCTTCCTGCCAGGCAGCTCCCAGGTGCAGGTATGCTCTTCACCCCTGCTTCCCACCTCCTGCACCTCCACCCCTCTCTCTGCCTCTCAGGGGCACCAGGAGCACCTTCCCATGGGCTTTGTAGGTGGTGGGGTGCCAGGGGGAGCTTGGTGGAGCTGGAGAAGCTGGCCTTGTGCTGAGCAAAACAGTGTTTATCTCTGCTCCAGCTGCCTCCACTTCCTTCCTGCCGGTGCTGCTGTTTGGGAGCCACCCAGCTGGTGTAGGCAGGAAGAGGCTTGAAGGATGTGCGTGATGGAGAGAGAAAACAGGAGCACTGCTTCTCCTCTCTGCAGGCAACAGTCTGGGCTGACCTGCTCACACCTCCAGGTCTCCCCTGCCCATGGGACCCACCTCCATCACTGTCATCACACCTCTGGGCTCCCCCAGCACTGCAGGCTGTCACAGTGCTTTCCCATCCTGCTCATCCTTACCAGGTACCACCCTGCAGCCACTTGCCCTCCCACTCTGACCTGCCACCTTCCTTTGCCATCTCCATCCCTGGACCTGACTCCAGCCATGCTGCCACCTCCCGTCCTGCTCCAAGCTGTGGGGCCAATGCTCACGCCCCTCTCCATCATATCCCTTCTGCTCCTCGGCTGTGAAACCTCTCCCCTCCTTTTCCTCCCTGGCATGTGCTCCTGGGAGTGCCTGGCCCATGCTCAGCTCTCCCCTGCCCTCCTCAAAAACAAAAAAAAACAAAGAGGTGCCTGAGGTTTTCCTGCCAGCTTGGAGCTGTGGGATGGTTCCCCACTGCTGCCTTTGTGGGCACACCCTCTCCTGCCTGCATGCCTCTAGGGTAAGTGGTGCCCAGCCAGGGGGGCTGAAGCAGGGGATGCAGCTAGGTTGGAAGAGAGGTGGCTGTGGAGGCCACCAGTAGGGTTCTGTCCTCCAAGCCCAGCACTCATGCTGCAGCAGCTCTCCCTACACTGGAGAGCTGGAGGTCAAGGGGTGGGAGAAGGAAGACTTTGGGTACAAGTCCCAGCAGGGAAGAGGTCAGGGAAGGTATACAGGAGGTGGTTTGTGGAGGAAGGCATCCCGGAGGGGGCCTGCACCCAGCCAGAGAATGGAGGCCAGCACTAGGAGTAGGCAGCCTGGTTGGCACCAGACTTGACGATGGTGATGACGCTGGCCACCTTAGCAGAGGGCCCGTGGACAGCCACAGTGCGGGCGAAGCCCTGCAGGGCCTCGTACTTGCCACGGAGAGTGTCGAGCTCCAGGCGCATGGCAGCATTCTCCCGGGCCAGCTTGTCCACCTCCCACTCCAGCTCCATCTTCTGCTTCTGCAGCTCTTCCTTCTGGCAGACGCGTTTCACCCTGCAGCTGGCAGCATAGCCCCGGTTCTTCAGTGTCCGCCGGCGCTGCTTCAGCCTCGCCACCTCCTCCTTGGAGAGGCCCCGCAGGTGGTGGTTGAGCTCCCTCACTGACAGCCCCATTAGCTCCTCATCGGACAGCAGCGGTGTGTTCTCCCCCAGCTCCCGCTTCACCTGCCAGAGAGAGAGAGGCCGTCAACTGAGGTCCCCAAAACCAGACCCCTGTCCCCACTGCTATCAACCACCAAATCCCACCAGTGCTTACCTTCAGGGCCTTGCTGGAGAGCCCATCCGCAGCCATCCTTGCTTCACACTGGCCCTGCCAAGCAGTCAGAAAAGTCAGTTACTTCCAGCCCTTGCCCCTCACCTCAGCACAGAAGGCACCTGCCCTGCTGCTCCCCCCCTGCCCTGTGTCCTCGTCCTCAACCCCACCCCAGCACGTGACTCACTTCTACTCCTTTAAAAAAGTATGTAGTAGTAACACTAATAATAACAATAAGCACTTCAAAGAATGGCACCAACAGCGACAGGCTGGACCTCCAAGCCCTCCCTCATCCCACCTCAAGGTGCTCAGGATGCTGCTCTGCTCAGGGGACCCGAACCACCCCAGCCCAGCTGTTGGGAGGTCACAACTTTCCCCATGGCAGGAAAGCCGGGCGAGATCCGCCCGAGACTGAAAGTAAAAGCAGGTCCCCCACGGGGCGAAACCGCGGCGAAGCCACCCCAGCTGGGACCCGCGTGGAGGAGCCACCCCCTACGCCACCCCCGGGCCTGGCGGGCGAAGGCATCGCGGCAACCGGCGCAAGGGGTCAGGTGTCTGTAGACTCCGGGGGAGAAGGGTCAGGGCTGGGGTCACGCAGAGTAGGGGAGTGAGAAGTAGCCTCCCCGGGTATCAGCAGCCCAGGACGAGAAACGTCACCGAAGCGGCGCCTGTCCCCTCGGCGAAGGCCGGTCCCTTCCTGTCCTGGGTTGGGAGAGGGCCAGGAGCCGGGACTGTAGCCCAGCAGCCTCTCCCCACCTCGAGGAAATCCTCCCCCAACAGCAGATAGTCGGAAGGGCCAAAGGGGCCGGAAAGGGTCCCGCGGGGAGAGACCCGTGAGGAGGCGAGGGGCTGGAGGGGGGCGACAGGGAAGGTGGAGCCGGGGCGGCTAGAAGCTGATGCAATCCGAGCTGGGGAGCCGTCGCTGAAGCGGCAACGGCTCTATCCAGGTTGATGCACAGGAGCCGGGAGGGAAGCGCGGACGGCCCCGAGCGTGGACACCACCATCTCCCCTCTTCGGTCTCGGCGGCGGTGCGGCGGCGCAGCGGCCTCCAGCCAGCGCCGAATCCCGCCGCGTCCCGTCCCCCCTCCNCCGCCCCCCCCCCCCCCCCCCCCGCCTCTCCCAGCTGCCCTGTGGGGACGAGAAGTCGAAACGGGAGCGGAGGGGCTGCTTCGGCGGAGTCTCTCCCTTCAGACCCTGTCGGCGCTTACCGGGAGCTACGCCGGTCCCCACGGGGCTGCTGCCGGGTCGGGCCGTCGGGCGACGCCTCCAGCCCCGCTCCCCGAGATTACTCACCCGCGGATTCTTTTCATTCATAAAAACACAGTCATGCGGTGACATCACCCTCGTCCCGCCTCCCCCGCCGCACCCGCACGGGACAGCCCTTGCTCTTAAAGCGGCCGCCGCCCTTCAAGCGCCCAACCTGCCTCCTCGCCCGCCAGCAGCACATCAAACGCACCGAGCTGAATGCAGCTACGCTCCAACAGCGCCGGATTTTCCATCAAAGTTAAGGCATTTCACGCCTGCTGAACGGCCCTGCCCGGGAACTGAACGGCCCCACCCAAGCCCAGCAGAATGGGGCCGCAGCCGCTTTAACACGCCCCTCACCAAGATGGCGGCCGTCGCCTTCCCGCCCTACTCCGGCAAGGCGGTGGGCGTGACGCAGCCACACTCCCCAGTCCCAATCGCTCCCTCCCCTCTCTCGGCGTCGCTGATTTGTCCGTGCTGGAGGGCAGTGCGGCGACTGGCCCGCGCCGGGGGGCGGTGCGGTGATTGGCGGGCGGGGCAAGGCCGGCGCCTCGCGAGGGCGATGATGGGTCCCGCCGTGCTTTGCGGTGCCACCGCACATAGAGCGACAGGCTAGGCTCCTCCGGGTCTTGCTCCTCCACCTTCCCCGGCGGCGGAGCGACTCCTCCTAGCGCGGGCAGAGCGTCTGGGATGGGCGTGGAGGGTGGTGTTCCCTGCCGAGGCGGCAGAACGCGGCCGCTGAGAGGGAGGTCAGAGGTCGCCGTGAGGCACTGAGGAAGAGCGGGTGCACTTCCCGGAAGGGCTAAGAAAGAAACCGCAGGCGTCGGTGGGGGCGGCATGTTAGCTTTCGGTTTTCCTTTCGTGGCACTGAGTCGCTAAATTCAGGGAAGAGCAGGGCCCGGGCCGGACCAGGTGGAACCTGTGACCGGCTTTTGCTCAGGTCTCGGAGGAGAAGCTGCCTGAGGCTCCAGGAAGATGCAGTTCTTTGGGCGGCTGGTGACTACCATCAACAGCGTCACCCAGATATTCACAAACCCCTATCGGGTGAAGGAGGTACCGGCTGCAGAGTATGCTGCGCACACCTGCCTGAAAAAGGAAGGCAGAGTGGTCCTATATAAGAACAGTCTGGCTCGCTCATGGGATTGCTTACTGGTGAATCCCCAGAGCCCACAGATGGCTTTCCGGTAAGTGGTAGGCTTAAGCATGAAACTAACGAATTGAAACCTCTGATCTGAGGAGCACAGTGCTTCCAGGCTGAGGGTGTGGGGTGACGTTTGATCAGTAGGTGGGCTTGTGAGGAGTGAGAGGCCCTTGTGTCTGCTGGTGGAGTCATCGTCATGAAAACTGCTTTGGAGAGCAGGGCAGGACACAGTCCAAATGCTGTGAGAACAGGCAGCTGTGAAACACGTACTTGGGTCAGAACCTCTGCAGGTACATGCACTTCCACAGGTACCCATGGTTGCTTTGGCACCTGGAGCACAGGATACTTCCTAAAAGTTAACGTTCTTCAGGAACAGGAGATGCTTTGTCCCAGTAGAGTAGGCTTCCTTGTATGCTTGTAACAAGCATGACACTGGATGAGGAGGAACCAGAAAGTCACCAGCATTAATGTGTGGAGAAGAGCTATTTTGCTCAGATCCGTGGGGTGGAGGTTCTTTCTTTGAGCAGGACCAATGCTGCCTTTGTGTTTCCTCCAGGCTTTTCCAGCTTGACAATGAAGCAGATGCCCTGGCACGTTTTGAGCACTACGCTGGGCACCTGCGCCCCTTCTACGAGAGCTCCCGCCAGCCCTTGTCCCTGGAGAATCTCCAGCAGCTCAGCGACTGCTTCCGCAGCCACCCCAGCTGGTCCCCGGCACACGTGGCAGTGGAGATCGGCCATCGCGAGAGCTTCCGGCACAACCACGTTCTGAGGCAAGGAGGAGTCTCCAGCGGGCCTGCTGTTGGGATGAAGTTTGGGAGGGGAGCTTAATACCTGTGGTTACTGCAGAGGTCAGGTTTAAAAGTGCTGGCCTTGGGGTGGCTTCCCAGAGTGACAGGTGTAGTAGCAAAGGGGATCTGACGGTTGCTGTGTAAGCTTTTTTGATGTGCTTTCAACCTGCTGTTGTGAACATTAAAGCCTGGAGCTTTAGTGGTTAAGCTGAAGGACTGAACTGTTTTACTCAGAGGCACTAGTTAGATTCTTACAGCCTTTGTGAAGCTGCTTTTTGGAGGATGTTGCAGCTGACTTTGTAAATCTTTGGAGGAGGTACAGTAGGACTGTGTCTGGAAATGAGTTTTAGCTGGAAGTCCTTGCTTTTGCTGTAGCAGGGAGTTCACTGAGGATAGGGGAGACTAGTGAGGGTCTAGGGGACTAATGGCAACACCTCCACCAGGTTGTTGACCGTAACCTGCCTCCTGCCTTCCTTTGGGAAGGAACAAGAGCAGCAGATCAGGGAGAGGGTCCATGACAGGGCTGCTTGGTGTCCCTTGACTGTGCTCCTTACCTGTCAAGAGGCCAGGATTTCCTAAACCTCATGGTTGCCTGGCAGAGAAGGACCTGGGGGTGCTGGTCGATTGTCGACTGAACGTGAGCCAGCAGTGCACCCAGGTGGCCAAGGAAGCTAACAGCATCTTGGCCTGGATCAAAAATAGTGTGAGCAGTAGGACCAGAGAAGTGATCATCCTCCTGTACTCAGCACTGGGGAGGCCACACCTAGAGCATTGTATTCAGTTTTGGGCCCCTGAGTACAAGAAGGACCCAGAGGCATTGNCCCAGGCTGCCCAGGGAGGTGCTGGAGTCACCATCCCTGGAGGGGTTTAAGAAACATTGGGATGCTCTCCTTAGGGCCATGGGTTAGTGGTATGGGAGTGCTAGGTATGGTTGGACTTGATGAGCTTAGAGGTCTCCTCCAACCTTTGTGATTCTGTTCACACCAGCTGGGCATGTCATGGAGGTGGAAGGTGCCTTCCTTCCAGGGCAGCTGCATGCCTTCAGAGCCCTTCCTTGGCCTCACAGTGACTGCTCTCTTGCAGCTGTGTGAACAGCACTGACAGTGAGGATGGCTGCACCCCAATGCACCTGGCGTGCCGCAAGGGAGACATGGAGTGCCTGCTGGAGCTGCTGGAGTGCCACGCGCGGCTGGACATCACTGACAGGAGAGGGGAGACTGTCTTCCACTACGCTGTGCGAGGAAACAGCCCCCACATCATTGAGGTGGGGCATTGCAAAGCTGGAGGGGGAGGGGCTGAAATGGGGCAAGGGAGACAGGAGAAGAGCTGGAGATGGGAAGAGAGTCAGTTCTCTCTGCTGCAGCATCCACTTAATGCTGCAGGCTGATTTTGGCCTCTTTCTCCCCGCCTCACTATTGCTGTTTCCTGTAAGCAGGCTCCAGATTCCACCCTGCAGTGGAACAGGGATATTAAGCAAGTTTCCTCAGAAAGTGTCCTCCATTGCCTCAGGCCTTCGTCCTGCCTTGCCTCAGGCCCTTGGCTGTCCCTTCTCCATCTCCTCTGAGCAGGGTATTTGATTCTGCATAGAGTGCTCCCATGTGTTTCATACAAACTGAAGGAGAGTGTAGAGCCTCCCTGGACTCTCTGGAGCTGCAGAACCTGTTGTTTGAACTCAGCAGCCTTGCATGGGGGCAGTGATCAGATCCTCGAGGCAGAGACAGTCTGAAGGCAGAGGTGTTCTTGACTGCTGAGAAGGGCTGGGCACAGTGACAGGGTTCATAAGGGTGTGGGTGGCCTTCCACCTTGGTTCCTCAGGTTTATCAGCTCCCCAGCAGCCAGTGCAAGCACCAGACCAGTTGTCCCCTGTGACTGCACCCCTCGCATTTGCCCAATACCTGTTGTGACTGCTCTCCCTCTGCCTGCCAGACTGTGGTGAGGTTTCCTAATGCATGATGGGGGAGGGAAGACAACTGGGGCTTTCCATGCTGTGGGGCAGGGCAGTTAGGACCTTTGCATTACATAGATACACTCTTCCTTTATTTGTCTGATGGCAACAAGTTGTCTTCTTTTACAGAAATCCTTTCAGGTCGTCTGTCTCCTGTTTTGTTTTTTTCTTTTTCCCTCTCAATTACTTAGTAAACCAGAGAAAAGAAACTCTGAATTCCCACCTCTCTTGTGTGCACCAGGGCTTGCAGGGTTTCCCTAGGGTGGCAGTGGGTTATTTTTTTTTGTAACAAATCAGTCAGCACGTCACAGGTCTAAAATTTATAGGGAGAAAAGGAAAATTCCTTCAAACATATCCCAACAGGTGTGTTTGTATCTGAAAGCCATGGTAGAGTTGCAGGATCTCCTGCCTGCTGCCTGGCCTTGGTAACTGATGGGGCTGCAGCAGGAGGGGAAACCACTGACCTCAGTTAGTGCTCTCATTTGGTTGGGCTGAGGTTGCCTCATGCAGTGAGGCAGTGGGAGTCTGCTGGACTGTGTCATTTCAGTTGGTGAGAGCCTTTTTTGGCTGAGGGGTGTCTCAAAAGCACCTGAGGAAGAGGAGGGCACAGAGAGCCATGACAAACCCTCTGGGGAGAGAAAAGGAGAGTGATTCCAGCATGTTGGAAGCAGGGTGGAGATGACAGGCTGGAGCATTGTGAGGACTCCAGTGCTCCAGAGTCTCTTCTCCTCAGAGCTCAGGAAGAGAGATGGTGCTCTTCCATGTCTGTCTATTTATCTATTGTCTCCTCTTCCCAGCTCCTAGGCAGAGTCCCAACTACTGGCTTGGACCACTTGAGCCATGAAGGGCTGACTGCTTTGCATCTGGCTTGTCAGCTGGGTAAAGAGGACATGGTTCAGTCTCTGCTGAAGTGTGGTGCCAAGTGCAGTGTCATGGGGACTCTGGGCTACCCCATCCACACAGCAGTGAAGTTCTCCCAGAAGGGGTGAGTAACCACTTGGGCTGAGCTGTGCTCTTCCTCCACTCTGGGGATCTGTCTTCTTGCTCAGGGTTGTCCCAGACTGGACCCCTTTCCAGGGCAGTGCTCAGGAGGAAGGTGTCCTGTGCTGTCCTCCACTTTCAAAGCCTAGTTATTCCTGTCTCCTGTGGGCCAGAGGTACTCTTGACTCTGGAACTGAATCAAAAGAGACATGATCTTTACTCCTTGTTTTGTATTCCCTGGGGAAATACAATTCTGTGTGCATGTGCTTTTTAATAATTTTCCTAGCGTGTCCTAGCTCAACAAATAGGGCTCTGAATCAGCTGGTTTTTCAGCACTTTGAAAAGTGCTTTCCAACACTAGAGACCCATTCACAAAGCCAAAAATGTGACTCCTGCACATGTGTTTCAGAGTGCAGAGAGTGTGCCCTCCCACACTACTACTGCACTAAATGTGAGTCTGTTCACAATAGGTGTCATTTTTGGCTCACAATCTTAATTTCAGCAAGTATTTAACTATTTCAGTTTTACTCCCACATTTCCATGGAGAGAGAGAGGGAGGAGAGAATAATTTCTCCTTGAGAGTTTCAAAAAATGCCCTATTCCTGTGTTGGAGAAGTACCCACATGTTGCTCCACAGCTTGAAATTGGGAAGGGATCCTTCTGCTTCCTCCAAATGCTGTGTTGCTTTTATGCTTCCTGTTCTGCCCTTCCTTTCTAAAAAGAGCCAAGCAAAACTGCAGCTGAGGACCTTGCAGGTGAAGCAGAGTGCCTGCTGCTGCTGAAGGGTTTCCTGAAAGGCTCTGAGCAGGAAGTAGGCACTGATGTGACTGGAGGTCTTGAGTCAAGACAGCAGCCACCCATCTCTTCATCTCATTGTCTTTGCCAGGTGTGCCCAGGCCATCCTGGAGGTGGATGCCAGCCAGGTTCACTCCAAGGACCCACGCTATGAAGCCACTCCACTGCACTGGGCAAAGAAGGCAGAGGTAAATTGAGCCAGTCCATGGTGAGGGCCAGCTCCTGGTGAATTTCTCCTGCTGCTGACCTCTCCCTTTCCTCAGTGCACCTACAGAGCCCTGGGGCTGTCGGAACCTAGCCAGCAGCCTGGGGTTTGGTTCTCTTTGCCCTGTGCTGATCAGTGCTTTTTGCCACAGGGGACAGAGCAGTGGAGCCTGGTAGTGAAACAAACTGTTGGGCTCATCCCTAGTGTGTCAGCCTTGGCTGTGAAGCTGGCAGCTTGTCCCCTTTCCATTTTTGTTAAGGAAGTGGCAGCATTGTCCCTGTTACCCCTGGGGAGAGTTCTCTTCTCATCACTGACAGTTTCATGGAAGGAAGTAGATTGATGTCTTGAAAACCACAGGGAGAGTGTGAGGTAGGCACTGGGTGGTGGCATGTGGGTTATGGTCCATCTCCTGCCAGGTGTGGGCAGATCAGTGGTGTGGTATGCCGTGCTGGACCTGAATAGTGCTTGTTGCAAGCAGAGGACATTTCTCTGGTAGGACTCTTTTTTTTCCCTCTTGCACAATCACATCCCTCTCAGAAGTGTCCTGTGGAGTTTCAGAGCAGACAGAAATCTGCTTGGCTTACGAAGGGAACATAAAAAAGCAAAACTTTTCCCTTCCAGTCTGCAAGGATTCTGTCTTGAGTAGGAATTGTTTTTTTTCCCCCATTGCTGTCAGCCAGTTGCTACACTTGTAGATAAATCCCCAAACACCCAGAAGCTCTAGCCAGATTGTGAAACCACCAGCTATTTCTGTGCTAAAAGACAGAGAAACACCCTCTCCAACGACTGGAAACCTGCAGCTGGCATCTGCCAGCCAGCCATGGCCAGACTGGGGGTTCTGCCTCTTCCCATGCTTTGCTTGCCATGACATCTCGACCTTTGGAGTGCCCAGGCAATTGTCACCATTGCTTTCTCTAGGACGAGGCTACTGAGGTATCTGGAGCACAAGTCTTATGAGGAGCAGCTGAGGGCACTGGGGTTGGGTAGTCTGGAGGAGACTCAGGGGAGACCTTAGCTCTCTCTACAACTGCCTGCAAGGAGGTTGGAGTGAGATGGAGGTAGGTCTCTTCTCCAGGGTTGACAGTGAGAGGACAAGAGAAAATGGCTTCAAGTTGCAGCAGGGGAGGCTTAGATTGGATATAAGGAGAAATTTCTTCAATGCAAGGGTTGTTAAGTCTTGTCCCGGGCTGCCCAGGAGGTGCTGGAGTCACCATCCCTGGAGAGGTTTAGGAAACATTTAGATGCTCTCCTTAGGGCCATGGTTTAGTGGTATGGGAGTGCTAGGTATGGTTGGACTGGATGATCTTGGAGGTCTCCTCCAATGTCTGTGATTCTGTGATTCTTGCCCTGGCCCCTGCCCCGCGGGCACAGGTGACCCGCCTGCTGCTGGAGTATGGCTCAGGGGTGAACGCGCGCAGCAGCACCGCTGACATGGCTCTTCACATCGCCGTCAAGAGGGGGCGCTTTGACTGCGCCATGGTGCTGCTGACACACGGGGCCCACACCAACGCCAGGGGTCATGATGGCAACACCCCGCTGCACCTGGCCATGAAGGTGAGAGTTTTCCTGCTGCTGGAAAAGAGGAAAGATTTTCTCTGAAGGGTTGAGGAGGGGATCGACTCCTTTGAAATTCTGGCTGTTGTCTTTCCTAGCGTGATCCCTTGTGGGTGGTGCTTTGACTAGGAGGGAGTGAGAAATGGTGTAGCCAAGGTGAGGGTGGCTGTGGACTGAACTTTCTCTTGTCCCTTAGCATGACCACCTGGATATGATCAAAGCCATCATTGTGTTTGGAGGAGATGTCGAGATCCCCAATGATTTTGGTGAGACAGCAGGGCTCTTGGCAGCCCGGAGCAGCAAAGGTGAGGGAGCATATCTGCAGCCTTACAGGGTGAACCTGGCATCCTCTCTTCCCTTTGTAGCCAAAACAGTGTCTTGGCAAGAGGTGAAAACATGCCTACGTGGGAGTCAAGCTTCTCCAAGGCTTTCCCAGCTTCTAGTCATACACAGGATAGGCACTTCCTGAGCTAGCAGCTAACTTTGTATTAATAGCACTTGACGAATTTTTCCGCTGTGAGACAGATGCAAGAGGAAAAGCTGGGCTATACTTACCCTCTTCCAGCTATGATGTCAGGCACCTCAGGCTCACCATGGGATGCTGCAGTACTGCTGAACTGCCCACGCATGAACAGACATGGGCAGTTCCTCAGTGGCAGCACTGGGTGCCCCTGCTGTGCACAAGTTCTGCTGCCTGGTGTTTGGGGAGAAAAGTACCTGGGACACGCTCTCCCCTTTCCTGGCTCATCCCAGAGGTTTTGTGAGGGTCAGGGCCTGCAGTGAGTTTGGCAGAACCCTGGGTGTATGCCTGCACTGATTCTCTTACTGATCTGTGGCTCCCCCTTCGTCACCTAAGGTGCAAACCGGAAAGTGCTCTTAGACCTGCTGCAAACTGTAGGGACTGAACGCTGCCACCCACCCAACCCTGGCTCCCCAAGCTTGGCACCAGCTGCCACCTCCTTCCTGGAAGGCCAACCTTCCTCACGGAGCAGCAGCCTCAACAGCTTAGGTAAAGCCTTCCCTGGCCCTCCCTCGCTCTCCTCCCTTCTTGCTTCACCGTGCTGTCTCAGATCTCTTCTTCAGATGGGCCATGCTCTGGGGACTGTCTCCTGGCTGTCAGGTGCCTCTGTCCTCATTCAGCTGTTGCAGGATTTCATGTCTTTTCTCTGCCTTTCCTCTTGTGTGTACTCTAAACTCTTGTACTCTAAAGCTTTGTTTTTAAAGACCTGGGACAATGCAGCTCAGTAAAAAGGAAAGGGAAGACTGATTCCCTCACCCCTCTGGAAGAGGTGTAGGACTTAGTTGCCTCCATGTACTTTATCCGATGGGTTATGTACAGAAGCAGAAGTACTTGCTGGTCTGACTTGAGAACCTCCAAGTGTTGTGCTGGACACAAGGAAATTAGAAGCTTTGCTCACTCAGATCCTGGAGAACAGCAGCTGGGACAGGGAAAGGATGAAGCCCAAGGATAAGTGACCCTGGTGGCAGGGTTTACATACTCATAGGAAAAGCTTACCTTAGGACATAAAAGTGTGTCATAGGTTGTGCTCTGTACTGCCCAGACTGTGCAAATTAGCCCGGAGGGGCCTGTTCTAGGTGCCAGGCTTTCCTTCTCCAGGGAACTCCAGAGCTTGGCAGGGGCAGTGGGAGGGGTAATGGAGTGAGCTGTCTGCTAGGGAGGCTCTGACCCTCCTGAGAGGGACATGCAGGCAGGTAACAGCTGCTTGTGGTCCACTTGCTCCTCAGGTTGCTGGTTTCTTTTGTGAAGGTTCTGGCAGACAACAATCTCTAAGCTCTGGAGTAGGGCTGTGTCACCCCGAGCCTCACTGGTTGGTGACACCCAGGACTTTCTTCTCCCCATGGCCTTGTTAGTGCAAGCCCCAGTTCCAGCTGTAGTGCAGTGATAGAGCAAGACCTTTTTTCATCCTGGACTCTGGCCCTTGAAAGAACTCTTCAGCACGTTTGTTGTCACCCAGAGCTGCCTTCCGGCCTGCTCGCTGGCACTTGTGTTTAACTTCATTCCCCGTGTTCTGTCTTTTGGTTTCACAGACTGGCTTCTCTGTGTGGATTGGTGCCCCACACTCAGGGTGCCTGGGTGTGCATCACCTGAGGGGTAATGACAAACCACCCTGTCCCCACAGCTCTCCTTGCCTAGGTTACCTCAGAGGAGTAGATTCAGCTTTGATCTCATGGCTTGCATAGAGGGCATGCTGCTAGGCTTTGCCTTGTCTCTCATCTCCTGTGCTCATCACCTGCTGCTACAAATCCTTCATCTTAGCCAGTGGATCTCCAACTGCCTGCTGTAAAGGATGGGATTTCTCCTCTTTGGTGTGGAGTTTAATCTGGGGGAGGGGAAGGGTACCTGGTGGCTGTAGGTGAGATGGCTTATGTCTTCTGCAGGGAGCTTTATTCAGTTGGGAAGGGAATGAGATGATCTCTGTGTGATGATTGTCATTTCCTGCACCAGTGGGATGTTTGTGTACCCTGACCAAGCTTTTTAGGGGCAGAAAAAAAGGAGGAAGAATAAGGTTTCTTTTAATTAAGTGTAACCTGGTTGACTGTTGTCTCTGAGGCACATGTCAGGGGGTTTGAGTGGCCAAGTGGCTCTAATTTTTTTTGTCTTTTGCATGTTCATGGCCCTCCAGGATACCAGGACCTTCTGTATGTTTCTGCTACACTTGGACAGTTGTTGAAGGCACCAGATGTTGTGGACTCAGCCAGTGAGGGTAGAAGAAAGTAAGTAAGGAATAGCTTCTGTCCAAGCTCCTGTGCAACTTGAAGGTGAAATCTGTGTGTGAATTCTCCCCTCCCACACCAGTGAGTGTGGCATTCTCAGAGCTGAAATTATTTGATGTCTATCCATGTTGCAGCTTTTGCCAGAACCTTGCCATACCTCTCTGCTCCCAAAATCCACCACTACCAGTTCTTGCCTGCAGCCCTGGAGCTGCAGTGGAGTCTTGGCTCAGAAGGTGAAATCCCTGCTCTCTCCCTCCCCTCTGCCACTGGGCACCAAATGCTGGTTTGGCTTTGTGGTTTCCCCCTCTGCATGTGCTGTCCTGATGCTCACCAAGCTCCCATGCCAGGCTGTGCACTGCCCTAGCAGTGCCTTGCCAATGGTTAGGGCTGCCAACCACTAATTCAGTGACAGATATTCTCTATTATAATCTCCTTTCCCCCTGCTCCAGGAGGGAAAGGGAAATTAACAGAGAGAGACACTTGGGGATTTGAAATGAAACTTAAACTACTTTATTGAAAATAATAACAAGATAATGAAATATATATACACACACACAAAACCAATAGCACACCCAACCCCGCCTTGATGGTAACTCCCTCCCCATCACCACTGATGCTGTAGCAGGAGGACTCAGCAGCAGACAGGACTGAGACTCAGGGGCTGGATCCTGGAACTTGGGAACTCTTGGATTGAGAAGGAAGGCAGAACAGTGAGAGTCCTGTAGTGGCAGAGCTAGGCTGCTGACCCTCACAAGGCTCAGGTGCTCAACCTTTAGGAAGGGTGGAGACCTAAACCTCTCCTTTTTTGTATTGCCTGTTAATTGGGTGCTAAAGAGTTTAATGATGCACCTGCTTTGCTTAGGTCTTAGGCCTTGTATAAGAGGCCCTAAGGCCCAAGCTCAAAGTTTCAGGGACTGAACATGACCTATGTGGCATGGAATACCTTGTTTTGTCTCAAACTAGGACGTGCCTGCATCTTGCCTTGTGTGGAACAGAGGGAGGGGTGGCACTGAAGTGGTGCTAGCACTCAGGGCTGTCTGCTTTTTGTTTGTGACACAGCACTTGTTACTGCCTAGTAAGGACTTGGATGCATTTTAGGCTTGGGAATGTCTCTGGTGTAGAGGTTAGCAATGGCTACCAGCTCTGCCATCTGCCTGGGTCCAGTCTTATTTGCAGCTGAGGAAGCCCTGCTGAGTTCCTTTGCTCACTGATTACACTGTCTGCAGCAGTGTCCTTGTTCCTGGCATTGTTTCCCATCCCTGGGGCCCTATTCCCATGCAGTGTGCTGTGATTTTGATGTGGGTTAGGGGTTGGGGTGACCCCTAAGCCAGTGAGAGACAGTCTCTATTACCTCCTCCCCTTGTGGATTGGAAAGAAACCAAACAATCTACTTTACTAAAATAAATAATAATAAAATGAAGTATATACAGATATATCCAAAACCAATCCTGAACACAAATCCCACTTTGGATAGCAACTGCATCACCAGTGATGCTGAGCATGCCCAGCAGCAGGCTGGAGCTGGAGCTGAGGGGCAGCTAAATTCTGGAACTTTTGGTTGGGATTGAAGGGATGACAGACAGATTCCTCCTCAGATCCTGGCCATCAAACAAGGAGGAGCAAGAGAGAAAGAAGAAGGAACTGACCCTCTCCTTTATACTGAATATGACACATATGGGGTGAAATTATCTAGTTGTCCCCTGAACTGTCTGCTTCTCCCTGAGGTGTAGCCTTTTACCAGGCACAGTCTGTAAATCCCTTGTGGTCTCCTGTGGCCCCTGGTGTGATAACTGTGCCCACAGCAGAGGGAGCATTAAACTCATTGCCCACGGGAAAGTGTGGGGAGTGATACCCATGTTCCTAGAATCCTTGGATGGGTAGGATGAGCTCATTAGCCTCGATGGAGCTCCTTTAGCCCTGTAAGGCCTTCCAGCTAAGAGGTTAAACCTCCATCCTAAGGACTTGGCTGCCAGTGTCCAAGCTTGCTAGGCCCTGGCAGATGAACCTTAGGACTAAAGGGTGGGTCCAGCTCTGCACATGCTGTGTCTCACCTAAAAAAAATCCATTGCTCAGGCTCGAGGGTGCTATCTGCTATCCTCTTTTTATCAGCACTTGGAAAAGGTGCTGAGGAGGAGTGTGGGTGGAGCCCTCCCTGGAGCTTTGTTCACGAAGCCTAGCCACGACGATGACGTAGCCTTTTACTCTGCACCCCCATGGTGGTACACAAGTTCTAGCAGTGGCCTTGGTCTGCATACCAAGCCTCAGCAGTAAATCCAAACCTTCAGGCCTTAACACTGCTAGTAGCAGACTCAGTCAGTGCAAACATGCTGCCAGCCCAAGAAAGGACAGTTAATGAGAGGTGCTCTAGCTGGAAAATAGAATCACTGAACAGAATTGTTTTAACTCAAAGCAGGAGAGGTTTGTAAGCAGTCCCACAGCTTCAAGTCTCCTCTGTCTGTCCCTCTCCAGCCATGAGCGCCTTCTGTGCCTGGATGGCGGAGGCATCCGGGGCCTGGTGCTCATCCAGCTGCTCCTGGCCATTGAGAAGGCAGCAGGCCGCCCCATCCGTGACATCTTTGACTGGATCGCGGGGACCAGCACCGGGGGGATCCTGGCCTTGGCTATTGTACATGGTGAGGATGCTGCAAAGCATGGGCCCCTTCTCCCTGCCCTGGGGAGAGCTGCCTCTCTGAGTCCCAGCTGAGTTGTTGTCCCTGCCAAAGGAGGGAAGGGAATGTTTGTGATCTGATCAATGCTTAGCAATCCTTACAGGGTGGGGGGCAGGAGGATGGGGCCAGGCTTTGTTCTGTGGTACCTAGAGACAGGACTAGAGATAATGGGAAAAAATTAGCATCCAGGCAGTTCCATCTGAACATGAGGAGGAGCCTTTTTATCTTGATGGTGGTGGAGCACTGGCCCAGGCTGTCCAGGGAGATGCTGGATTCTCCATCTGTGGAGATATTCTAAACCCAACTGGACACATCCTGTGCAGCCTGCTTTAGGTTCTCCTGCTGTGGCAGGGGTGTTAGACTAGATGATATCCAGAGGTCTCTTCCAATCCCTAATGTTCTGTGATTCTGTTAATGAAGGAAGGTCTAGACCTGGCTTTGTGCTTCTCACATCATTTGGCCTTGAGCAGCTTTCTGGGCTTTGGGAAGTGCACTGTTCTGGTTTTCCTGCTCTCCCTGTGGTGGTTTTACAGCAAGGTGACTGACACTTCCTGGTAGTGGGAAACTACACTGCCAGCTTTCCCTTCCTCTTGACTGCTTCCCAGTCATGCTGCTAAGGTCAGAGCAGATGAGAGGCAGTTTGGGAAGGGGATGGGGTTGAGAGTGACACCTCCCATCTCCTGCTGCTCCTGGAAAGTCTCAGCTCTGATGTGCTGTTTGTTCTGCCTGCCCTTCCACCCCCTGCTCCTGCTGCTGCCCATCTCAGGGAAGTCCATGGACTACATGCGCTGCCTGTACTTCCGCATGAAGGACATGGTGTTCCGGGGCTCTCGGCCCTACGAGTCGGAGCCCCTGGATGAGTTCTTGAAGAAGGAATTTGGGGAAAACACCAAAATGACAGATGTCAAGAAACCCAAGTAAGTCCTGCCTGGGGCTGTGCTGCCTGGTGCTCTCCTGAGTGTGCTTTAGACCCCTCTCAGCAGAGATGCTCAGCCTCTCCTTTAGAGCAGGTCTGGAGGAGTGTGATGTGCAGACTAGTGAAGCCAGAAGTACATTTTGGTTTGGTGTGGGGTTTTTTTGTCCATTTTATTCTTACTGTGTCCTGTCCTCTCCCCCAGGGTTATGGTGACAGGAACGTTGTGCGACCGGCAGCCAGCTGAGCTCCACCTCTTCCGCAATTACCCTGTGCCAGAGACAAAAACCTCCACGGAGTACAAGACCACTGCATCTTTCAAACCACTCACCCAGCCAGAAGGTAAAGGCTGGCACACAGCTATCCAGCTGGTTGGCAGGGGAGGGGCTGTCACTCATAGAAGATAGAAGATCTCATCTTCTTCCTTCTGGTGGTCTGAGAATCAGGGTGTCCAAGCACCCTGATTTTTGGCTTGTAGTTTGGTCCTAGCGATGGTTCCCTTTTCCCCTCTCTCCCTTGTGCCAGCAACAGGCTCTGGTTAGCGAGGTTCATGTGGGAGGTGTCAGCTAGGGGAGACCTGTGTACAGTTAGTACCTTTCCCTGGGCTCTCAGGAGCAGATTAACATGGAAAAGCCAGGCACAGTCTGTAAATCCCTTGGGGTCTCCTGTGGCCCCTGGTGCCATAACTGTGCCCACAGCAGAGGGAGCATTAAACTCATTGCCCACGGGAAAGTGTGGGGAGTGATACCCATGTTCCTAGAATCCTTGCATGGGTAGGATGAGCTCATTAGCCTTCTGGCAGTCATCCTAGGAGAAGGACAACTCTGATTCCAAACCCAGGCAGATGGAGCTCGTTTAGCCCTGTAAGGCCTTCCAGCTAAGAGGTTAAACCTCCGTCCTAAGGACTTGGCTGTCAGCGTCCAAGCTTGCTAGGCCCTGGCAAATGAACCTTAGGACTAAAGGGTGGGTCCAGCTCTGCACATGCTGTGTCTCACCTAAAAAAATCCATAGTGCAGTCTTGAGGGTGCTAAGGAGCGTGGGTGGAGCCCTCCCTGGATCTTCGTTCATGAAGTCTAGCCATACATACAACATGGAAAAGCTGGGTCACTGAAGCATGTAGCCCCCTCCAGCTTGCTTCTTTCTTTGTCTAGCAAATGTAACTGGTTCACTGTCAAAAGAGCAGCAATGAAGGTGTTAGAGAGTGAATTTTACCCAAGATATGCAGGAAGTGGTGAGAATATCTTTTAAAGGTCCCCCAAAATAATCCTGTGCATCCAAGCAGGGGCCCTGCTGTTGGGAGAAAGAGGCATAACTATCTAGAGCAGGGTCTTTGGGGCTTGCAAGCCCTCCTGGTGAAGGTGAGGTGCTTCTTGCACTCAGGAAGGCTGCTGCAAGAGCCCATCTGCTTTCTGTCCCTGCAGAGCAGCTTGTGTGGCGTGCTGCCCGCTGCAGTGGGGCAGCTCCCACCTACTTCCGGCCCATAGGTCGCTTCCTGGATGGTGGGCTGCTGGCCAACAACCCCACCCTGGATGCCATGACTGAGATCCACCACTACAACAAGACACTGATCAAGAAGGTGAGGGGAAATCACAGAATGTTGGGGGTTGGAAGGCACCTCTGGAGATCATCTAGTCCAACCCCTCTGCAAGAACAGGAGAACCTAGAGCAGCTTGCACAGGATGTGTCCAGTTGGGTTGGGAATCTCTCTAGAGATGGAGACTCCAGCACCTCCCTGGGCAGCCTGGGCCAGTACCCCACCACCCTCAAAGGAAAAAAGCTCCTTCTCATGTTCAGGTCATAGAATCATCACACTTGGAAAGGACATTCAAGATCATCAAGTCCAACCAATAGCCCTACACTACTGCTATCCCTAAAGCATTGCCCTAAGTGCCACATCTCCCCATTTCTTGAAAACCTCCAGGGTTGGTGACTCCAGCAGCTCCTTGGGCAGCCTGGGCCAACACCACACCACTCTTTCAGTGAAGAAATTTTTCCTAGTATCTAATCTAAACCTGCCATGGCACAACTTGAACCCATTCCCTCTAGTCCTATTGCTAGTCACAAGGGAGAAGAGGCCAACACTTGCCCCTCTACAACCTCCTTTCAGGTAGCAAACTTGCTGAGAGCACGCTCTGTTCCTGGCCCTTGCTCTTAACTGGGGCTTTATTGGCTCCAAGGCAAGGGGAAGAGGGTTTGGGAATGGATGCCTCTCTAGAAGGGAATGTTTGGAGGCAGTATGTGTTAGGAATGAGGCCTGGGAGGTGAAATACCTCTTCTGACAAGGATGTGAGATGGATAGACAGCCCCATTAGCTTCTCCTTGCTGCTTTGAGCAAGGATGACTCAGCTGATGGTTGTGTGTGGCCCTTGATGTAGCTCTGCAGGGCCTTTCTCTGCCCCAAAATAAATGGAGAAGACAGTGGGATAGATAGCACTCTGCAAGGCTGAAGAGTGAATGCCTTCTGTGGTGTGGCAGGTTGCTTAGAAAGATGAGTAACTGCTAGCAGCTACTGCTTCCTGTGGCTGAAAGGGGAGATGTGTTGCTAAAATGACTGAAAGAGTTGGGACTGTTTCACTGAGTCCAAAGGCTCCTCTTTGGGGTGATCCCATGGGTTTGGGTGCAGCCAGGGGTGTAAGGGACAGAACAGTACAACTGCTGAAGTCACCTGGGTTCTACCTGTCTCATCAGGCAGTGCTAGAAGGGGAGGTGGGGGGGAGAAAAGGCTGCCAAGCCTTCTGCCTTGCATTTCAGAGCTTCCTTGAATGCTGTGAAGGACATGCTCCACCTGATCTGCTAGTCCTTGCCAACAATTCTGTTGTTTGTCCACAGGGTCGGAGGCAGGAAGTAAGAAAACTGGGCTTGGTGGTGTCCCTGGGGACAGGGAAGCCTCCCCAGGTCCCTGTGTGCTCCGTGGATGTTTTCCGCCCCTCCAACCCCTGGGAGCTGGCCAAGACTGTCTTTGGGGCCAGGGAGCTTGGAAAGATGGTGGTGGATTGTGTGAGTACTGGGAGGAAGGGATGGGGGAAGACCCCTGGGGCTGCTTGCAGGGAGGGAACAAAGATTTCCAGTCTTCAGCTTCTTCTGTTAGAAGAAAATGGTCTTGTTGGAACTGCTCTGGCTGTGGCTAGTTCAAGGAGTAGATGTAGCAGGTAACTTCAGAACTGCAGGGGCACAGCAGGACTGAAACCCTCTGCCTCTTTGGGCTTTTGAGTGCCCAGGGACTTTCTTGTAGCTGAAGGAAACAGAGGACAGGATGTTGGTCAGTGACCCTTAGGTGTGAGTTGGTGAAACTCAGTATCTTTCCAGGGAACACTGATTATCATCTGAGCAGCCTGGACCAAAAAAAACCAATAACAAATCATGCCTCAGAAAATAGCAATTAATTTTTACTTAAAAAAGCTTTTTTATCCCCATTGGGGAAATGAGTAAAGCTAGAGAAGTGGGAGTATCACTAACAGAAAGCAGCAGTTCAGAGCTGTGGTTAGGAATATGTGATAGGCACACATTTTTGCATGCTTCAGAGAGAAGCTCATTAAACATTGTGCATGAAAACACTCCAAATGAATGAAAGCCAGAAAGGTCAGAACTGAGGTGCTGACTATAATCCTAATTCTGTTGCTTTATCTCCTTTTAGCTTCCTAATGCCAGAAAACACCCAGAGTGGTCCCTCTGCTTCCCATCTTTTATTTCAGGGCTTCCAGAGAAGCTGTCCCAGGGTAGCCCAGAAAACCTCTAGTAATCACAGGCTCTGCTGGTGCTGGGCTTGGACACAAATGGACAGAGGTGAAATCCAAGGAGGTTCTGATTCAGATCATCCTGGGGCTTTCTGTAAAGGAATCAGTTCAATGCTCTGGTGGATAGAAGATCTGTAGAGTGCAATTCCTTGTGTCCCAAGGACCAGGAGCACTGTTCTGAGATAGATATATGTATATAGAGAGAGACAAACAAAAAACCCCACAAAAACCCCAAAACAAAACAATCTACACAAATAAAAAGCCATCCATCCTACTCTTGGTGATGAAAGGTGCCACTTGCTCCCTCTCCCTCTCCTAGGATTAGTCTCCCTCTCCTAGGGTTGTTTTCTTTCTCCTAGGGTTGTTTTCCCTCTCCTTCTCCTAGGATTATTCTCCCCCTCCTAGGGTTATTCTCCCTCTGCTAGTGTTGTTTTTCCTCTCCCTCTCCCAGAGTTATTTTCCCTCTTGCTCTGCAGCTTGTGCAGTTGGACTTGGTGCCCGGGAAGCCTCTTGGAGGCAGGGGGAGGGTAGTGTGACCTTGGGCCTGTTTCTTCTGCAGTGCACGGATGCAGATGGCCCAGCTGTGGATCGTGCCAGGGCCTGGTGTGAGATGACAGATGTCCCCTACTTCCGGTAGGAGCTTCCTCTCCTCTCTCTGCACACTCCTATTTTTATCCCTCTCACTTCAGACCTGGCTGTGTGGCATGTGGCATCCCAAAAAGTGTCACCTCTAGAGGCATGCCTGCTCAGAGCTGTCCCCTGCCCCCTCTCCTGGTGTCTCAGGGGTGTCCTGTGGATGCCATGGCTCACTGTATGAGCTGATGCCCTGAGCATGCCTTGTCTGGGGTCAGTTAGTGGGGGCTCAGGGGGTGCTGTCTGACATGGTCCTTCAAGGATGTGCATCCTGACCTATTCACAGAATCAGTAAGGTTGGAAGAGACCTCTAAGATCATCAAGTCCANGTTAGTTTTCTTGGCCACCTGGGCACACTGCTCCACCAGGCAGACTTGTCCCTTAGGTGCAGTTGCTGGACTGTGGCTCAGCAGCTGGGCCTGGAAGGAGGGGAAAGCTCTGCAAGCCTGCTAGATGAGGGCAGCATGAGCCATTTTGCACAAGTCTTGTTCTTGGCAGGCTCCCTGCCTTGTCCCATTGCTGCCTGTGTCCCACTGCTGATGCTGTGTTGCTGCCTGCAGGCTGAGCCCTCAGCTGCACAGCGAGGTGATGCTGGATGAGGTGAACGACACGGTGCTGGTGAACGCGCTCTGGGACACTCAGCTCTACATCTACCAGCACAGAGAGCAGTTTGAGCAGCTGGTGCAGCATCTCTGCCCATGAGTGACCTGGAGCTTCCCAGTCTGCATCCTCCTGGCAAGGAGACACTGAAATGGCTCAGATTTACCCTTGAACTAACGTGTTGAGTGGGGGGAGGGACTACTGCTGCTGCTAATAAGGGGGGATTAATTATGTTTAAGAGACAACAATGCTTATGCACATGCATTCCAGATGACACTTGTATTCAGGGAGAGCTGTGAAGTGCTGACAGTTATCTTTGTATGGCAGCCCCTTCTCTGCTCCTGTGCTCAGTCTTGCTGCCCTGCTGTCTGACTGTACTGCCCTTCCCAGAAGCCAGAGCCCCCACCTACTTGTCTTGAGCTGTAGCAGCTGGAGTCTGTATCCTGTCTGTGCAGCATCTCTACTGACAAAGCACCGTGCACCTTCCCACGTCACAGAATGGGCCAAGGCCAGAGAAGGCTTCAGGGGTTGCTTGGCCTGCTGTAGCCAAGGTGTTTCAGAGTGTATAATGTGGGGAACAGGGATTGCTCTTCTCTCAACATGTCTGGTTTGAAAGGGAGCAGAAACCCTGTGGCTTTCTGCAGTGGATATAATGCAGAATGTTGTGACTGGCTTTGGGAGAAGGGACAACCTTTCCTGAGCCAGCTGTCTTCTGTAGCACCTTTTGCTTTCCCCTCTGAGATGGGCTGGCAGCACAGGTACTGACTGCCCCCAGGGTGAGAGCAAACCCCCCCCCCCCCCCCCCCCCCGAGGCTGTTTTGTGCTACCTGACTTGCTGTGTGCCAGTCTTGGCTGAAGGGCTGAGAGGTGAAAGCCTGTCATTCCTCACAGCAAACTCAAGAGGAGGGACAACAGCTTAGGAGAGAAACTGTTTCTCCTTACTCTTAATGTGGAATTGATGTGATCTGAGCTCAGTTCCTGCTCAGAAAGCTGCCCCTGGGACAATTTGGAAATCCCATTGTGACTACTACACTACTCAGTGTTTCTGCAGTGTTTTGCATATTTATAAGTAAATTATGTCTCTCTTCAGAGGTGTTTTGAGGAGGAACCTGAAAAACTGACTTCATCATTTGCTTTTGATTGCCTGGGCTGCTGTTGTGAACAGTGCTGCTGTGCAAAATTCATGTGACATGAAATAAAGGCAGGTTTGCATGTGCTTCCACTCTGGTGCAGTCCATGCTTGTCTCGTCTCTCTGAATTCCTTACAGGTAGAAAATCAGGACTTAGGCTTCTCCAGACACACAGGGTTCTGCCCTTTGTGTGGGCTGAGGAGGTGAAGGGCCTGTTCCCTGCAGCTGGCCCTGGGAGCACTAGTGTGCTGTGAGTGCCTTGCTGTCCTATCAAGCACAGCATTGGCTGCTAGGCTTAGCACTTGCAGCTGGTGGAAAGGCTTTGGACCAGCTCCTATGTGACAATCCACTTGGAGCTGGTCTGCCCTAAAAAGAGGAACACTGAAAACCCTCAGGATACTCAGGCTTGCAGCTTGGTATCCCTGGGTGATTTCTGGGCAGGGTAACTACTGGAAGCTTGCTGGACCTGCTGCCCACTGATGGCTAAAGGACATCAGTGGCAGGAGTGTGGTGCTGAGTCATGAACAGGGCTAAAAACTGATTATGTACATTCTGCTCCTCACTTCCACAGATGAGCTTGTGGAATTGAGGGGCTTCTCTTGGGGAAGCTTTTTCCTGTGTAACGAAGGAGCTTCCCTTCCAGTGGAGAAACAAACCCCCACGTATTGGGATGGGAGAGAACATGAGCTCCTTCCTGCTTTTTTTGCCCCTGGCTTGCACTTTCTCCCTCTCTAAGCCTGCACCATCTGCAGGGACATCCTAGAGTGAGCTGTGCTCGGATTCCTTGCGTGCAGGCAAGGCAGAGGGCAGGAAGGTTCAGGCACAAGCTCCTGCCTGCCATTAGGAACTCTCACTGATTCTGACAGGCTAAGAGCCCCAGAGTACTGAGACCTGGGGTGGGAGAAGAAGGCAGGGAAGAGGTGAAACCTGTTTGGAGATTTCCTTATGTTTCACACACAGAATCACAAAGGTTGGAAGAGACCTTGAAGATCATCAAGTCCAACCATACCTAGCACTCCCATGCTACTAACTCATGGCCCTAAGGAGAGCAGCTACATGTTTCTTAATCCCCTGCAGGGATGGTGACTCCAGCACCTCCCTGGGCAGCCTGGGACAACACTTAACAACCCTTGCAGGGAAGAAATTTCTCCTCATATCTAATCTAAACCTCCCCTGCTGCACCTTGAAGCCATTTCCTCTTGTCCTCTCACTGTTAACCCTGGAGAAGAGACCTACCCCCATCTCACTCCAACCTTCTTTCAGGGAGCTGTAGAGAGAGCTAAGGTCTCCCCTGAGCCTCCTCTTCTCCACACTAACCAATCCCAGTGGCCTCAGCTGCTCCTCAGCACACTTGTGCTCCAGAGCCCTCCCTAGCCTCCTTGCCCTTCTCTGGACACACTCCAATGCCTCTGGGTCCTTCTTGTCCTGAGGAGCTCCAAACTGAATATGGTACTCTAGGTGTGGCCTCTCCAGTGCTGAGTACAGGAGGATGATTCCCTCTCTGATCATCCAGCCCCTGATCCCTCCTAGGGCTAGGCTGCAATCACAAGCTGCATGCAAAGGACCTGAAGATGCTTGAGCCTCGGGAGGCACCTGGGAGTGCTGGCAGGGCCAGAGACATAAGGCAGGCACTCTGGCAGGTGGCTGGCTCTGCAGGTGTCAGGGCAGGGAGAGCTGGGTACCGAGCTGGCAATCAATAATGCAAGGAGGTGGTCACATGCCCGTGCTGGCTGTTGCAGGATTCCTCTCTCCCCAGAGTCTGGTTACTTCCAGAGATCAAGTTCCAGCCTCTGGGCTAGTGAATTATTAAACCCTAGCAGTGCTCTGTTCCCTTTGCACCACCTCTTGTGTCTTCCTGCTTGCCAGGTACAGGCTCTTTCCATCTAGCTGGCTGGGCAGAAGCAGAATCCTCCAGGCCAGCAGAGCACCTTGTGTTTTCCTTTCCTCCGTGCTTCCCTGTGGGAGAGGGAAAAGGCTCCAGAGATGGACCTGTCCTACAGATCCACCATCTCCATCTATAAGGTGAGTGCTAGCAGCAAAGATGCTCCTGCCTGCCTAGGGAAAACATGTGGGCAGGAGGAGAAAAGCTGTTTCCTGCCAAAGGCTCCCTTGGGTGGATGGCTGAGGGCTGGATCTGTCCCCAGTAGCTCCTGGGGGCTCTGAGCTATTTGAGAGCAGATAGCTGGCAGGAGGGGAGGGTGGTGTGGATCCTGAGGCAAATCCGGGAAGGAACTGGGCACACAGGGTGGTTTGGACATGGAGTGTGTTTATGAAGGGTGCCACAGCTGGGTTGCTCCTGGAAAGGAGGGGTTCAGTGGGCTGTTTTTTCCCCCTTGCTGGAAAAAAGCAGTCTGATCTCATGCTTCCCTATGTATATCAGTGCTGCACCAAGGTGTTGAGGGCTGGGCAAGAGGGAATTGCTTATTCCAGCCTCTAGTCTGCTCTGCTGTAGGCAATGAACCCCTTTGATACATACAGCAGGTAAGAGTGGAGAGGCTGCTCTGAAGCAGTCCATCCCTTCTCTGATGAAGCTGCTGGCTCTGGCAGTGCACCACAGCCTGGCCAGGAAAAAGTTGTCTTTATGCCTGGATAGTAAGCGATGGGAGAAGGGAAAAGGCTGTTTGGATCCCTTTGCAGTTACTCACCTGTCTGCAGTGGGTGTAGGGCCTGGGGAGAAAGCCATCTTGAGGCAAGCACTTGGCTCTGCAGTGGAGCTACCTTGCCCTCTGTCATTGCTCCTCCCCTCCTTGGCTGGAGAGGACTCAGGGGAGCCAAAGGTTCCAGCTACCTGGGATGCAGGGAGCTGACCTTGTGCATGGCTGTCCATCACCATGGCTATCCAGCAGCATGGCTGTGTCCCTGCTGCACTGGGAGGCCATGCAAGCTGCTGAGGTCTGTGGGGCATGGGGAAGACTGGCATTAATATGCTTCTGCCTGGCCACAGAGCATTCTGGAGCAGTTCAACCCTGCGCTGGAGAACCTGGTGTACCTGGGGAATAACTACCTCCGTGCCTTCCACGGTGAGTGGGGTCCTGCATGGGGCCAGGCTCCAAGTTGAGCTGCTTGCACCTATCCTGGGTGGTCACTGTGCAGCAGGAGGGACTGTTGTCAGCTAGGGCAAGGCTGCTCATCCCCATCATGGCATCCTCAGCTACTCTTAAGCACTCTTCTCCTGTTCCTGCTGCTGTTGTTAGGCACAGATGGGGAGAGATGGGGTGTCCTTGCCTGTAGACAAGGTACTGTAGGGGGTGAATGTCTTCTGTGCTGCTTGTTGGGGCTGGTGATGAAGGGAAGAAAGGCCAGATCCTTACTTTCCCTCTCCTCTCCTCACAGCATTATCCAAAGCAGCTGAAGTGTATTTTAAGGCGATTGAGAAGATTGGGCAGCAAGCATTGCAGAGTTCCACCTCACAGGTGCTGGGTAAGCCTCACCCACTCACCCTTCTCTCACAACCCCCTTAGCTGTCCCTTTCCAGGAACTGCAGAAAGGAAGAGAACTTCTCTACATGGTGTCTTACAGCACCTGGCACTGCCCAGGCAGTGAGAGTCAAATTCGTTGTGCTTCCTTGAATGTCTCCCCCCAAGGCTCCAGCACTCTCCCCTTTATCTCCCTGAGATCAATGACTGAGCCCAGCTCCTGGGCTGGTGGAGCCCCAGTGATGGATGCCTCATGGAAACCAGCATTGCTCTGAGAGCTGTAGTTTTCATCTTGGAGGAAACATTGTGCTCCTCCTTCCAGGTGTGAGGGAAAAGCTAGAAAGCATGGACTAACACCAGCTAAGGGGATGTTGTGCTCCTGAGCCTGCAGCCAGTTGAAATGGCAGCTTGGAGCTAAGGGGCTCACATTCAGCAGNCACCATCCCTGCAGGGGTTTAGGAAACATGTAACTGCTCTCCTTAGGGCCATGGTTTAGTGGTATGGGAGTGCTAGGTATGGTTGGACTGGATGATCTTCAAGGTCTCTTCCAACCTTAGTGATTCTGTGATAATGAGAGCTGCTGAAAACATGTTCAGGGAACTTCTCTACTGCTAAGCATCTTATTAAAACATTTTCAGCAGATGTATCCCATCTGCAGACTCCAATCCTCACCTGCACTGCCCAGGTCTCTGCTCTGCTCTCTCTCATCAGTCTCTCCTTTCCCCAGTTTCATAACACCAACCTGGCTGAAGCAGGACCACACACTGCAGCAGCAGCAGATGCTGGAGTTGCTTTCTTGAAGGGCAGCCACAACCACCTGCCACAGCTGGGGTGCCACTGGGATTGGAAATGGGTCATGTAGGGATTGTGGCAGAGTGAATCCCAGCACCCAGGATCCATGGCAGAGCCAAGGCTGCATGCCAGCACCATGGGCTGGAGCAGAGCACTGCTCTGGCAGGTTGTGGGCTGGAGCAACCCCAGGCTGGCAGTGCCTGGGGAGTGGTGGTGGAGCTGAGCCCTGGGGAGCAAGGCTGCCATCCTCTCTCAGGGTGCAGAGAGCACCACGCTGTGATATCTGTTGGACTTTCACTCCTGGAAGTCATCAGCCTGAGCTGCCTTCTTGGGCATACAGGGAAATGACTCCAGGATTTTTCCATCCCCTTCTCTTTCTTTTTTCCTGCAGGTGAAATTCTGATGCAGATGTCTGACACGCAGAGACTCCTGAGCTCTGATTTGGAAGTTGTGGTGAGTGGTTTTCCTGGGAGGCTGGTACAGGTGGGGAAAAAAAGGGACTTCCTTAACCACAGCATGCTGGCATGTGCCCAGTTTGTCCCATCTCCTGCCCTCTCACATGCCTACTGGCAGGTGCCTGCCTCCCTGCTCTCCCTGCTGCATGTGACAGGGGCATCTTACAGAGCTGGCATGCCATGAGCCTACCTGTTGTTCAATTTTTGGTGCATTGGTGGACTGTGACCACCTCTCCACAAGTGTAGTGGCAGCTGTGCAGTAGACTGAGCAATGCCCAGCTCTGGAGATGTGGCCAGGCCATCCACTCTTTCCCTGGGTGACAGCAGTGGGACAGGGGATGCTAACCCTTCAAGTCACTGCTGTCCGTGCCCATGCTGAAGTTCAGGGGTTAACCTTTGGGTGGGTGCTGAGAGCCAGCCCCTGGGCTGCAGGAGTGCTCCGTGGTAGTCCTGCTGTGCTCTGCCTGGGATCCAGGTGGCCAAGGAATAACTAGCTCTTTGAGTTTTGCCAGCCACCTCTTCACTGTGAAGGGATGAGGTTGACAGTCCTTTGCCTCTTCCAGGCTCAGACTTTCCACGTAGACCTGCTGCAGCACATGGAGAAGAACACCAAAATGGATGTGCAGTTCATCAGCGTGAGTGATGAACTCCCTTCTCCTCCTTAGCCTTCCTTGCTTCTCTCTTTCCTCTACCCAAGGGCTTTTCCTCAGCAGGAACTGGGAGCTTTATCTTCTTAACTTGTCATGGGTCAAACCCTGCCTGGTTTGGCTGGTGAGAGAGGACTAGAGAGGGCAGGCAACTGTTCTCCTTTGTGCAGTGAGACTTGCTGAATGCTTTAACAAGGCTGAAAGACTCAGCATCCCAAAAGCAGAATTCCCAGCTTCCCCAAAGCTCAGCTTTTGCATAGCTGTGGGCCCTGTGCCTTCATGGCCCAGCTGCCTATGCTAATGTCTAGTGTCATGGAGGCAGGCAAGGGCCTGTAGGCTTGCTCCCAGTGCTGGGGGAGCAGGGCAACAGTTTTTGTTCCTGAGATCCTGAGGCTTATTAGCACTTTAGGGCACTTCTAAATGAAGAGAAAGGTAAAGAAAGACTTGATGTAAGAGGTCCAGGTGAAGCCTGATTTCAGAGGGGCTCAGTTGTTCAACCACCCACCAGAGCAGGACCCCTGCTGCATCACAGTGTGCCTGGGTCTCCAGTTCCTCACCCAGCCTGATTTCTCACTGGCAGGAAAGCCAGAAGCAGTATGAGCTGGAGTACCAGCGCAGAGCCACCAATCTGGACAAGTGCATGGCAGAGCTGTGGAGGATGGAGAGAGCTCGGGATAAAAACGTCCGGGAGATGAAGGTGAGCAGTGACTGCAGGGAGAGGAGGAGGGGAAAAGCCTCATAAGCTATCTGGAGCCAAGACTGATTTCTGAGCAACCTTGTTCTTACTTAAAAGCCTAAGAGTTGTCCTCAATGCTCAAAAGGCATTTTTTTATCTGGTGCTGTTGACCTGTGGTTCTCACTTCTGTCAAGCCCTTGCCTCATTTAGCAACCTTCAACATGCAATGACTTAGTCCCTGGCACTCTAGCTCCTCTGTGCTGCTCCAACACTGCCAGGGGACTGGGAATCTAGGAGACAACACAACATCTTTCAGCCCTTCCCCTGCTGTGCATGAGCCTGCTCTGCTGGATGTGCGCTCCTCCCTCTTTCCCTTGTGTGCCAGGAGACCGTGATGCGGCTGCGCTTGGAGATGCAGGCGTTCGTCTCCGAGAGCCAGCGGGAGGCTGAGCTGGAGGAGAAACGGCGCTACCGCTTCCTAGCTGAGAAGCACCAGATGCTCTACAACACTCTGCTCCACTTTTACAACAGGGTACAGCTCTGGGGGGCTGGGGAGCAGAGCTGGGGGAGCAGGGAGGCAGGAGAGAGGCAGGGCAGAGCCACCCCTTGGGTGAAGGCAGCATCTGTGAACGGGCTGGGCAGGAAACTTGCAATCATTTCTCACTTGTGGGGTCCAGCTGGGAGAGCATGGCCAGGGTGAGGATGGTGCTGGCATGGGGCTAGCTGATTGTGCTGGTGATGGGAGAGGGGAGGGCGATGTAGGTGTTTATGGCAGGGTTGTTTGAACCACAAAGTCTCTGCTGGAGGCACTCATCCTAGAAATTCCTTCCTTTGAGGCTCTGTTTAGCCGTTCCCACAAACAGAATTGTGGGAGTATCTGGTCCCTAATCTAATGCAGGTGGCAGCTTTGGTTCCTTCTGCACATGTCCTCGCCTGTCCATCGTGTCTTCTTCTTCCTCTCCCCAGGCTTGGGGCATGATACAGACCAAGACCCCGCAGTGGAAGGAGCAACTGGAGGCCACTCGCAACCCCTCCAACAGCCACCCCCAGGGGCTTCTGGCAGCCTCCCACAGCCAGGGCTATCCCTCGGGCCGGCTCACCCCCACCCACCTGGAGATGGTGAGGAGCCCACCGACAGCCTCTGGTGTGGCAGTGGGGAGGCTGCAGCTGTCCCTTGCAGGGGGCAGGGAAAGGCCAGTCCTTGGCTCTCTGTGCTACTTGCTGACTTGTCCAGCTCCTGTGGCCTTCTCTGGCCAAGATGAAGGGAAGCATGTGTATGAGCTGCAGGATTTGGCGCTCTGAGAGGAACTGGGGATCTCCCAGAGCATTTCCAGCTTAATGGCAGCCCCTGTTTGAAAACAGCCCTGGGGAAAAAGATCTTGAGTCCTGATGGCTAGGAGGATGCCCATGATTCTATGATTCTATGAGGCAGCAATGTGCCCTTGTGGCCAAGAGGCCAATGGCATCCTAGGATGCATTAAGAGGAGCGTGGCCAGCAGAGCCAGAGAGGTTCTTCTCCCCTCTCCTGTGCCCTGGGGAGGCCTCCCCTGGAATCCTGTGTCCAGTTGTGGGCCCCTCAGCTCCAGAAGGATAGGGAGCTGCTGGAGAGAGTCCAGCCCAGGGCCAGCAAGATCCTGAAAGGAGTGGAGCATGTGCCCTAGGAGGACAGGCTGAGAGAGCTGGGTCTCTTCAGCCTGGACAAGAGGAGACTGAGAGGAGACCTCAGCAATGCTTAGAAATATGGGAAGGGTGAGTGTGAGGAGGAGAGAGCCAGGCTCTGCTCAATGGCATCCAATGGTAGGACAAGAGGCAATGGGAGCAAGTTGGACCACAAGAGGTTTAGTATTAACACAAGGAGGAACTTGTTTGCAGTGCAGGTGCCAGAGCACTGGCCCAGGCTGCCCAGGAGCCTGTGGAGTCTCCTTGTCTGGAGCCATTGCAGAGCTGCCTGGACACATTGCTGTGTGAGCTGGTCTAGGTGCTCCTGCTCTGGCAGGGGGGTTGCACTAGATGATCTTTCTAGGGCCCTTCCAAGCCCTGACATACTGGGATACTGTGATATTGTGATACTGTGGATATGCATTCAGCTTCCTTTCCTTCCAACAGCCCCAGAGACCCCTTGGGGACTTTGCTTCTCCCATGAGTGGGAGTAGATCCAGTGTCTTCTCTCCGGACCCTCCAGAAATGAGACTGTCTCCTCAACCAGAGTCTCCCAGGAGGCCACTACGGAGGACACCATCAGCCAGTATGATCCATGTCTCTAGGGGGACACAGGGGTTGGGTCTCCCTAGGAATAGGGCTGGGTTTGGGAGGGACCACCAGTCTATCAGTCCACTGGTCCTCAGCCACCTTTCTGGGTGTGGGGAGAGGACAGAGCATGTGGCTGAACAAAGCAGGGGGTAAGCACAATCTTCAGAGGAGGGTCCTTCCAGGACAAGGACAGGTTTCCTGGCTGGTTTTATGAGGAGGGGAACCCAGAGATGTGCAGTTTTCCAAGCTCCTTGAACCAAGAGGGCTTGTTCTTCCTGGAGTTCCTCTTTTAGTAAAGCACCTTCCCTGATGCTGCCAGGTTAAGTATCACCCTGCCCTACAAAACCCAGCCATCTACTTCATGTTTCACCTGCTCTTAGAGCAGGGGAAGAGAAAAATAACTCCAATACTCAGTCGTTCTAGCAGGGTCAGGAAGAGGATCATCAACCAGGACATGCAGTGCCTCTGCTCCAGACATTTGGCCAAAGAGGACATAGTGCAAAGCAAATGGTTTCAGCTCAAGCTTATTTCCTCCTGCGGGATGCATGTTTTTCCATGCTTTTTCCCATGCTGTGTCCTGCTCTCTCCCTGCAGAGAAAGGCCAGCTACTCCTCCTCTACCTTGTCCAGGGTTAACAGGGAGAGGACGAGAGGTAATGGCCTCAAGTTGCAACAGGAGAGGTTTAGATTAGATATAAGGAGAAATTTCTTTACTGCAAGGGTTATTAAGTCTTGTCCCAGGCTGCCCAGGAGGCGGTGGAGTCACCATCCCTGGAGGGGTTTAAGAAACATATAGATGTGGTACTTAGGGCCATGGGTTAGTGGTATGGGAGTGCTAGGCATGGTTGGACTTGATGATCTTAGAGGTCTCTGCCAACCTTAGTGATTCTGTGTGATTCTAGAGCAATCACTTGACTGGGAAGCAGTGTGGGTCTTGTAGTAGGCTGCCAGGCTGCAGCCTGACCCCACGATGCCTCCCTGCAGGCTTGCTCCCTACGGGCCGCAGCTGCCGCTTGGGTTCCTTCGGCGAGGCCGACAGCAGCAGCGAGGGCAGGAGGAGCAGCACGGCCAGGGTGCAAGCCATCGTGCCCCACGCGGCGGGAGCCAACCGCACCCTGCTGCGCTTTGAGCCCGGGGATGTCATCGTGGTGCTGATGCCGGACGCGCAGAACGGCTGGCTCTACGGCAAGCTGGAGGGCTCTGCCACGTACGTGCCTTTGGAGCTGTGGGCTGGCCTGCTGCAGGGTTCTTGCAGCTGGAAGTGGGAGACTTAAGCCTAAGAGTGTGGCCAGCAGGGCCAGGGAGGTTCTCCTCCTCTTCTGCTCTGCCCTGGGGAGACCACAGCTGGAATATTGTATCCAGTTCTGGGCTGCCCTGTTTAAGAAGGACAGGGAACTTCTGGAGAGGGTGCAGAGAAGGGACACTGAAATGCTGAGGGGACTTGAGCACCTCTCTGCTGGGGAGAGGCTGAGAGAGCTGGGGCAGGTTAGCCTGGAGCAGAGCAGCCTGAGGGGAGATCTGAGCAATGCTTAGCAATCCTTACAGGGTGGGGGGCAGGAGGATGGGGCCAGGCTTTGTTCTGGGGTGCCCAGGGACAGCACTAGAGGCAATGGGCACAAACTAGCACCCAGCAAGTTCAAGCTGAACAGGAGGAGGAACTTCTTTCCTTTGAGGCTGGTGGAGCACTGGCCCAGNTGCCCAGGGAGGTGCTGGAGTCTCCATCTCTGGAGAGATTCCCAACCCACACATCCTGTGCAAGCTGCTCTAGGTTCTCCTGGTGTGGCAGGGGGGTTGGACTAGATGATCTCCAGAGGTCCCTTCCCATCCCTAACATTCTGTTATTCTATGATTATCTGCCCTCTCCCCTTCTGGTGTGGCCTGGGCACTGTCTCACCCACCCTCTGGGTTGGACATCTGCATGTCCTCAGTCATGGACTGTGCCTAGTGTGGGGTCTCTCCAAGTGGTGAGGCAGGACTAGTGTGGATGAGCTGCCTGAGAGAGCTCCTCCAGGGGCTTTGGGTGGAGGAGCCAGGGATGCAGTGACCCCCTCCCAGCTTGCAGACCTGAGGGACTCCTGTCATGGGACCCAGCTCAGGGTGCTGGACTGCTGGGGTTACCTGAGAGGCCTGGCATTTGTCAGCTCACAGCAGGACTGCTGCCATGACCTCCAGCCCAGACAGGGCATGGCAACTGCTGCAGCCAGTGCTTCCTGAACTAGTCCTTGTGGAGCTGCTGGCCAACAGCTGTGTGCACAGCCTGCCCTGTTCCACATGGCATCCCTGCACTGTTCTTGGCAGGGGAGCCCACTCTCAGATGTGAGATGAGAAGATGCCTCTCTCTGGGAGAGTTTCTGGGCTGGAGCTGCTGTGCCCCAAGGAGAAGGCATTTCCAGAGTGGTGTGGTGTGCTGCTCTTGACTTCCTTTTGACTGCAGTTGGTCAGTGTCTCTTAGGCATTGTGCCAGGCTGCCCAGGGAGGTGGTGAGGTCATTGTCCCTGGAGGTGTTTGGGAAAGGCATAGATGTGGTACTTAGGGCCATGGTTTAGTGGCATGGGGGGGATAGGTAGATGGTTGGACTTCATCTTAGAGCTCTCTTCCAACCTTAATGATTCTGTGATTCTGTGCACCAGCATTGCTCCCAGGAGCAGGGATTTTGCACAGCCTCTGAGGTAACTGAGTCCTGCTCCAGGCTCAAGGACTGTCTGGCAATAACCTCGTGCCCTGCCTAGGGGTGAAAGATGTGCAGAAACCCTGTCACACTAGATAGTGACCAAGCTACAGCTTGGTTGATTTGTGGGATTGGTGAAAATCAGGAGTTCCAGGCAGCTGGATCTGAAGAGCCACAAAACATGATTGCCTGGACCTCATTTGTTTCTGTTCCCCTGCCCTAGATGTGGCTGGTTCCCTGAAGCTTATGTCAAGGCTCTGGAGGATGTGAGGGAGATGGAGGAGCAAGCCACAAGGTAACAGTAGAGCAATTGGCCAGGCAGGAGATGGAGTGTCTCCTGCCAGGTCACTAATACCACAGCTATCTGTTTGGGGTGTGCCCCATGGAGAGCTGCAGTGCTCCCATGCTGGAGCATCTGCTTCTCCAAGGTGCTTGTGACTGGGCCAGTCCAAGCCAGGTGCATTTTCTCCAGAGGCATCCCATAGATACATGCTATGGCTAACACCTCTGCTGCTCCTTGTTCCTTGCTCTTTGACTCTCACCCCACTGCCTTCTCCTCTTTCTCAGGTCCTTCCCACTGCGAAGCAGTCACAGTATGGATGACATCCTCGACCATCCCAGCACTCCTTCCTCTAGCAATTACTGGCCTGCCACTGCCCAGCCCACTTTGCCTAACCCAGCTCCCCTCTCGTTGGGTGCCAGTAGTCACCAGAGTGGGGTGGCCAGCCCGGTCAGTTCTGGCTCCAAGGTGAGTACAGCAGGAGTGACTAGTGAGTGTGTGTGGAGTGGGTCATGTCTGACTTGGGTCCTCCAAGGCATGCCTTTTCTGCATTGCCCTGGTGAGAAAGAAAAACACCTTGCAGTTGTTGGTGTGTGACCTCCTCCCTTCCTAAGCTAAGCTAAGGCCTAGCACTGGCTTTTCCCACCCAGTCTGTTCACACACCACCACATCTTGGTGTCCCTGGCAGTCAGCCTTGTGTGTGCAGATTCTCAGGGCCTGGCTTTGGGCTTCCAAGGGACTGCTTTTCTCCTCTTACCCTTCTCATTTTTCTCTCTTTTTGCTCAGCAGGGACCCTTCAGTTCAGTCCTTTTCTCCATGACCTCCCAGCCTGATTTCTGGTGGCTCCAGGGCAACTCCTCTTTCTGCTAATAGTAGGACCATGGAGTGACCAGGCTGGGCTGGATGTGGGTGGCCAGCTAACAGAGATGCCATCCTTCTTCCTTCTTCTCCATTCAGAGAATGGAGAGGTGTTTCATAGGGCTCCTCTTCTAAATTGAAGCAAGGATTGGGTTACAGGCACAGCTGGGGTAGAGGAAAAGGCAGAGGCAAAGGCTGAGGACACACAGTCATTTTGGAGAACCTTAGAACAAGTTATGTCCAACTCATGGCTTAGGGATGGTGTACTGAGAAGGAAACTTTCCTCTTATCACAGCTTCCAGCTGTGGAAGAACAAAGTTAAAGCTGAGGACTTGGGAGAGGGCAGAATGGTGCTGCACGTGGGGCATTGCTTGCTCAGCCTCATCAGAGGCCTGGAGATTTCATCTCTGCTTGCTGGTTGCAGGCCAGTGTGAAGTTACAAGCAAATGGAAGGCTCAAAGAACTGAAAAATACAACATTTAGCTACTCCTTTTTTTTCCCCCTTCATGCCCTGCTTTGTGGTTTCAGGGAGCCTCAGGCTGCACAGCACCAAGAACAAACTCTGCATCCTGTCCTCCCCTCCAGGTCACTGCTTTCCATCTGATCCCAGGCTAGGGTATAGGGACAGACCTGGGATTGAGCAAAGAAGTGTGTGGAGCACCATGGCAGAGAGGCTGAGCTTCACTAGAAGTTTGGAAAGACTCAGCCTTGCCCTGAACTTTTGCCCAAGATATCGTGCTGTGGGGCCAGGAGCAATGGGTGTGTGCTTGGCTTCTCAGCTGGAACACACATAGCCACATGTGGCTTTCTTGTCTGCCACCAGCTACAGAAACTGGCATACTTTAGCAGGCCATTTGTCACTGATTCTTCACTATCTACTGGCCCAGAATAAGAGTCACAAGGCCTAGGTCCTTCTTTCTCCATAATCTGGGTCCACATTAAGCAGCATGTGGTGTAGAGTAGGTAGCTACAGCTCTGGAGTTTCCCCTGGATGCAGGAAGCATGTGAGAGCACTGACAAGAAAGTCTTGGCCAGGATGTGTAGGCAACATGAGGGAGGCATCTCTGGCTGTGCTGGCAGGGTGACATGTAGCTCAGATTGTCACTGTTTGCTGTGCTCTTCAGACATGACACTGTGAGGAACTGAGGCATTGCCTTTCCTCCCCAAGACAAAAGGAGGTATCCTATGGGAATAGGGAAGATGTGGTGCAGGGAGAAAACCTCCCCACCACAGAAATCAGGGTGTTGTCTGTTAGCAGTGCATTTGGAGGCTTTTGCAAAGCTTGACTGAACAAGAAGTCAGAGTCTTGCTAATAGGACTTGGGCTCCTAACTCACTGGGGTGTTTGGTGAAGACTTACTCCATGTGTGCAGTGTCTCCTGCTGCACTTCTCTCTCTCCATTCCCCATCCCAGATCACTCACTGCTGTCTTTCTTTCCACTGCAGAAATCTGGAGTGTTTCAGCAGCCCCCTGAACTCTTCCCAAGGTGAGTGAGGCATGGAGCTCTGCTCTGGAATGGCCTTCCTGCATGCTCCTTCCCCTCCATTCTGGAAGAGCCACAAGAGCAGCTCATAGCCTGAGTGTGGATGTCAGTGGTTTGTGCAGTTCTCTCTGCTTGGGAAGGGCTGGAGTGTAGGGGATGTGGCTTTTAGCTTTGATGAGTCAGGTCTGTGGAGAAGAGACTTGCCATAAATCCCTGCTCTCCTTCTCCCTGCAGCTAGATTGCTGTCTCCATGCTTCTGGCACGGTGCTGTGGCCTCTTTCTGCTCCCTGGCTCCTTGCTTGGAGGGTCAGGGGCCACAGGTGTAGAGTGCAACTGCAAGGGACAGCCTTATTCTAGTGTCTCCTCTTCATCCTAAGGAAGGGGCAGGATGAGAAGCCCTGAGGAGAGCCCAAAGGGGACCCAGGGGGTGTTAAGGAGGAATAAAACATACCCAGCAGCCAGCTTTACCACACTCTCCTCCTCAGCACGGAGGTGTCTCTCTGGCAGGACTAAATAGCCTTTGCTTGGTCAGCAGGACCCCTGCATGGTCTCTGCAGATTTCCTGATGGTTTCCCATTTGCTTTCCCCTTCCAGAGGCACCAACCCCTTTGCCACAGTCAAGCTGCGTCCCACAGTCACCAACGACCGTTCGGCACCCATCATCCGGTGAAGCAGTGCTCTGGAGGGGGGAGGACTTCAGCAGGGAAGGGGGAGACACCCAAGAGACAGGCTGTGACCCCCAGCTGGGCAACAACCTACTCATGGAGTAACCTCTCTTTTCCCCTCTCTTACCTCTGGGATGTCAGGGCTTGTCTCACCTTGCTGTCTTGCCAGCAGCAGATTCCTGTTGCTCGTTTTGGATTGCCCCCCACCTCCCATCCCTGTGTGATGTTACTGTGCTTGAGTGGGACAAGTCTGGTGTTACTGGAGCTGGTGGCCTGGGATGCTGCTGGTCTGGGAGGTGGAGGGATGGATGAGTAAGATCATCTGCAGCATGGGGCAGTGATGGCAGGATGACAAAGGTGAAGCTTTGCTAGCCCTGCTGTGAGTGGAGAAGGACACCTGCTACCAGAAAAAACAAACACAAAGGGAGGAGGCCACAGGAAGGCTTCCAGAGACATGGTGTGGCTGATGGGATCTGCAGCCTGGGCAGCTGTCTGCTACTGGCAGAGTTTGTAGTCGCATCTGCCCCTTCTCACCCCCAGCATGGCCTCCTTCCTTGCCCAGCAGCCCTGGGCCAAAGCAGGGACAGGTGATTTTGCTCAGCCCTGCTGCCCTGGTCCTTCACCTATTGTCCCGTGGAAAAGATTTGGTTTGGGTGTTTGGGGGGAATTTTTTTCATTTATTTTTTTTTTAAATAAAACGGAAAATAGCATTGCCAGAGCCAGGACATCACCTTGGGCAGAGGACACAGCAGGAGGAGGGCATGGGTTCCCTGTCAGTCCTATGGCACCATGATGGCTGCGCATGGTCAGGGTGTTGAATGCCATGGCTCTGGATGGGGCAGCTGCCAGCCTAGGGGTTCAGGGTGGGCATGGAGAACACCAGGAGGGCTGCACCACCCACTGCTGGCTGACCCCTCAGTCCCCCTTGGCTGTCCTGCGAGCCCCTGCCTCCAGGCTTGCCATGCATGGGCAGGCCTGGCAGCCAGCTAGTCCTTGTCCAGCCCAGGGGAACCCCAGGGCTGCTTGGTGCTGGGGAGGGAAGCATTCCCCTGGGACTCTGTGGGGGCCCCAGCAGCCTGGCCCCACTGCCAGGGATTCCCCTCCCCACAGGAGAGGTGATGTGGGCAAGTGCCTGCCAGGGATTGAGCCGATTAGCCTTATTAATAGACATTAAACCCTGGGCTGTGAGCACTGCAAAGCCCCCACAGTCTCCCTGCTGCTGCCAGGAAGCTGAGGGGCTTTGGGGGGGTTATAGCCTTGGTCCTTTCCTCCCCAAAACCCAACCTTGAGTAAGCCCTGGCCCCTCTTTGAAAGTAAAACAGGCTCCCCCGTGGGTGGCCAGAGACTGGTTCATCCTTGGCACCTGGCAGAGTCCCTTCCAGGTGGCAGCCACTGAGGGGTTTTGTTCTGGGGAAGGGAGTTACTGAGCTGCCAGGGGTGGGCTGGATCTGATGCTTCAAGCCCACTGATGGCAGCCATTCCTCAGCCAGTTCACCTTGTCTTCCTTCTCTGCTGGCCACATGCTCTGCAAAATCACACCAACGCTCCTCCATCCTTCTGGCCAGCCTCTGAGGAAGCACTGGGGATTTGAATCACAGGATCACAGAATCACAAAGCTTGGAAGAGACCTTGAAGATCATCAAGCCCAACCATACCTATCACCCCCATGCCACTAAACCATGGCCCTAAGGAGAGCATCTACATGTTTCTTAAACCCCTGCAGGGATGGTGACTCCAGCACCTCCCTGGGCAGCCTGGGACAAGACTTAACAACCCTTGCAGGGAAGAAATTCCTCCTTATATCTAAAAAAGCAACCCCTTCCTCCACTGTGCCCCTCACTGAAGCATGGGCTCATGCCCTCATCCTCCACTGCCCCCCAGGCACTCTTCCTCATGGCTGGCTCCATCACCTCCACCTCCCCTCATCCTTGCCATGCTTGCTCCTGCCTCAGCCCCTCTGGCTGTGCCCCCACCAGCCTGCTCTGCTGGGGAAAGGCAAGGAGCCCCATGGCAGCAGGATTACCAGGGGATTCGGGCCGTGGCTGGCAGCCACCTCCTCCCCATTGGCTGGGAAAGCCTCTTAAAAGTGAAGAAGTGCTTTCTGCTCGCTCAGCACCCGCTGGGCTCTGCAGACCTGAAACCATAAGCAGCTGCTGACCCACATCCACACTGGGAGTGCTGTGGGTCACTTACCTGCACCTGCAGGAAGCAAAGGGGTTCCCCCAACGGGGTGTCCACCCCAGATCAGCCCCAGGCAGCTTCAGTGGGCAGCATTGGAGCCAGAGGAAAGCAGGCTGAGAGGGGCACTAGCTCTCTAGTGAGGACGTAGTTGCCCTGAAGGAAAGCGTGGAGCACAAGAGAGCCCTCGGCTGGCACTGGATTCCTGCAGGCTTTGCCCTCTGCCTGGCTGACAGCAGGCCCACCATGGAGCAAAGAGCCAGCAGGACCATCTAAGCAGGCACCCTCATCCAAAGTCAGGAAGTGCCAGCCAGAGGGAGAAGGGAGCGCTGCTGACAGCTCCACTCGGCCTGTGCTTGGCAGCTTGTCACTTCGTTGTGCAGGTCAGTGGCTTGGAGGGATGCTGGCAGCCTGGCACTGACTTCTCATGGGACAGCTTGTGCCAGGCCTGCACTCATCTCATTCTCTAGGAAATGCTTTCCCAGGATGTTTTCTGTGGTTTGGGGAGGGTGGTGGCATCAATCATGGTGTGAATGATTTCAAAACTGGACCCACACACACCCCTGGACTGTGTGGAGGCACTAGGAGCCATCCCAGGATTTGTTTGGACCCTCCTGGAGCACCTCTCCTATGAGGACAGGCTGAGAGGGTTGGGATTGTTCAGTCTGGAGAAGAGAAGGCTCCAGGGAGACCTTATTATGGCCTTCAAGTATCTGCAGGGGCTACAAGAGGGCTGGGGAGGGACTGTTTAGGATGCCAGGTAGTGACAGGACTAAGGGGAACAGATCCAAACTAAAGGAGGGGAGATTTAGGTTAGATGTTAGGCAGAAGTTGTTTCCCAGGAGGGTGCTGAGCCACTGTGCCAGGTTGCCCAGAGAGGTGGTGGCAGCCCCAGCCCTGGCAGTGTTGCAGGCCAGGCTGGCTGGGGCTGGGAGCAAGCTGCTCTAGTGCCAGGTGTCCCTGCACATGGCAGCCACAGGGGTTGGGGCTAGAGGAGCTTGAAGGTCTCTTCCAACCCTGACAGTTGTGTGGATGCATTTTGCTTGGCACAAGTGGGCCTTTGCTGGGCACTGTCTGGCACCAGTGCTCCTGTGTGCATCCAGGGGCTGCAGCCACAGCTGAACCTGCTCTGGCCTTCACTTTCCCAACTTGGCCTTGTGACTTCTGGTGTTGGCACAAGTCTTCTCCTGGCACCCACCTGTAGCTAGCTCTGTGGCAGTGCCTGCTCTGGCCACCTGCCTGGGATGCAGGAGGAAGGGCAGGAGCCTATGCTGATGAGCTTTTAGGTGCATGTGAACTTAGAGGTGGTATTTTTAACTGTGGATAAAGCTCCTTAACTGAGGAGAAAATAACAGCAAGCTGTAGAGGTGCAAGGTACATGGTGAGCAGAAGAGCTAGCATATGTACCACAGTGTTAGGAACAAAGCAGCTCTGAACTGCCTGGCTCAGAGCTGGGATAAACCTCCAGCAGAGCTGGGCTACAGCATATTGGCATTGGAGGCATCCCCACAGGTGAACTCCTCTGGTGAACCTCATCTTTTTCAGCCAACATCTAGCTGCAGGCAGGTGAAAGCTCTTTCATGCCTTGCTGTACAGTTCTGTAGCACCAAGAAGGTGGCTCCTAAAGAGATACCCATCCAGCTCCAAACTCAAACAGTGCTGATGGAGATTTGTCTGATGTGCTCTTCAAAATCAGATGCTGTTGACTCATGACTGACAGGCAATGCTGCAGAAATCTCTCAAGAGCATCCACAGACAAAGACTTTCTTACTGGAAAGCTGGAGGGAAGGAAAAATCAAAGTGGTTTGATTGATGAATTTAATTTGTGGTGCAGGACAAGATCAAGAAGAGTAAGGCTAGGGGAGAGGGGCTTGGATAAAAAGGCTCAGGGTATGGTAGTCACTCCTATTTGAAGTAGCTATGTGCAGCAGATGGGACAGTGTTGGAGCACCAGCACTGAGTGAGAAATCACTGTACTTTTGCAGCAGGTCACCTTTGGTCTAGCTGTGCCTAGCTTCTCAGTCAGCTGGAGCTGGGACAGGAGCAGCAGGCAAGCTGAAAGAGGCAGTTCAGTCTGTCTGTCCTGGTGCCTATGACCCAGATAATGCCAGAATGGGTGTGAGAGGAGGTCTATGGGTGTCTGGAGAGTGTGTAATTAATCCCTTCTTCCTTGTAATGATTCTTTGTCTTGAAAATGTCTTTATTAACACCCTGTTCTCAGTTGGTGCCTTTGCCCCTTGCTGCAGTCCCTGAGACCTGAGATGGGGGAAGAGACTGGAGTAGCTTGAGAGGGTCCCCACGGTTCAGGCCAAGAGCTGTTAGGATATGGCCATCCAGAAGAGCTGGCCCAACCCATGGTCAGAGCCCTATCCTGCTCCCTTTTTTCTCTGCTGAGGGGGTTCTGAAGGTCTGAGGAGCCAGAGCTTCAGGGACTGATAGTGGTGGTGGCAGATGCCTGAGTGCTGCACTGAACAAACCCCCTGTTATGTTTTCAGGAGCAGGGATCCCTCAGAGAGGGGAAGGAAGGGAACCACTGAGGCTGGCTGGTGACTCTCACCCCACTCTTCCCTCCATGGGGCAACTGTGGCTTGAGCATCTGATTATAATCAACCAGCCAAGACCATTTTGTGCCTTCTCATGGTGATGCAATTGTGGCTGTAGGTGCCATGTTCCTTGTTGAGGGGTCCAGAACTGACCTAGTTATCTTGTCTTACAAGTCCCTCCTCCAGCATCCCCTAAACTACAGTTTCAGACCCCTCCCAGATCAATTCCCAGCCCCACTTCCAGCCTTGGCTCTGTGAGCTGAGCCTCCTGCAGCCTGAGAAAGACCAGTTGCTCTCCTTTTCTGCAAGATTCAGAGGTGTGATGGGGTAGGGCCACCTCTTGCCAAGCAAGGACCCTTCAGCTGGCCTCTGCCCCACTTTGCTCTTATTAAACATGCAGAGCAACAGCAGCTAGGGGAATCAGGTCAAGTCATCTCCATTGCTTGGAGGATGTGAAGAACAGGGATTTCCTTGAGAAATGCACCCAGATCCAAAACTCCCAGCTGCTGGCCCTGTGTGTTGTGTCCAGAGAAGTGTCTTTGTCCCCTTGGCAGTCTCCAGTAAGTGACTGCTGGAAATGTCCCGTGCCAAAGGATGGGAACATTGCTGCCATTTGGTACTACTTCAGCCAAGGGATATGGGGAGGAGAGAGGATCCACATTGGGAAGGTACTGCCAGCAGAACAGTGACAGGGCAAACCAGACCTGACAAAGCCTGGCTCAGGCATGGAAAAAGTCCTCTTGCTTTCTAATGCCTGTCTGATGCTACCTGGGAGCATCTACAATCAGTCCAGTGATGGTTTTGCACAAAGATGTGACAACAAGCCTGTCTCACCAAGCCCCTGAGGCCAGTGCTGCTGGAAAGGCTATGGCAGTGATCTGGTGCCTAGGGCAGAAATGAGACAAACATACAGCAGCCAACTGGAGCAAAATTCCTGAGCAGCTTAAGAGCCCCAAGAGCAACTCACAAGACATCCTCTCTAATTCCCTCCTTCTCCCCCACTTAGGCTTTATTCCAGCCCCTCCATGGAGGTACAGATCCCTAATCTCTCTGGCATGTGGTTGGCTGTGCTCTCCCCTTCCCCCACTGCCCAAACCTAGCCCCTCATGGCAGGAAAGGGAGAGCCAGGGGAGGCCATGCCCCAGGGCCTGGCAGAGGAGAGCACAGCAGGCTCAGTGGCTCTCCTGTGCCTCAGTTCTTTAGCACAACAGCTCCAGAAGGGCTCCCAGCTGGAGCAGAACAGAATGGGAGAGGCTCAAAGGCAAATCTTCGGAGCCAGAAAGCTCTCATCTTGCAACAGCCTACAGGCAAGGCTGGATATGGGGCAAGGCAGGTGCTATGTATCCTGATGCCCTACCTCACCATATGACCTGCTCTGGTCTCATCTGGGACCCTGCTTGGCTGTATCTAACCAGGGCTTCTGGAGCTGTGGCTTGCCCCAAACTCAAGGGAAGCTTCCCAGCTCTGCCCGGCTGTGGCTTGACCTTGCACTCTTAAGCAATCCTGCCTTGCCGGGCAGGATGAAGGTGCAGAGAAGGTCCCCCAGTGAGGCTCTTGGAGATGGTAGGCATGGAGAGAAATCTTGTAGTAAATGTTTGCCTGCTCTGCTCTTCTCTTCTTGCAGCACCTGGAAATTTCTTTCTCTTCCTGCCTCTCTCCCTCTCTCTCTTGCCCTACCTCCTCCCAGCCTGTCTTTCCCCTCCCAGGCTAGACGATGGGGACACGGGACCCAGAGGAAGGGCAGCTCCCAGCTCCTGTGAAGCCCCCGGATGGTGGCTGGGGCTGGATCGTGCTCTTTGGCTGCTTTGTGATCACTGGCTTCTCCTATGCCTTCCCCAAAGCCGTCAGTGTCTACTTCAAGGAGCTTATGAAAGATTTCCATGTGGGCTACAGTGACACAGCCTGGATCTCCTCCATCATGCTGGCCATGCTCTATGGGACAGGTGATGCTTGGACACACTTCCCTCTCTCCAACTTGTGCTCCCCCATCCTGCTACAGGCCCAGACCATGTCCCTGTAGGTTCTCCTCGTTCTTACTGGCCTAGTCTGCTCATGAACCAACGTGCAGAACACAATCCTCCCACTGCTGCACTTCTACAAGTGCTGCATTTCACATCCTAGTTCCTCTGTCCCAGGAGGCCTCCAAGGTCACCCTGCCTGCCCCTCAGACAGCTGACAGGGGCTTTGCTCCCCTTGCTGAATTGCTGTCCCTATCACAGCAAGCCCCTCTTGTTACCAGCTAACAGGGGGCTGAAGGCAAGGCAAAGCACACCTCAGCCTCTCTCCCTTGCCCCAATGATGGATGTGGATCTAAGCAGCCAAGCAGTGATCATGTCCCTCATTAGCATTTCATTGTCCCTGAGTGCCCTGCTTGGGCTGGCTGCTGCCTCCCAGTTGTGCTGAATCCTTCTGATCTCTGACTCTTGTCTCCTCTGCTTCCTTCCAGGACCAGTATGCAGCATCATGGTGAACCAGTTTGGCTGTCGGCCTGTGATGCTTATTGGTGGACTGCTAGCTTCTGCTGGCATGATCCTGGCATCTTTTACCACCAACATCATTGAGCTTTATCTGACAGCTGGCGTGCTGACAGGTGAGAACCTCAGCAGCTGAGGGAACACACACTTACCTGGGGAAGAGCCAAGACCATGTTCTGTCTCCCTTTAGCATTGCCATGTCTAGCATCAGGGCTCCCCTCCTCTATTTGCTCACACAAGGCACCTAGAACCTCAACCTGGGGGGGGATGCATCTGCTGGATCTCCACAGGCAGGGCCTGGGATTTGAGGGGAGAGGGACAGAAGAAACATAAGCAATGCTCAGTAATCATGAAAACTAGGGTGGCATCAAAATAGTGGTAGGGGAGAGAGGCAAAGTTCCTGCTTAAGGCACAGGTCCTGCCTAAACATGGCCACAGTTCCCTGATTCAAATACACATCAAGTAGATAGGCTGGTGTAGCCCATCTTCTCCAGGGGTGACCCACCAACAAGAAGGAGCAGAGGCTTGTGAGGAGCATGTGACTCCCATTATGGGACTTCAGGAGTAGGAGAGTCTGAGGGGAGTTTTCAGCTTGTTGCAAACCACATCTCATGTTCTTGCACTCCCTGTCTCCCTCCTGGCTCTCCCCCTCACGTAGGTCTAGGCATGGCGTTGAACTTCCAGCCCTCCCTGATCATGCTGGGCACCTATTTCGACAAGCGTCGGCCTCTAGCCAATGGACTAGCTGCTGCTGGGAGCCCTGTCTTTCTTTCCTCCCTCTCTCCACTGGGGCAGGTGCTGCTGGAGAAGTTTGGCTGGCGTGGAGGATTCCTTATCATGGGGGGTCTTCTGCTGAACTGCTGCACTTGTGGAGCAGTCATGAGACCCCTGGATATGGGCATGAAGCGGAAGATGGAGAAAACTCAGGACAAATACGAAGCCAAGGAGATGCTGCCCATAGGAGGGAAATCAGAGGAGGGAATCCGCACCACTGGTGGACTCAAGAAAGCCAAGAAAGCCAAGAAGAAGCCCAAGAAAGGAAAGAAGCTTCTGGATTTCAGTATCTTCTCCAACCGAGGGTTTATCATTTACACTATTTCCAAGTTCATCCTGGTCTTGGGGCTCTTTGTGCCCCCTATATTGCTGGTCAACTATGCCAAGGACACAGGGGTGCCAGACACAGAGGCTGCATTCCTGCTCTCCATCATTGGGTTCATAGACATCTTTGCCCGGCCAGCCTGCGGCGTGGTGGCAGGGCTGAAGTGGGTCCGCCCGCACGTGGCCTACCTCTTCAGCTTTGCTATGCTCTTCAATGGCTTGACAGACATCTGCAGTGCCAGGGCCAGAAACTACACAGGGCTGGTCATCTTCTGTGTCTTTTTTGGCATCTCTTATGGCATGGTGGGGGCACTGCAGTTTGAGGTTCTGATGGCCATCGTTGGCTCCCAGAAGTTCTCCAGTGCCATCGGGCTGGTTCTGCTTATTGAGGCTTTCGCTGTGCTCATTGGGCCACCCTCTGCAGGTAGGTCTCCTGCTGCAAAAGGCAGATGATTTATTTGGCTGCTTTTCCATGGTATTGCAGGTGTTGGGCATGGGCAGGGTGCTTGAAGAAAGACCTTGTTTCTTCTCAACTTCCAATTTCTTCTGGAAGCTGGCATCTCCGCTTGCTCCATGCTTGGGGTCCAGGTCTCTGCCTTCACTGCAAATGTTGCATAAAATCACATTATGGGTAGGGCCAGGCATGTGCTGCAGGCCAACCTTTCCCAGTCTGCAGTAGGACAGGGTGAGGGTCTTTCAGGTTCTCCTTGGTGGCCATAGCCCTTTGATTTGTGCTGTGAATAATGATCTCACTTTGTGTTGGCTCCAATCCCAGGGCACAGGCATTTTGGTGCCAATGAGGTCAAAACATTTTGTGCAGCTACCTGAGGCATTTGTTGGTGCTTTGGGTTTTTAAGAGTATTAAGAAGACACTCACCCAGCCTAGGTGAGGCCACAGCCCCTGCTAGGGTCCATGCCCACAAACAGAATCACAGAATCAGTAAGGTTGGGAGAGACCTCTAAGATGGTCAAGTCCAACCATACCTATCCCTAACAACAGGCTGTTGAATGGGGATAGACCCTTCACCCAAAAGGTTGATGAAGGTTGCTGTTAAGCATCTGATGAGGTTTGAGGAAGCCAAATCATGCCAGAGGCTTATTTCCAAATGAAGTGAGCTCCCTGCACATGCAGTTTTGCAGGAAGGCTCAGGGACAGACCAGGGTGAAATCCTCAGGCAGGAGTCACTCCACTGCTTCCTTTCTTCAGCTGCAACATGTGGGCTAAAGCTCATCAGTGAAGACCTCTATATGGATGACCTTTTCCTCAGCACATACCAACAACAATGAGCAAAATCTGCCCTCAGCAACTTCACCCAGCTCTCAAGTCAAAAATAGTGGCTGAGAGAACACCCTCTTGATGCTAGCAATAATTCATGTTCCTCATTACAAGCTGTGGGGCAGTCAGCAGTCCCAGGCCATGAGGGTCAAGAAATACGTCTCAGCAGCAGCTGCAGATAGGTTAGGGGAGAAGAGGGGGATTTAGTAGTCCCTGCTCCAAGGAGCAAGGCATCCCAGTGGATGGTGATGGAGAACATCCCTTAGCCCTCCTGCCTCAGTCTGTCTCTGCCTTGGTACCATGCACACCAGGAAGCAGATGGTGCAGGCTCACTGAGGAATGGAGCCAAGTAGTGGCTCCCACCCTCACGTCAGGGTGCTGCAGGACATCCTCCAGGGATGGGAAACTGGAGAGTGCTGGCAAAGCCCATGTCAGGAGAGCAGTGCTCAGCTGGGAGAAGGGGGCTAAACAAAGTGGCTTTGTTTGGTGTAATCCTCCTGAGCTGCTTCCTGCTTGGTGGGGCTCAGGGGGTTTGGCACAGGCTAAGCTGCACACACACTCACGCACACATGTGCACGCAGGCTCCTCGCTCGCCGTCCGGCTTGAGGGAACAGGGACATGGTCACCAGCCAAGGAATTCACCATGGGCCTCCCAGGACTGCTCCAGAAGGCACCTAGATGTGCCCTGTGACTAGCTTCAGACCATGCACCAGAGAGCAGCAGGGACTGGGGGTGTCTGTGTGTCATACACACAGTCCAGAGCATGTGGGACGGGGCTGAAGGCTCTGGGTGCCATGGCCCCATCCTGACAGTGGCAGGGCAGCTGCTCAGGCTCCCCAGCATCAAGGAGTGGGAAACCTCCCTCCATTGCCTACTCCAGAGCATTGAGAGCGTTTCTTTGGCAGAGAACTCATCAGATGTGACCTGACCAAAGGGATTTCTCTGCCCAAGAGATGTTTCTTCTCTCCCTCTGAACAGTTTAAGAAATAGCAATGCCTCTCAAATTTTGTCTCTTTTCTGAGCCTGGACAAGCCAAGACCCTGAGGTCTTGTCTCACCTTGGCAAGAAGAAGATTGCCCACTATGACACAAGACCATAACATCAGTGTGTCACAGTTACTGAACCTTGTCCAAACAAGGGAAAACACCAGTACTTTGGTAGTACAGAGTGTGGCCCAGGGGGATTTTTAGATCTTCAGGCTTCTTGCTCTTCCCTTGAGCACTGGGTCCTCAGCCAAATGCAGGTGCTGTTTGCCCACGGTGGGCTGCCCACGCAGGGCTGAGGCTAACTGTGTCCTCTCTTCTCCAACCACCAGGCCGCTTGGTTGATGCTCTGAAGAACTATGAGGTGATCTTCTACCTGGCAGGCTCAGAGGTGGTGCTCTCTTCTATCTTCCTGGCCATGGCCACCTACTGCTGCCTGAACAGAGGGAAGAAGAAGGAAGCTCCCCCGGAGAAGAACCCCTCCGCAGGGGGCGGCGGGAGCGACACTGAGGAAGCAGAATCTGACGTGCAGGAAGCTGAGGAGCACAGCAGTGACAACCACCAGCCTGCCCATGGCACTGACAACACCGTGGTGGCAGCCAGTGACGAGGCCAACCACGTGGCAGAAGAGCAGAGCAGGGAGGGAGGAGGTTGTCCTGAAGGGGATGGGGAGGTGTTGGCACGAGATGACTGCAACACTGACCAGATGGTGGAGAGGGAGAGGTTTTAGGCAGGGCAGAGGAACAGGGATGTCTAAATCTGGCCTTGTTTGCATGCACCTCAGCCCGGGAGGGGAGGTGGGATGTGAGGTGGAGAAAGTTAAGATGAAAGCAGGTATAAGAAGAGGGAGAGGTATAAGAATAGCTGGTCCTTATGTACATATGTCCACATACCTACTCAGTACTATGTCTACTTGCATCCTGCAGCCATGCTGGTACAAACATGGGCTCAGAGCAGCCCAAACACCAAAAAGAATAATAATAATAATAAAAAAAAAATCTTCTTTCCTCACTTCCAAACCAGCCCTGGAGAAAGTCTTTGAAGAGGCTGCCAAGGATTCTCCTTTTACTTTTTCTTTGTCACAATGCAGAACACAAACACTTAGAGACTCTTTGTAATCAGATCTGCTATGCCTTTCTCTGGTCTCTTTCCTCCACCCCACTTCCAGGGTCAGGATAGCTCCAGACTAGCTGGCAGTAGGTGTAGGAGGTAGTGGAATTCATAGTTATCATCAGGGCCACCTCCAGCTGCAGCCAGCATGAGGGTAGACACTGCCTTCTCTGCAACAGCTCCTTCAGGCACTGCCAAACCCATGCATTTCCTTTGAGGCTGGTGGAGCACTGGCCCAGGGAGCTGCTGGAGTCTCCATCTCTGGAGAGATTCCCTACCCAACTGGGCACATCCTGTGCAAGCTGCTCTAGGTTCTCCTGCTGTGGCAGGAGGGTTGGACTAGTGATCTCCAGAGGTCCCTTCTGACCTCTAACAGTCTATGATTCTGTCACACAAGTTCTGACCAGTCTGGAGCATCTTTTGTAGGTAGTAGAAGGGTAATAGCTGGAGCAATGACACACAGTGCTGCTTCTCAGGTGGGGAAGGGCTGGGATAGAGGCTGCAAGAAGAACTCTCAGAAAGACTAATGCCATGAGAGGAGAAGCAGCCATGAGCCAGAGGCTGGCTGACAGCAACAGCAGCCAGCCACCTTTAGCTAGAGTGAAGGAAGTCCTGTGTGTGAAGGGACCAACTTGGTCCCTCTGGGGCTGTGGGGTTCAGGGCAGGTAAATAACTGTGTCCTAAGTGATTATCCATTCAGCAGGAATGTCCCAGCTGCATGTGTGTTTTCCGTTTAAAGAGAGAAAACCCCCTTACATAAAGGAATCAAGGGTAAGGCAGAAGGACAAAGCCCAGCCCTCGGGTGCCACCAGCGAGGGTGGTGGAGCACGTGGTAAGGCAGGCATGACCCTCTCACCCCTGCTGCAGTGCTGGATTTCTAGATTGAGAGAGGCAAACCTTCCCTGGCATGCTTAAACCACTCCTAAGCTGCTTTAGGACTGGATCCTTTATAAACAGCCCTGGCCAAAGCCCTTTCTTCCGCTTTCCTGAACTCCTTCAGCTCAGGGGCCCTGGGGGGGGACCTGTGGCCCAAGCCAGGGGTCAAAAACTAAGCAGAGAGCTCCAGGAAAGGCAGCTCATGGGACCATCAGAGGAGCTGTTTCATTCCAGATGGGACTGACTACAAATTACCATGCAATGGGTGAAGCCTGCAGGGCCTGTAAAGCCATTTAGAGCCAGCTGGGGAGCAGAGACACGAAGAATTGAATTCTAGATGCTTCCAAGCAAAAAGCAGTAAATGAAGAACAAAATAAAGCTGCTGAAGAATGCCAGGGGGTAAGAAGAGACCTCAGAAAGTAAAGCCCATGGGGCTGTGCCCTGTCCCACCATGGCTAACACCATCTTTGTTAGCTCTGTGAGCCACTCCCAGCAGTGACTTTGGGCTTCCTCCTCTTCAAGCCCCTCTAGAACCATCCCACATCAGACTGAGCATCAGGACAATCCCCAGGGAACAAGCAGCAGTAGCAAGGGTGGCAGAGCCCTGTAGGCATTTATTCACTGCTCCACAAGCATGGTCTCCCCTCCCCACAAGGCAAGAGCAGTGTTCCTTCTCTGCCCAATTAAGCTGTTCCACAGCTCCTTCCCTAGCAACCCCAAACCCCTTGTCTCCCAGGCCAGGTTCTCCTTCTTCACCAACACCCCCACCAAGCTCTCCAGAGACCCAAGGTCCACAGAGTGAAAACAATTGCCCCAGGTCACTAACCAAGGTGTCCTCTGTTTGTCAGCAGACAACCTTTGCCACCAAGCCTCCTGTTCTTAAACCTCTCCACAAGAGCCCTTAGCGTAGATCTCCCTTCAGACAGTGCTGGGAGACACCCAGCCCAATTCCCATCCCTCCAAACACCTAGCTCCACTGGAAGCTCTGCTGAAGCATCCTCTCTGTTCCTCCTGACTGCTCTGTATTTCAGCACAACCAACAGCTCTGAAAGAGGATCAGGGACTTAAGTATCAGCTCAAGCTTGTGATGCAACAGCTGAGCTGTGTGGAGAAGCTGGCACTGAAGGGCTACAAGGATGCCACAGAGCAGGACTGAGGCAAGAGGTGGCTTTCCAAGACTGGTAACCTGGTAGTACACGGAGGGCTGGCCTTGCCACAGTATGTAGAAGCCTCCTTCCCTGGAAACCTGGGCTGCAGTGCCCACCACAGCTTGGCACAGACATCACCTGGCATTGCAAGCAAGAAAAAACCCAGCCAGCACATGACAGTCATCTCCCCATCGTTAGACTGGAAGATTAAAACCAATGGCATACGAGCAAACAAATCTCTCAAGAAAAGTCACGAAGGACAGGAAACCAAATGCCACATTTTTCTTTATTAGAGACAATAAGCAGTACATCAGAGTCCATTGAAATCTTCCAGAGCAGCCTGACATAGATGGCTTTCTTCCAGGCATCCACAGAGATTACAAAGCTCCAAAACCAAATCAAAGAGGAAAAAAACCAAAACAAGCATTTCAATCATAAGTTAATGCCCTTAAATTAACTTCTGTCACTACCAGTAGAATGTCACGACAGAGAAGACGAAACCCTTGCCTCAGAGAAGCACACCACTCCTGGCAGCTGTGCTGCCTGCTGAAAGAGTAAGTGCCATCTGCATCTAGGATCAGCTCCCAGGGATAGAGGGAGGAGAAGAAAAAAGGAAGGAGGAAAGAAGCAGCCTCACTTACCTTGATTTTCCTTTTCCCCCTTCCCTTGTGCTGGAGAATGGGATGTTAGCTCCTGCTTCTGGCTAGCTCAGAGGCAGCACAGAAGAGTTGTGCAGAGAGGAGAGAGAGCAGGGGATGCTGCAGTGCCCTAATTCACTCTTTGCACTAAAAAGCTCTCAAAGCCTCTGCCTACAGGCCATGGCTTCCTCTCTCCACAAGGCTTCCTCTGTCTCTTTGGTTTAAGGATGGGACATCTCCTTTGCAGTTCTAAGGTGGCACCTCCTGGCACCTGCCCAAGGAAAGAGTGCTCAGGACTGGCTGCACACCCTCCAGAAGCAAGTTTGGTTATTGTCCATCAGGAGGAGTTGTACAAGAGGAGAAGGATGGAGAGGAAATGCATGGAGCTTTGCTGTTCTTCCCAGGAACTTGTCTGCCTCAGCATGTTCACCTCAGCATCTCTGCTGAGCAGGAGGGCTCAATCCTGAGCCAGGTCCCTCCTTCCTGCAGGGCAGGGCAGAGCCACATCCTGAAGGATTCCAGCTCAGGGGCCCTGCTACAGAGTGTGCACAGGGTGCCAGCTGTGCAGGAGCTCAGACACTATGAGGAGGAGCAGCCAAGGGAAGAGACTTCTACATCTCTGCAGCAGAGTAGCAGTAGCCCAGCATGCCAGTCTCTGCTTCAGGAGCCCTTGGGTTGGGGCTCAGATCATATGTACCACCACTGGTTCTAGACATCAGCTTGGACTTGCTCCTACTTCTCAAAAACATTGGTGCAGAGAGCTGGCAGTGGTAGGAGTGAACATCCTACAGAAATCAGTCCTGCAGCCCATGGGGTTACAGCTGGAAGAAACAGAGGAAGCTTCAAACAGGCCAGAGAATGGGAAGCTTGAAGCCAGGGAGCAGTGGGGTGAAGAAAACAACACTGGTGCTAACACTTTCCCATAGCACAAGGAGGGGACCCAAGGAGGCTGTTCTTGCCATTTGCCATCATCTCCAGATGTTTAACTGGCTTCCATGTGCCAGAGAGGAGTGGTGCACCCCACAGGCTCAGCAGTGTCCTGTCTCAAACAGAGCCATGTGGCAGTGTGGTAGCAGATCTTCCTCCCCACACCTCAGGAGCTGAGTTTGGCAGCAGAAGTCTCTGGGAGAAAAAAAGGAATATCCAGGCAAACAAGCAAGGGAAGAGAGAGGAAAGCAGAGGTTGGTCCCAAATCCAACCAGTTGCTCTCACCCAAAGCAGAGGAGGAATCCCAGGCTGGACACACACAGAAGTCACAGAGGATGAATCGCCATGTGAAATACAAAGTCTTTCCTCTGGCCAAGCTTTCACACTCAGGCATCATCAATGAGCTTCTCACCATTGGCATCCTCCTTTCCACAACCTTCTCTTTCACTTCCTCCTCCTTCTTCTTCTTCTGCCCCATCCGTGTAGGTGTCCTTCTGCCCATAGGTGAGAGTGGTGCGGGCCAGGTCCACCTCGATGGGGAAGACATCAGCATCTCTGAGCACAGCATAGCACTCAGCGTAGTACTGGGACATGGTGGAGACAAAGCGCTGCAGCTGGAACACGATGTCCTGCACTGCAGTGGGCACAACGTGGGAACAAGTCAGGAGAAAAACCCCTTCCCAAACAGTGTGAAGCCTGTGATCAAGCCTCCTTCACCATCAGAATCACAGAATCATTAAGGTTGGAAGAGAGCTCTAAGATGAAGTCCAACCATCTACCTATCCCCCCCATGCCACTAAACCATGGCCCTAAGTACCACATCTATGCCTTTCCCAAACACCTCCAGGGACAATGACCTCACCACCTCCCTGGGCAGCCTGGCACAATGCCTAAGAGACACTGACCAACTGCAGTCAAAAGGAAGTCAAGAGCAGCACACCACACCACTTTGGAAATGCCTTCTCCTTGGGGTACAGCAGCTCCAGCCCAGAAACTCTCCCAGAGAGAGGCATCTTCTCATCTCACATCTGAGAGTGGGCTCCCCTGCCAAGAACAGTGCAGGGATGCCATGTGGAACAGGGCAGGCTGTGCACACAGCTGTTGGCCAGCAGCTCCACAAGGACTAGTTCAGGAAGCACTGGCTGCAGCAGTTGCCATGCCCTGTCTGGGCTGGAGGTCATGGCAGCAGTCCTGCTGTGAGCTGACAAATGCCAGGCCTCTCAGGTAACCCCAGCAGTCCAGCACCCTGAGCTGGGTCCCATGACAGGAGTCCCTCAGGTCTGCAAGCTGGGAGGGGGTCACTGCATCCCTGGCTCCTCCACCCAAAGCCCCTGGAGGAGCTCTCTCAGGCAGCTCATCCACACTAGTCCTGCCTCACCACTTGGAGAGACCCCACACTAGGCACAGTTCTTAAACCCCGCCAGGGATAGTGACTCCAGCACCTCCCTGGGCAGCCTGGGCCAAGACTTAACAACCCTTGCAGTGAAGAAACTCCTCCTGACATCCAATCTAAACCTCCCCTGGTGCAACTTGAGACCATTTCCTCTTGTCCTCTCCCTGTTAACCCAGGAGAAGAGACCTACCCCCATCTCACTCCAGCCTCCTTGTAGGGAGTTGTAGAGCGCTATCAATAGATACAGTTTCCTATGCATTGATCCCTTTTGGCCCCTTTCAGCAAAGACTTCTAAGCTGAGACAAAGGAATGGCATGAAAGGCCAAAGCCATGTCTGCCTGACCCCTTCAAGTGCTGGTACTTACCATGTTTCTGGTCCAGGAGCTCTATTTTCTCTAGGACATCCTTCCTCATCTTGGCGAAGCGTGTGCGAGCCTCCTGCCGGCAGCGCAGGATGAGGCGATACTCATAGTTCCCAGTGCTCACCCGGTACAGAGGTTCCCCCAGAGCCTGCCAAACACAGGGGGATGTTCTAGACTCCCACAACACTGCTTTGCTTCCTCACAATGACCTTGGGTTAGGAGAGCCCTCTCAAGCTCACTGGATTTGCAGTCGGGAAGCATGAACCATCAGCACGCCTGCAAGCGCTGAAGAAACGCGGAGCTGTGGTGCTCGGGGCCATGGTTCAGTGGGGAGCATGGTGCTGTGGGGTGGAGACTTGGACTCCATCAGCTCAGAGGGCTTTGCCAACCATAATAAATCCATGAGGAATGCTGAGCCACATCAACAAGTGGCAGTCAGTGGGGTCATTCTGAAGGCCTAATACATGCCAACCACAGTAAAGCACCACTGCTAAGCAAAGCCAAAAGGCCAGGGATCTTTCAACTCAGCATGGAGAAGTGGAACAGCACTTCAGCTGAACTATGGAGAGAGGCACTATCAACAAACAAGTCTAGGGTCTGAGGGACATATTCATTGGTATCAATCACACAAACAATTCTGCCATCCTCTGCAAACTTCCTTCTGTATGGATGGCAGGAGATCCTACACATCTACCCAGGCTACCCTGTGGTATCTACAACCATCCAGACATGATGCTGGAACCCAGGAGGGGCAGGTCCTGCCAAATAGTTTTGAGAGAAAGGGGCTAGGTCTGTCAGCAAAACACCACTCTGCTCTTGCACCTCTGAACACAACTGTTACTCTGTTGGAATACTTTTCTGTTTAGCAGGAAAGACAGAATTCAATGTTGTGTTAGAAAAGTTTGATTCCTTCCTGGTACTGGGAATTGGGCATTCCAAAACTCCAAATCCCTGCTCTAATATCAATAGCTAGCATAAACCAAGATCTTACTTCTATAGAATCATAGAATGCTTTGGCTTGCTAGAGACCTTTAAAAGTCATCTAGTCCAACCCCATCTGCAATTAGAGCAGGCTCATCAGAGCTCCAAACAACCTGACCTGGAATGTCTCCAGGGATGAGGAATCTACCACCTCTCTGGGTAACCTGTGCCAGTGTTTCACTACCACCACTCAAAACAATTTTTTCTTTATATCTACTGTAAATCTCCCTCTTCTCAGTCACAACAGGCCCTGCTAAAATGACTCTCTCCACCTTTCTTACAGGCTCCCCAAAAGGAATGAAATGCCACAGTAAGGTCTCCCCTGCAGGAGTTACCTTTAGCTATCTTAGAGAGAGCAGTTAAGGATTACAGTTGTAAAACTCTAATGTTACTGGAGAAAGTTACCAGGTTTTTTTTGGATGTCTTCCGGTTTTAAATGATTTATTTTTACATGCCTCCCCTACTGTTAAGACAGCTCCCTCAATCAATTCTCAACTACAAATGCAGCTTTCAGATGTGTTTTGCTGGAGAAGCTAAGCCTTTCTTAGAAACCAGCCCAGAATTAATGATAAGCTGTGCACTGTACACAAATGGCACCTGTGAAGATAACACCCTAATCCTCCTTATGCAAGCTACTACGACTTAAACACTGAGAATGCTGAGACAGGCAAGCCCTGAGCAAGCAGAGGTGATGCCTGCTCCCTCTCCTATTCCACAGCACCAGGGATCTGGGACAGTTGCTAGCAGTGTTGCCCAGGTAGCATCTATGGATCTCCAGTTTCCAAGAGGGATAGAACAAATGTGTGCAATTCTGAGGATGTTTGGGTGCACACAGGTCCAGAAGGGCTTTTGCATTTATAAGAGAGTCTGCAGTTGTCATTGCCACAGCACTGGTACTCACAATGCAGCTGTACTCTTCATCATCCATCTCCTTGACTTTCAGGCAGTAAGACTTGGCAGGATTTAAAATGTATATAAAAAAAAGACAAAAGAAGAAGGAAATGTTAAGAATTAGAAGCAATTTCACCATCACTCACAGCCACAAGGTTGTAGCATTTCAAGATTTCCTTCAATGCTGCAGCTAGGGACACTGGGGAAAAGCATAGGGGGAATCAGAGTGTATTAAACATCCCAGGTAGAAAGAAAATCTATTTAGAGGAAGGTGGGGATAGGAAATGATGAGGGAGAGAGAAGGCACTTATTATTGATACTGTATATTTAGATAAGTATAACCCAAGTAAGAGCAAAATCCTCTGTTCATCTACTGTACCAGAAAAGTATGAGGAAGGAATAAAGAAAGAGAGACAAAAAAAGATGCCTTGTGGGAAAGACTGATGTTGGAAGAGATGCTTCCATATCCACTTCCCTTAGGGCTGCAGCTCCAAATACTTCTCTCAACTAGTAAAAGGAAAGAGATTCCTTCAGTTCCAGAACAGAGGCACTTAACTGTACCCCTTTTGGGTACAGAAAACAAGGGGTGAGTGGAATGGAGGGCGGGGGGGAAGGCATGGTCTAAATGGAAGCAAATATGATTTAATTTGACTTAAAGAAAGACTATTCAAACTGACCTGAAAAATAAGGACTGGAAAGCTATTTAGGGGAGTTCAAGAGCGTAAGTTGTATAAGAATTCTTTACAAATAAAGAAGGAAATTAATTCAGTCACATAGAAAAGAAGTCATCTGGATTTGGGGAGAACTTTCTTACCAGTCAGAACTATTAGGTTAAAAGCAGGTATCTCAATCTGAGTAATCCAGCAATAAGCAAAGAACTGGAAAATATAGTGCATTGTGTCCTGGACTGCAGAGGGATGGACATGTGATCAGACAGGCTAGATGTGACCCTCAGGCTATAGCACTCTATGAAACTTCATTTCAAGCAGCACTTGAACAAAACAACCCCCAAAGGCAGGCAGCTCACCAAATATTCAAACTTGACATCCAGGTATTTTTTGATAGTCAGCCTTGTGTCAGGAATGGCTTTGTTCAGGTATGTATTCAAGTCAGTCAGCATCTGCAAGGCAAACAGGCTGTTTCTGAATGTAAGACCAAAAAAACATGACTATAAGTTCATCAAGTGCAACCTTCTAACCAGCACCAGTTGGGAGACAACCTTGAGTTAACTCTGTTGTGAACTAGAGCATGTTTACACAAAAAATGTTTGACCTTGACTCAGGCTTGCCATGCTTAAAGCATCCATTACTGGCACTGGCAAGTGGTTCCAGTTAAGAAATGCAGGACTCATTTCTAGGCTGAACTCATCTTCTTCTGACTCATCTTGTTTCATTTTCAGTTGCTCCTGGAAACTGCTCTCCCTGATTCCAAGGCCCACTACTCAACACTGCCCAAGTCAACACTTGGCTAAACTAAGTGGGCAGATCCTATGGAGACTCTCAGTAAGATACAGTGATTGAAATCCTTCAACTGTTCCTGAACTGCTTATCTAAACTCTTTTAATAACATTATGGGTGCCAGTAGCAGGGAAAGGGCTCCAGGGACCACACTGATCAAAAAGAAAAGGGGAAGAATATACTCCTAGGCAAAAGTCAAATGGACAAGCCTGAGAACCTCCCCTATGAAGACAGGCTGAGACAGTTGGGATTGTTCAGCCTGGAAAAGAGAAGACTTTGAAGGGTTCTTATAGCAGCTTTCCAGTACCTGAAGGGGGATTATAAGACAGAAGGGGAGAGACTTTTTAAGCAGTCAGACTGTGATAGGACAAGAGGGAATGGTCATAAACTGAAGGAGGGGAAATTTAGATTGGAGATTATGAGGAAGTTCTTTCCCCAGAGAGTGGTTAGGCACTGGCACAGGTTGCCCAGAGAGGTTGTGGCTGCTCCATCCCTGGCAGTGTTCAAGGCCAGGCTGGATGTGGCCCTGGGTGACCTGGGCTAGTGATTGGCATCCCTGCTCAGTGTGGGGAGGTTGGAATTAGATGATCTTTAGGGTCCCTTCCAACCTGCCCATTCTAGGATTCTATGATTACCTGAAGGAAAGCAGCTAAAAGAGTTTCCCCACACTTTCAAAGCCAGCCTTTCTAGATTCCCTTCTTCTCCAGATGCCCTCCCTCCTAGGGTTGTTCAGTTCCTTACTGGCTTAATTGTTTTCAGCAGGTGGATGCCAAACTTCTCAATGCTGCGATGGGCATCAGCGAACTTGACGAAGGCTTCGCTGGCAGCTGGCTGCGGCTCCCGCACCCCAATCACAGAGAACACGTCCCCAAAGGCTGCACGAGGCCAACAACAACAAACACATGAAAGAAGAAGTTCCCCCTGAAGAATAATCTTGCCTCCAGGATTACAACTCTTCCCCATAACCTTGCATTCAACGGGGAATGAGGCTACATATTCACAGTATCGTAGNGCTCCTCTTAATGCATCCTAGGATGCCATTGGCCTCTTGGCCACAAGGGCACATTGCTGCCTCATGGGCATCCTCCTAGCCACCAGCACTCCTAGAGCTTTTTCCCCAGGGCTCTTCTCCAACAGATCAGTTCCCAGTCTGTACTGATCCATGGGCTTGTTCTTTCCCAGATGCAGTACTTTACACTTTCCCTTGTTAAATTGCATTAAGTTTCTCCCTGCCCATGTCTCTAGCCTGTCCAGGTCACTCTGGATGGCAGCACAGCTCCTGGTGTGCCAGCCACTCCTCCAAGCTTGGGATCATCTGCAAACTTGCTGAGGGAACACTCTCCCCATTCATCCAGATCATTAATGAATATATTGAACAGTCCTGGCCCCAGCACTGACCCCTGGGGCACACCACTAGTCACAGGCCTCCAGTTAGATTCTGCTCTAAAGAGCAGAAGTTGGCAGGGAATTCCTTCAACATCCAACTCTTTGCTAGCACCAGGACTGCTAAGGCCAGGAGGGAAGTTCTTCCAGTTCTCTTTGGGAGAGAGAACTGCTTATCTAAGGAGTGTGTGCCTGTGAATGGCTGTGCTGCCATTCAGCCAAATCTGGACAGGCTGAAGGGCTGGGTGGAGGGGAACCTCATGCAGTTCAGCAAGGGCAAGTGTGGAGTCCTGCACCTGGGGAGGAATAACACCGTGCACCAGGACAGCTTAGGGGTTGACTTGCTGGAAGGCAGCTCTGTGGAAAACAACCTGGAAGTCCTGCTGGACAACGAGTTAACCAGGAGCCAGCAGTGTGCTCTTGTAGCCAAGAAGGCCATTGGTGTCCTAGGGTACATCAAGAAGAGTGTGACCAGCAGGTTGAAGGAGGTTCTCCTCCCCCTCTACTCTGCCCTAGTGATGTCACATCTAGAATATTGTGTCCAGCTCTGGGCTCCCCAGTTCAAGAGAGACAGGGAACTTCTGGGGAGAGTCCAGTGGAGGGCTACAAAGATGCTGAGGGGACTGAAGCATCTCTCTTACTAGGAAAGGCTGAGAGCCCTGGGGCTCTTTAGCTTAGAGAAGACTGAGAGAGGATCTTATGAAAGCTTATCAATAGCTAAAGAGTGGGGGCAAGAGGCTGGGGCCACACTCTTCAGTGGTGCCCAGTGACAGGACAAGGGGCAATGGGCACAAACTGGAACCCAGAAGGTTCCATCTGAACAAGAGGAAAAAATTCTTTCCTTTGAGAGTGATGGAGCACTGGCCCAGGCTGCCCAGAGGTACTGAAGTCTTCTTCTCTGGAGACTTTCAAAACCTGCCTGGACATGTTCCTGTGCAACCTGCTCGAGGGGAACCTGCTTTAGCAGAGACTTGGACTAGATAGCCACCAGAGGTCCCTTCCAACCNGAAAGGCTGAGAGCCCTGGGGCTCTTTAGCTTAGAGAAGACTGAGAGAGGATCTTATGAAAGCTTATCAATAGCTAAAGAGTGGGGGCAAGAGGCTGGGGCCACACTCTTCAGTGGTGCCCAGTGACAGGACAAGGGGCAATGGGCACAAACTGGAACCCAGAAGGTTCCATCTGAACAAGAGGAAAAAATTCTTTCCTTTGAGAGTGATGGAGCACTGGCCCAGGCTGCCCAGAGGTACTGAAGTCTTCTTCTCTGGAGACTTTCAAAACCTGCCTGGACATGTTCCTGTGCAACCTGCTCGAGGGGAACCTGCTTTAGCAGAGACTTGGACTAGATAGCCACCAGAGGTCCCTTCCAACCCTCACCACTCTGTGATGCTGACTAAAGCTCCTGAAACTGGAGGTCAAAGATTTCTGCTCCCTTCACTCAGACTCTTTACCTCTGTGTGTCTGGGACAGCTCAAAGAAAGCTCTGAGAAGACTCTTGGTGTGCTCTGTCAAGCCTGGAAAGGAAGCCAGAAAAAGCATTTCAGCCATTTCACTGAAAGGTAACAACATTCTTTCCTCCCAGCTGGTGTCTGATGCAAGACACAGCTTACCTTTGTACAACTCTGCAGTCCTCTCCAGCTCCTCTAATCTCTTCACCAGTCCATCTAAATGGACACAAGAAGCAGAATACAGAATAACAATAGACAAACCTAGGACATGGTTAAGACCTGATCAACTGGAACAACACCGTTTCCTATCTTTAGTTCAAACTTCCCTCAGCTCTCAGTGCCTGTTCCCTGGTCCAACCTGGGAAGCTTTTCCAGTAACTGCATACTCATTGTACAGGGTGAGCTCCTCACCTGCTGGCAGTCACTAAGTTGGATGCCCACTTTAAATTCATTTGGCCTTAGCTGACATTTCAGTGGCCCCAGTGACAGGGAAGATCACTCAGGAAGGGCAGAGGCAATCACAGCATAGCAGGGGGAAAGAACTGTCAAGGAGTAATGTGGAGCAGGCAAGTAACAATCAAAAGCAGGTAAGCCCAAGGGGATAAGTGTTCCCTTAAGACAATGTCCTCCTAGACAACACTTACCATTGCAAAGTATGGCTCTGCTTAACCCCAAGGCATCAGCTGTTCCTGAGCTCATGTTCTCTACCAGTCGATGCTTTACCTTCTTCAACACTAAAGGCCAAAAGAAGAGTTGCAAAGCAGGCTAAAGGTCATTTCTGTGGGCAAGAACTAGCACACTTCACTGGTTTCTCAGGCACTGAATCAACTGAAATTCACTCACCAGTGAGGTAGGAACAGAAAAAGAATAGAGTCATAGAATCATGATGGTTGGAAGACCTCTGAGTCCAACCACCCACCCACCACTGAACCATATTCCAAAGCACCACATCTACACATTTTGGGAACACTTCCAGGAACACTGATTCCAGCACCTCCCTGGGCCAATGCCTGAGAACCCTCTGGGTGAACAATTTCTTCCTAATACCCAATCTGAACCTCCCCTGGTGCAACTTGAAGCCATTTCCTCTTGTCCTAGTGCTTGAGAAGAGAGTTACTAGAGAAGAGACTGAGCCCCACTTCACTCCAACCTCCTCTCAGGCAGTTGTGGAGAGTGAGCAGGTCCCTCCTGAGCCTCCTCTTCTCCAGATAAAACAATCCCAGTTCCCTCAGCTGCTCCTCATAACACTTGTGCTCTAAACCTTTCATCAGCTCTTCCCCAGAGTAGCACAGAAACTAGCTGTTTAGCTCATCTTCCATCCTGCTTGCCTCTTCTGCTCTCACATCCTAGATAATTCAGGCAATAGTGCTCCAGCACTTCTTCTAGAAGACTTCCAATCAGTCACTTTGCTGTAAGCTACCTCTCAGGATATCTGGAACTAAACTTTGCTTGTGCTACTTGCTCTATGACTTCAGCAGAACTTAGGAGCTGAGGCTGACAGCAAGACAAATTGAACACTCAGAGTTATCCCTTCACTTAATTTTATATTCTGAATCTTAGTTCAACCCTTTTGTCACTCCTTGATGGAATTTCTGTCTTTGGGGGCCATACCCTGCAAATTACCAGAGACAGTTATGCCCTCTTTGGAATCAGATGATTTAGCAGCAAATCTGCAGGGATACCAAGTGCCTGCAGCTCCCAAGAACTCAGCTGGAGCCACAGTGTTCATCATCTCTGGTTAATACCAAATTCTCACCACAGTTCTGTTTCCCCACAAATCCATCTCACTTCTCACAATTTTTCTGAACCCCTGTCAATTCATTAGCACCTTAACCACCATGAAAAGAAATTAAAGCAAAAAGGACAGAATTGCTTTTTTTAGCAAAGGGAGGAAAGGAGACAGCTGGATAGGCTTGGTTCAAAGCACACACTCTGGTTTAGAATTAAAGCCTCTCCTCTCTCCTGTGAAATTTCTGGTTGTCCAAAGCTCAGTGCAGGCAGGTATTTCATCACTGTTCTCCAAGCTTAGAAAGTGCAAACAGTGTTTTTTGAGACACATTTCTGTGTGCAGCTGAAAACCTCCACAGGTCAGCATAGCTTACATGTATGAAAATCAAATACACTAAATGATTATCTAGTTCAGTGTCATCATCCATGCTAAACACAGAGCAGAAAACCAAGCCTCCTCGAAGACAGTCAAGCCTCAATTTAACTTTCAAGACAATTTCAAGAAGGCAGGGAAGGATTCTTTTTCAACCTGTAACTGTCTTTGACAGTTTCATCCCTGGAGGTGTTTAAGAAACATTTAGGTGTTCTACTTAGGCCCATGGTTCAGTGGCATGGCAGTGATAGGTATGGTTGGACTTGATGAGCTTAGAGGTCTCTTAAAACCTTAATGATTCTGTGACAGTATCCATTTGAAAATGACTGAGCTAAGAATAGGAACAGAACCAGAATTTAACTTTGGGTTTAACTGGGACCAACCTTTCACCCCTCCATGTAATTCAACACTCTAGGGAGAAAGAAGCCAGTCTTACCAATATCCAAGGATTTGCCCTGCTTTGGATCAGCCTGAAGCTTGTTGTAGTGTATTGTCACTTCTCCCTGCAGAGAGAGCAAGCCCAAAACTGCTGTGCTGGCAGCAAGTAGTAGTGGCTTCCTTTACCAAGGAAAAATCAATAGTAAACTATGACCCAGAAGCTCCCTCCTACCTCTCACCTTTACCATCTGTATCATCTTGGCCACCTCCACCTTGGTCTTCCCTTTGACAGACTTGCCATTCACTCCTGTGATCTCATCACCAGCTGCTACTGTGCCATCCAAGGCTGCTGGAGTGTTATCAAACACCTAGAGGAGAGGAGAAAGAGCACAGAGAGCCTGGAATCAAGAGAAAGGTGGAGGAAGGGCTAAAGAACACAAAAAGGGACAATTACATTCCTCCTATTTAACACAGCTGTCTTTTGTTCATGGTGAAGCCACAGTTCTTTGCCCTTTCCCAATTAAGAGATGGGCTGATCATCTTGTTCTCTCAGNCTGGCCACGCTTCTCTTGCTGCAGCCCAGGATGCCATTGTGCTTCTGGGCTGCCAGCGTGCACTGTTTGCTCATGGCCAGCTTCTCAGCCACCAGCACCCCAAGGCCTTTTCTGCAGGGCTGCTCTCCATCATCTCATCCCCCAGCCTGGATTGATAGTGAGGATTGTTCTGACCCAGGTGCAGGACCCTGCACTTGGTCTTGTTGAAGCTCATGAGGTTCACCTGGGCCCACCTCTCCAGCTGTTCTTGCCTCCAGGGTGCACCTCCTCAAGTGTGGGTTTCTTGGATGTTGAGAGTGTTTCCCTGTGAATTCTAACATGCTCTCCAAGGAGAAGGATAAGTTCAGAAGGCTTAATTTATTTCTTCTATATCTATTAGGTACTAGGGTGAGGAAATCTTACTCACTGGAAAGTGAGATGATGTCTCCCACTTTGAGACAAACACATAGCATAGGACTCTCCACACTTCCACACCACTCAGGCTTTGTTCCTCCTCCCTGAGTGCTCACCTGGACAATGTAGAGACAGGGGCAGTACTGTGCTCCTCCCCCAATGCTGATCCCAATCAGGTTCTGGGAGTCCTTCTTCAGGGTCACTGTCCCAGGAACAGTGGGGATCCCCCTACAAAGAGAAAGGAATATCTGAACACAGTAGGCAGAGCTGCATGTGTCTGAAGCAACTCTGGTATCTGAGTTGTTAACTGAAAACATAATGGGCACAGGGCATTTGGATTCATCACATTATCAACTCCAAGAGTCTATCAGCAGCAAGACTTTCTGAGCTTATTGAGACTACAAGGATTAGAGATGGGAGAGACACCCTCAGCCATCACTAGATGCTGAGGAAACACTTTGTGCTATGCTAGTGATAGTTATGGTTGAACTTGATGATCTTAGAGGTCTCCTCCAACCTTTGTGATTCTGTGATCCTGTGTTTCAGAGAGTGTTTCATTTGTTCTTAGTGCTCGAGTGAGAGGAAAACTTGTACATCATAAATGAGATGCAAGACAAGTGCTCCATGTTCAATTAATTACTAATTTCATCAAACCTTTTACTTGCTCAGGAAATGCCAGGGTTCTCTTCCTTACAGACTTCAGGAGTCCAGAGTTTGTCACCACTTCTTTCCTCCATGATAAATGTTTTATTCTCTGTATCTGGTCACTAATTTACAGAAGATTTGGCAGCACTGCTTGGCAATCAGAAATGCAAGGCAGTCCTTGCAGAGGAACAGAAAGCCTTCTCCTTTGCTGAGCAGCACAGCAATGCCTCATCCCCAGTCCCCAGAGGGAGCAGTAAATCAGGACTGAACAGCAGGTCTGACTCTTCATCACACAGCACCAGGAGCAGGTAAATTTATCCAATCCTATTAGGTCTTGGCTGCAAAGACTATTTCTATTGTTAGTAAAACACAGGAAAAGACAAGTGACTCACATCTTATCTTCCTCAATATCATAGTCCAAATCGGCAAACATTCTTCTGGTTAAGTCGAGCCTCTTTGTCTGAAACTCTCTGGGAAGAAAGAAGAAAATAGACCCTGAGAAATCAGTGGTCTCAACAGAAAACTGCAGAGAAAGCACCTGTCACCCTTCTCCATCCTCCCACCCCCCCTTCTATTGCTTTGAATGTCACATCATGGTCTCTGTTCCTACATCAAAGATGAAAAACACGTCAAGTGTCTCTGATTCTCTGCTCTGAAGAAGACAAGAAAAAGTCCTCAAATTTGAATGCTGCATGTTTCAAACCACTCACAGATGCAGTACTTCTAAAGCACAGAACAAAACGTGGTCCTTTATGGAAGCTGCTTCCTCCCATGCTCTACCTGCATCATGGCTACTAAAGATATTTGCAGTTTTATTCCCTCCATCCATTCAACATCCCCATTTTGTCCTTCACTTCATAGAAGATGAACATCCGAAAGGGACATAACCTGCTATCTTGGGGAGGCTGCAAAGCTTTTTGCACCTCGTTTTCACAAACACCTCCCTACTTCCCCATGCACAAGCCCCTGTTTTGTTTTCTATTTAGTTTCAGACCTGCTTTGGACTTGCTCATCCTTCAGCAGCCCCACAGCCACGGTGACACTGCCCCACGCCACGATGGCAGTGGCCTCTCGAGGTGCTTGACACCACATGCAACTCCACTAGCCACCGAGGGGCTGGGGCTTTGACGGCACCTCTCGCATCTCACAGCCCTCACGGCAGTAGCCTCGCAGGTCAGGCACTGCCCTTTCCCACTCCCGCCCTCCACCTCCCGCCCCCTCAGCGGGCTGCAGGGCAAGGGTTGGGCCCTGACGGCAGCGAGGGTCTCTGGGCTGCCCGAGGCCCACAGAGCCAGGGAAGCGCGCACCGGGCACTGCCCGGGGGGATGACCCCAGGGAGGAGGAAGGAGCACGACTCCTGCGGTTGCCCTGCTCCCACAGAAACCGCCGCAGAGGCGATGGCGGTGGCGCGACGCTGAGGGGCTGGGTGGGGGTGTGGGGATGCGTCCCGTGGCTCACCGGAAGTGGCCTCCCGGCGCGGTCCCTGCCGCCACCTGCCGCCCTGTCAGTCCTCCGACACGTCACCGCCGCCGCCGGACCGGAAGCGCCCGGAGCAGCCCCGCCCCCTCCGCCCGCGCCACGTTGCCATGGGGACAAAAACCCGCGGGAGCTGGGCCCGTTCGCCCTCGCCGCCAGCTTGCCAGTCTGAGGTGGGAGGGAGCCGTAGGGATCATCGAGTCCAGCTCCTGGTCCTACACTGGGCACCCCAAGAGTCACAGCTGATGCCTGAGAGCGCTCTTCATCAAGCACTTCTTGAGCTCCATCAGGCCTGCTGCTGTGACCACTTCCCTGCGGAGGCTGTTCCAGAGCCCCGACAATCTCTGGGAGAAAAACCTTTTCCTGATAATCTAACCTGAACCTTCCCTGACTCAACCTTACAGAATCCCAGAATGTTAGGGGTTGGCAGGGACCTCTGGAGATCATCTAGTCCAACCCCCCTGCCACAGCAGGAGAACCTAGAGCAGCTTGCACAGGATGTGTCCAGTTGGGTTGGGAATCTCTCCAGAGATGGAGACTCCAGCACCTCCCTGGGCAGCCTGGGCCAGTGCTCCACCACCCTCAAAGGAAAGAAGTTCCTCCTCATGTTCAAATGGAACTTCCTATATGTTATTTTTTTCCCGTTACTTTTAGTCCTGTTAATGGGCACCCCAGAACAAAGCCTGGCCCCATCCTCCTGACCTCCACCCTTTAAGCACTGATCAGATCTCCCCTCAGCCCCAGCTCTCTCAGCCCCTCCCTATAAGAGAGGTGCTCAAGTGCACTAATCATTTTAGTAGCCCCTCTCTTCAGAAGTTCAACAGGAGAGACCAGAACTGAACAAAATACTCCAGCTTCATTCCATATCCCCTAGTCCTATCACTGTCCACAAAAGTCAAGAGCTCAGTGCCTACCCCACTGCTTCCCCTCGTGAGGATGTTGAAGGAGGTCTCCCTTCAGTCTCTCCCAGGCTAAAAACCCCAAGTGACCTCAGCCAGTACTTGTAAGGTTTCCCTTCCAGACCCTTCACCATTTTCATAGCCCTCCTCTGGATGGTCTCTAATATCTTCATATCTTGTAATGCAGTGCCCAAAACTGCACACAGAACTCAAGGTGAGGCCACACCAGTGCAGGACAATCACCTCCCTTGACTGGCTGGCACTGCTGTTCCTAATACCCTCCAGGACCCTGTTGGCCATCCTGGCTGCCAGAGCACACTGCTGACTCAGAGTCAATCTAGCACCCAGCACCCCCAGGGCCTTTTTCTGCTGCTCTCCAGCCTCTCCTTCCCCATTCTACACACATCTGGGGTTGCCCTCTCCCAGGTGCAGAGTTTGGCACTTACCCTTGTTAAAATTCATGCTGTTGGTGGTTGCCCAGCACTCTAATTTGTCTAGGTTCCTCTGCATGGCCTCCCCACACTTGAGGGAGTCAACAGCTCATCCCAGTTTTGTATAATCCACTCAGCCTCCTCCCAACAGTCCTCCCTCTGCCCAGCCAGACCCATCCTGTGTGGTCAAGCCTGAAGGAGAGCTGCTTTTGGGAGGAAGTGTCCTCTGGGTGTATTGTGTTCCTCTGCAACAAACACACCTGAGGTCTTTGAGCCCCTCCAGCCACCACAGCAGGTGGGTAGGGAGGGCTGAGCAGTATGGTGGAGCAGAGCCTGCAGTCTCCAGCCCAAATTTTGGGCTATGTTCAACTCCATTTAAGGCTTCCTAGGTGTCCCAGTGTCTATATCTGGGGCTGAACTCTTAGCAGTCACTCTATCACCTGATGAACCCTACCCAGATGATTGGGAAAAAGAGAGGAGACTCATGGCTTGAAATGAAAACAGATTTAATGAAACAGCAAAACTTTTTATTAATACAAATATTTCTTCACTGAATTTCTGATTTTCTTTACAGAATTTCTTCACTGAAAGGGTTGTTAAGTCTTGGCCCAGGCTGCCCAGGGAGGTGCTGGAGTCACCATCCCTCCAGGGGTTTAAGAAACATTGAGATGCTCTCCTTTGGGCCATGGGAGTGCTAGGTATGGTTGGACCTGATGATCTTAGAGACCTCTTCCAACCTTAATGATTGTGTGATTCTGTGCTGTACCCTACATAAATACACCCAGCAGCCACCTCCCACAGAACAGAGCTTTTTCAAGAGACATTGGCAAATATGAACACATCCCAGACTTATGATTCAGCTGACAGCAGGGACACAAAGAGCTTTGATACTGCTTGGCACAATGACCCCTGCTGCTGGCAGACCAGTGGAAGCAGTGTGATTTGGAAGCCAGTCAGCACAGCTGCTTGCAAAACCACCAGGCTGCCATGTGCATGGCAGGATCACCACATCTCCATGCATTTTTCTCCTCTGTGATGTGTGTGTGGCTAGTGGTTAGGTGCTCAGATTAATTTCTGCCTCCATCCAGACAGCATCATCCCTGGGAGAGTGCTTTGATTTTCCAGAAGAGTGTGGTGCCTGTTGCTTTCTGTGTCATCTCCTGCAGCCACTGCTGGCTTCTGAGCAATTCACAGGCTGACAGACCTGGCTTGATGATACAGATCTTTGAACTGAAAAACCCTGCTTGACCAAGAACAAGGCCTGGCTGGTGATAATGACCTCTCTTGCTGCCTAAGAGGGTGTTCAGGGTTTGCAGTGTGTAGCCCCATAAGCCTTTTGACTGCAAACATCAAAACACTGACTGAAGCCACCCACAGTGCTGGAGTACAAGGGCAAGAGTGTGTCATTAATAGTCACTTTGAAGTCCTGGGTCTAAGAGGTGATTCATTTATGAAGTAAAGCTGAATGAGAAATAGAATCATAGGGAGATTAGAGTTGGAAGGGACAGAATCACAGAATGTTAGGGGTTGGAAGGGACCTCTGGAGATCATCTAGTCCAACCCCCCTGCAAGAGCAGGTTCACTTACAGCAGGTTGCACAGGTTGGCATCCAGGTGGGTTTGGGATATCTGTGGAGATGGAGAATACAGCACTTCCCTGGGAGGCCTGGGCCAGTGCTCCACCACCCTCAAAATAAACAAGCTCCTCCTCATGTTCAGATGGAACTCCCTGGGTGTTAGTTTTTTTCCCATGACCTTGCCTGGGCCAGTGCTCCACCACCCTCAAAATAAACAAGCTCCTCCTCATGTTCAGATGGAACTCCCTGGGTGTTAGTTTTTTTCCCATGACCTTCAGTCCTGTCACTAGGTACCACAGAAAAAGGACTGGCACCTTCAAAAGTCAGCTAGTCCAAGCCCCTGCTGCAAGCAGGCACAACTATAAATAGATCAGGTTGCTCAGAGCCTTGTCCAGCCTGACCTTGACTGTTTGCAGAGCTGGGGCACCTTTCTGGGCAACCTGTCCTGCAGTACTCCAGGTGAGGTGTCACCAAAGCAGAGTAGAGAGGCAGAATCCCCTCCTTCCATCTGCTGGGCATGCTTCTCCTGATGCAGCCCAGGGTTTGGTTACCCTTCTGGGCTCTGAGCAGGCATTGTTGACTTTGTCAAGCCTTTCAACCACCAGGTCCCTCTCCACAGGGCTACTCCCAATCATATCATCTCCCAACCTGCCTTGGTAGGAGCTCTTGGAAGAGAAGAGCCTGACATCCTGACCCTGGACACTGTCAGGAGTTTTACATCAGTGAAGCACTAGAACTGATGAGCCAGGAGCTCGCTGGAGCTCAGTGGTACAACAGCACTTGACTGTGGCTGAGGATGATACAAAGACAGAGCTCCAGTGTCTTCCCGAGGCTTTTGCACAGCAAAAGGAAAGAGGCAAGGGTCACAAGTGGCAGCATGGAAATTCCAGTTAGATAAAAGGAAAGAAAATTACTATGTGGGTGGGTAAGCACTGTTGCAGCAGCTCAGAGAGGTGGTGAAATATCCATCCTAGCGCAGGTGAAAATGTAGCTGGACAGATTCTGCCATGCTGTGACCCTGAGAGAGACCTTGCAACTTTAAGAAATGTTTCCCTGTGTAATTCTCTTTTGTATTCTTGGATCAGAACAACTGTCTATAACTTTCTTCTTCTTGGAATACTTACTTTGAATGTCCTGCTCAGATGGCATAACAACTAGGGNCAGGGGCCACAGGAGACCACAAGGGATTTTCAGACTGTGCCTGAACTAGGGGTTAACTTCTTTGTGATACAGTCACCCCAGCTGAAGTCCAGCCCCTGGCTAGCTGGGCACTGCCCAACACAGAGGACACATCACCCTCTCCAAAGCTGGCAATTAATCCAGAAAAGAGCAGATGAAGCAAATGTCCCCCAGCATGCCATCGGCAGAAGCAGAAGTGGAGCTTGATGCCTATGGTGTGTCATGGCACGACTGCTCTGTTCAGTGGGCTAGGGCTCTGGGAGTGCCACACTGCCCCTGTGCTGCCTTCACCTCGCTGATCTTGGGCTTTGCAGGGTCATCCTGGAGAAGGTGACCACCATCCCAACCACTGGCCTCTATCTCTAAGGGGGTAGCTCCACCGTGTGGGCCCTGCTGAGAACTTCTGCTGCAGGGAGGGGACCTGCATTCAGGCATCCTGCAGGAGATATTTTTCCTATTTTATTGCAAGGTGGGAAAAAAACCCCCACACCTAGAAGGACACCTAAATTATTTGGTTGTGCCCAAGGGCTGCATGGCTGGGCAACAGACTGGTTAAAACAAGTCCCAGGGCCTCATTGGACTAGATGACCTCCAGAGGTCCCTTCCAACCCTAACCATTCTATGATTCTATGATTTCTCCTGCATCCATTTGTGCTCCTAGAGCTGCAGGGGGAAAGAACAGGCAGCAAAGGGCTCTTTTCCTGGCAGCTCCTGCCATTAGAAAGAAAGACAAGAGGCCAAACTGGCCTGAGGTAAAAAACCAGACCTGGTGGAGTCACCATCCCTGGAGGGGTTTAAGAAACATGTAGATGTGGTTCTTAGAGCCATGGTTTAGTGATACGATAGTGGTTGGACTTGATGATCTTAGAGGTCTCTTCCAACCCGAATGATTCTGTGATTCTGTGACAAGGTCAAAACCTGTAGGTCTGATGTGCCTTGCTTTTGTGCTGCCCCAGTGATGTGTGTGCATTGTGGGTGTCCTTCAGTATGCCACTGAGGCATTGACCTTTATCTGTGTGTGCTGCCTGACCCTGCCTTTTGTGTCCAGTTGCTCCAAACTGCCCAGGATCGATTGGATTCTCTCTGTGTGAGAGGGAGAATGAATTTGCAAGTGCCTAAAGCCATGTCTGCCTCACTAGTAGAAATCCAGCCTCCTCCCAAGGGAAAAAGTAAGGAATTACTGATGAAAATGGTTATGTAGAATAAGGCAATGCATAAAAAAATCCCAGGAAGCTATTAATTTTCAAGACTAGGTCTGATGAATTGTTGTATCAAAACTTGGAAAGGCAGCTCTCTCCTGAGAAGTGACCTCACAGCTTAGAGCCTACCAATAGGACTCAGTTTGTCAATACAAACATTTTCCCACCCCTAAATAGACAACTCATGAGAATCAGCCCAGACTCTGAGAGTCACACTCCCTTCTGCTTCTCTTTCATCGTGTGTAATAAGAAGTCTGCAAGCAGATCACACGTTGCATGACTAGTTCTAGCTTCTTGGCACTCAGCTGCCTTGCTGTGTGCTGGCTCTGTGCTGAATCTGGCTGCTGTTCTGCTGCTGTTGTAAGTGTTGATGCAACAAACGCTGAGCTAACATCCTTCCTGACTGCTCTCCCCCCAGCCACAGTGTCTGCTTTGGGGGGAACTTTAGGGACCTGCCTGCCCTGTCCTTTCCCCACTGCTGCCGAGCGCTCCAGACCCATGCAAGGGCCTCTGCGTGGTGCAGCTGGGAGATAGAGGTGGTGATAGCCCCACTGAGGTGTAAGAGGGGAAAGTCTTATGCAGTTTATCACACACCAGTGCTTGATGTTAGTGCCTGCATCCTGGGGTTACCACTCAAAGAGGAATGGGTAAGGAACATTGAAAACATGCCTACAAATGACCTGAATGCCTCTTTCCAACCTGTACATCTTATCACACTCCTCCCTGAAAGAGGTGCACCTCCATTCTGACAAGCTGCAGATATCCTCTCCCATGGGTCACCAAGATCTAAGTGCTTGTCCCATAGACTTTCAGCAGCATGCAGTGTCACTGTCCTTTGGAGTTCAGGCTGACAGTTTGTATGGTGAAATTTCACAGTTTTGGAATGAAGAGCAGTATTTGTACTTTTATTTTTTTCCCTCCTAGGTGTTTTAATTGTCCTTCTTCTGAAATTTCCTGCATTTAGGATTATCAGAAGCTTCTCCAGAGGGTGAAATGGGCAATACTCCATGGCAGACGCATTGTATTTCCACATGCACTAAACTCATTTTATTCCCCCTTGACTTTATCCCTACAGACTGCTCCTGGTAGTCAAGGAGACAGGTCTCAGGAGCATCTGTTCTTACCCACCACTGGGCTGACTCTCCAGGAGGTATACCTATGACTTATATGAAAGCATCATTTACACCCTGGATACACAGTGACTTAAAGCCTAATGGGTTTACCAAGACCCTAGAGGTAGAAAGCATTTCTGGCTTACCTGACAAGGCAACTTCCAGCCTTTCCACGCCAGGGACATGACCACACACTGTTGGACAACCCAGGAGGACTGCCAGTCTGGCAAGGTGTTAGCAAAGCTTGTGGTGCTTCTTGGGTTGAGCCCTCAGGGTGTTGAGCCCCACAGTGGAACTGCAATGGGGAATGTGGGGAGCCATGTCTCCTGAGCAGTGGCAGAGTAGAGAGTGGCAAATAGGCAAAGACTTGCCCTCATTATGCATGGGTCTACCGTGCCCATTTACCCCATCCTCTCCTCACCTCCACTGACCGAAAGACTCTTGTTGAGAGTGGTCATAACTCCTGGTGAGCAGCCTGCCTCTCCCTTCGCTCCCACCGCTCTCCGTTTGCCCTCCCCCAAAAATGTGCCTTTGATGAAATGAAACGACTCAGTCAAAGAACCCCTCAAATACTTGGGGACCCCTGCACTTGGCCACCCTTGCCCACTTCCCAGCTCTATTTCTGTCCCAGTTGGGAGTTTTAAGTGGGCTGACCTTGTGCCCTGCCTGCCCTGGGGGTCAGTGATGAAAGCGGATGGAGGCTTCACAGTCAGGTCTCTTGTGTGTGACTCTTTTGTTCCCGGGGCAGGGGTGTGCAGTGCCTGGGACAGTGCTGGATTGTTTGGGGGGCACTGCTCTACCCATCATGCCCTTCCCCAGCTGGCCCCAGCCCTTCTTGCTCATGCGTGGGAGGGAGGCATCTTCCCTACCCAGCCTAGGGAGGAGGAGGCAGAATCTGGGTTGCTCAGCATCATTGCTGGCTCTTTATCAATCTGTCTAATGAATTTTGTGGGGTGCCNTCTTATAATCCCCTTTAGGTACTGGAAAACTACACTGAATGCATCCTCTGTTGTCCTGCCATGCAGGTAAGAGCAACACCACTTTGCCCTGCCCAGGTCCTAGGTCTATCTGCTGTTCTCCATGGGATGCTCCCTGCCCTTCTGCAGGATTTTAATGAGGAAAGCCCAATGGGTCAGGCCTGAGGCACTGGACTTAGCTGGAATGGAGGCAATGGGTTTGCACCAGGGAGTGCAGAAGCTTTGGGCTGGGGCTGATCAACAAAGCTGGGTGGTATTGTGGGGGAGCAAGCCCAGGGCTGGACTTATTGAAGCTCCTAGAAATCTTTACTAGACCTGAGCTGGGCACCTACACCTGGCACTGCCCTGAGGACATGCACAGGAGCAGTGGGTTTGCTGTAGGCATGTGTGGGCAGGAGAAGGATGCTGGAAAATCTGTGGATGTGATGATAAAGTGCTGAAGGTTTACAAAAGTCAGAGCTCAGCATAAGCGTGTGGGAAGCCTTGTACCATTCCACCCCTCTTTGGCTGCCCCCTCAGCATCTTTCTTTGTACAGTGAGTCCTTCCTGTGCTTTACATCTTCATTAGAGCTGGAGGCTGGGGCAGGAGCCTCCAGAGCAGCACTTCCCCTCTGCCTTTTCCAGGAGCGACTGCACAGAGGAAATGGATAAAAGGAGTGGAGGGTCAGGGTTTAATTAGCCCATTGTGTGCAGAGAGGAGTGATGGACAGACACTGCCAGTGGGTCACCCATTAGCTGCCAGGCAGCAGACAGAGGAGGGGGAAATGTGGGGAAGCCTCTAGACAGACCAGTGTTGAGCAGAGCCTTGAGACACGGAGATGGCAGCTCCTCAGGGGACACACTTTTTCTTTTAGTTGCTGCCCTGAGTCCTTCTCCCCTTCTTTGTCCCAACTTCATCAGGATCCTTGTGGACTCAAAAGCCTCCTGCTGGGCCCTGGCTGCTTCACTGGTTAGGGACAAGGGCTGCTGGGGTGACAGGTCCCCTGAGGGATAGAGAAGAAGGTGAGACATCTCCTGCCAACTGGGCTGAGCTCTTGTCTCCCTGTGGGTAGGTGGCAAGGAAGGATGGAGGGAGGGAGGGAAGAACGGAAGGAGGAATGAAAGTGCAGGAGGGAAGGGAAGGAAGAGGGCTGAAGGAAGCAGCTGCTGGCAGGTGAGATGTAATGCACATGCAGTGCTCCTCTGTGCAGGTGTGAAGGTGTCCTGCAGAGAAATCAGCCCAGCCAAAGTGCAAACCAGACAGCCTGCTCCCATGCCCACTGCCTCACCACTGCCTCCCCTGGACATGGCTGAATGCCTCAGGTAATAGATTCCTCTCCCTATCACACTCCTGGCCTCTGTTGGCTCTGGGACTCTGAGAGAACAGGATTGTTCTCTTGGCAGATGTGGTGACCTGGATTTTTGTAAGCAGAATGCAGAAGTAACAAGTCTTAGTATATCTTACCCCTTGTTGTCCCAACCCATAGGTACTTCCCCCTCCTTTCCTTCTCATATTGATATCAAGCCCTTGTTCCATATCCCACCACACTGTCTCTGAGCCCAGACTCCTTTTCCTACATACTCTACCACTCAGTCAGCTCTTAGCCTGACTCTGCCCTCACTCCTGCCATACAACATCACACCTAACCTTCCATCAATCCTCTTTCCCTCAGTCTCAAGACTGCTCTTTCTTCTCCTGTTCCCTACGATCCCTATATCCACCATCTTTTGGATTCTGACTTCAGTTTCCAACTCCATCCACAGTTGGTCTCCAAGGCTCTGCTTCCCTCCCTGTCACTCCTACCCTTTCTTCTCCCTTTCCTCAGTCATCCTTTCCTCCTTTCCTGTCCCCTTTACCCCTCATCTCCCAGGCTTGTTGGCATGAATCCTCTCTGGAATCATGAGATCACTGTTTTTTTCTGTTTCTGTCAGTGGGAACATCACATTAAGCAGCGTGGATAAGTGACCTGGGGCCATTGGGGTGATTCTGACACCCCCTCTCTCCCCAGCCTCCCTACCCCCCTCTTCTCTATCAAAGGAAGCTTTGTTGTCCAAAAGCAGAAAGAGAAAAGCAGATAAAAAGGCAGAGCATGTGATCTCATTGGCTTTATTTAGCCATCCTGCTATTTCTCCTCTCTTTTCACGATTCATCCCAAATTATCTAAGTAAGAATCCATAATCTATCCTTCACCTTCTCATCTGTGAAAGAGATGGTGGTAGGTTCTTTTTTCCAAAGGGACTTCAACAGCTGACCTCTTGGTCTCCACAGGGCTCCAAGATGACCCTGACAGGGCTCCCTGGGCAGTCTGATGCCTTTGACTACTGTAGGACTGTGGGATCTCACCCTGTGAAGAGGGCAGAAGCAAATCCTTTCCCTTGTTTCACCATGGCTAAATAGTCCTTTCTCAGAGGATCCAGCAGTGCATTGCCTCCTCAAGGGCATGGCTTGGTGGGGAGGTTTATATTTAGAGTGTTAGAAGCACAACAGTTGAATTCATGAGTTTTTGGACCTGCCAGACACTTGCTTTTTTTTTTGACAAGGGCAAAATTCTTCATCTCAGGAGCAGCTGAGGGCACTGGGGTTGGGTAGTGTGGAGAAGAGGAGGCTCAGGGGAGACCTTAGCTCTCTCTACAGCTCCCTGACAGGAGGTTGCAGTGAGCTGGGGGTAGGTCTCTCCTCCATGATTAGCAGTGAGAGAACAAGAGGAAATGGCCTCAAGTTGTACCAGGGGAGGTTTAGATTGGATATAAGGAGAAATTTCTTTGCTGAAAGGGTTGTTAAGTCTTGTCCCAGGCTGCCCAGGGAGGTGCTGGAGTCACCATCCCTGGAGGGGTTTAAGAAACCTATAGATGCTCCACTTGGGGCCATGGGTTAGTGGCATGGGAGTGCTAGGTATGGTTGGACATGATGATCTTAGAGGTCTCTTCCAACCTTAATGATTGTGTGATTCTGTGAGATGAAGGAGATGATCAGTGTCTATCTACTAAGGCTGATTGTAGACTCCTGGCAAGCACCCTGTAGGTTAGAGCTGCTGTGGGAGAAGCTGGGATGGCTGTAAGGATCTCTGTCTCTGATTGCTCTCTGTGTTGGGATTCATTCTGATGCTCTCAAGCCAGAAGGCAGGAAGCAGATTACTAGATATTCCTTAGTTGTTATCTATTAGCTGGGTTTGACACTTCACAATGGAAGCTGCTCTGCAGGCAGTTCCAAAACAGAGATGGTTGACTTAGCACAAAATCTTTATTGTGGGCACAGTCACACCAATCTAAGCAGTTGGTCAGTGCACCGTTCTCATGATATTTTAACCAGCTTGGTTAAAATCCACCAGACAAGAAGTCCTTCTAATATGGGAATATAATGGCTCTTTTATCTGTATAGACCATTCCCCTTCTTCTAAAGGAATCAAAATTCTCCAGATAACGCCTTGCATCCACAGCTCTGTCTGTGTGTGTGTGAGGGAAGGCACTGAGGCTGAAATCTACTGATTGTTTTGAGGCCCTTCCAAAATAGTTCAAGCACTGAGTGGCAGAAGAGTGCAGAATGCTTGGCAGATGGAGACAGGCAGCATGTGTTATGTCACCTAAAGTATGAGATGGATGGAGATGGACTCAGGACTAAAGGGTGTTCAGAGGAGTGAAGAAGATCAGAGTAGAGAAGATGAGCAGAAAAGCAGAAACAACAAGACTTGCTTCAGCTGAGACTGAAGGATTGGATTTGCTTGCAGAAGGCAGTATCAATGAGGAATGTACCCAATGCTCTCAAAAGGTAGGGAGGTGGGAATTTGGCTGGGGAATTGTTTCTGTTGCAGAAAGGTCATGGTGGAAGCTGCAGTGACTTTAGTGTCATGTGAGCTTTTCCATCTCTCTGTGCGTGTGCATAAAGTGAGTCAGTGAAGCAGTGTGGTGGAGGACACTCCAAGTACAAGGATGTCTGTGGGAATGCCTGAGGTATCATTTCAATGGGATGTGGGAAGACATGATACCCATAGGTATTTGCCACAGCTTTTCTGTAGCAGGAGGTCACACACAAGGAGATTTACAGCAATGGTGTGGAGAAACTCTACAACCCATCCAACAAAGAGTGTCAGCTCCAGGTTTCCAACAGCTGAATCAGTAAAGGTGGGGGCAAGAAAGTGACTTTCTTCTGCCTCCCACGTATTTTCTGATAGATGTAGAGTTCCTATAGAAATCTAGAGCCATTTGAGCTGCCACAAGACTCCCTCCAGTTCTGGGTCCCTATCGTTTGACTTCCCTAGCACAGGCACCATGACTCCATTTGCAAGACATTTCCATTAGCATCTTGGGCTGATTCAAGTCCTGTCCTGCCCTGCTGTGTCTGACTCATTTTCCCCCAGCCCTAGGAGAAGCCCCAGGGAAGGCAGAGGACCCTTCACAGAGATGCTTAAGGTCTCCATCAGATAATAGCGGAAGAAATATTTGCCATGACCACGCTCTGGTCATTTTTTGCCATTCCTTAGTCACTTGGCAGCCAATGGGGGGAAGAGGCAGAGCAGGGTGGGGGAGAGCAAATGAGACCCAGGGAGAAGAACAAAAGATTCTTTTGTGACACAGACAGAGAGAAAAGGGAAAGCATCACCAAATGCCCAGAAGCCATGTTTGTAACAAGAGACCTATTCTCTCAGCTACTTGGAAAACAACTTGGAGTAAAAGGCCCTGGTTGAATTAACCCTTCATGGAGATGATTGACTGAGTGTGTGTAGAAAATAGGCATGGCCTTGGGAGGTGTGATCTGTGTGGGGAGGTAGCCGCGTTGGCTCTTGGGCAATTCAAAGCAAGGATTGGTTGCCTGGGAAGAGGAGGTAAAGATGACGTTGGCTGGTTCGACCAGACCAGAGCTTGAAAGTGTCAAATGTCCTTTCTTCAGGGAAGCTTTGGTTTTGGCAAAGGTCACTGGAGAGGTTTTTTGCAGCATATGAGATGATGACTTTTTTCCATTGGCGTTTTTTCTACAGCACCTCGGGCTGTGGTGAGAGAAGGGGAAGGAAAACACCAGCCCTAAAATATATGACTTACTGCAGTGCAATCTTCTCCCATCACAGCCTCTGTGCATTCATTCCCTATTGTTGGCCTTCGTAAACTCCATTCTCCCACATTGCATCTCTCTTGGTCTTTGCCTAGAGCTCCCTTTGGCTGAGAAGAACAATTTGACTGGTTTTAGAGGTTCTCTGTACAACTGAAATGAAGGTTGGCCAAATCTCCTGTCCTCAAAGAAAGAACTAGCTTGATTTCATTATCAACACTCTCCCTTAGTCTCTTCCCTGCCCTTTCTAAGGAGGCTTCCTCTTCTACTGAGAGGATCCTTGGATGAAAGGGGACTTCTGTGATAATTACACAAGAAAAAGTTCTACCCAAAGAAAGAGCATCCACACCTGTTTGGTGATCAAAGATGGGATATTGGCATATGCCAAGTCAGTTTGTGTCTGAGCTTGCTTCTGTGTGCTCTGGAAATTCAAAGAAGTGAGGCAGTGAAGTGAGTGGTCTCAAATTGCACCGGGGAGGATTAGATTGGATAGGAGGAAAAATCTCTTCCCTGCAAGGGTTGTTAAGTGTTGTCCCAGGCTGCCCAGGGAGGTGCTGGAGTCACCATCCCTGCAGGGGTTTAAGAAACCTATAGATGCTCCACTTGGGGCCATGGGTTAGTGGCATGGGAGTGCTAGGTATGGTTGGACTTGGTGATCTTTGAGGTCTCTTCCAACCTTCAGGATTCAGTGATTGTGTGACAGCCAGCTCAGCAGGGCAGGAGTCCCCCACCCCCCTTGTCTGGCTGGTGGAGCTGGGGAGGGAGCAGTGGGTGGCATGGCAGCCACAGTCAGGAGGGCTGCAGGCAGCATTGTGCTGTGCTGGCGTAAGTAGGCGATCACAAGGGGCTCGTGTGCCTGTGCTGGGGCACAGCTTTGAAAACAACCAGCAAAGTCATGTGGCACCAGGAGTCTGCAAGCTCCTGGCCCTCCCCCACTCCCTAACCTTCTTCCTCCCTTTCCTCTCCTTTCTATCTCTCTTCCTGAGATGGTAAACATAAAGGCTGGAGCTGAAATTTGCTAACCTCATCCTGGGCTTTGAGGTGTTTTGCCTTGGCTCTTGGTGTCCAACACACTGGTGCCACTCAGACCATCTGTGCTCTGTGATGTCCCCTGCAGCCCTTCAATCTCCTAGAGGGACTGAAGGACATTTACCCAGAGAGGGATGCCAAATATGATTCAACTCATTGCTCAATGGGATTTTCACTATTGATTTTCACTGTTCTCACTCTTGAGTCAGGCCAGAAAAGGACATTTTCTTGGCACTACCATTTTAATACCTGACTGGCACTTAATGGTGTCCTTGTAAGGTCAGAAGAGGAAGCTTTGGAGCTGGAAATGCAGTTTGGAAACTAAGAAACTTGAAGTTCTCCACTGCTCCCTCATACAAATGATTCACAGTAGCACCACAAGACAGAGCCTCAGAGCATGAAAGCAAGCTGTGAGCAGGTGGTGTTCTGAGTGGAGCAAGTGCCACCACACTATCAATAAATGGATGTCTTTGAGCCTTGGCTCCACTAACAGCCTCCTATTGGAACTACATTCTTACTAACTTGGTGAGTGCAAAGAGATCAAAGAATCAAGAAGGAGCTAAAGGATGTAGTGGCCTGTGCCAGGTGAGGCTCAACCTGTCCCACTGTCACCACGTGGGTGATGTGGCCAATTGCACTTTCTTCTGCTGTGTGTTCCTCCAGCTATCATTTCTTGCAAGCTGACAATTCCTGGCTTACAAGCTCAGGATCTTAGCCTCCAGTCCATAAGACCTTCACCTTTTCCTGCATTACAAGTTCCCCTAAATGCATTACTGCTGACTGCAGTACCTCTCCTCTCCTCTCCTCTCCTCTCCTCTCCTCT